>CM035094.1:75302687-75902687 GCA_020205505.1 Panax japonicus
ATAAGGATAATGAAACTGTTGGATAATGATTTGTTGATGTATTCTTCAAAATTAGGGATAAAGAGTTGATTAGGGAAACTGTTGCTAATGCTCTAAGGACTTAAGGGGGGGTATTTGATAAAAATTGAATAAATATGAATTTGAATGAGCTGAATATGAATCTAAATCTAAATAAAATTTTTGTTTGATAATTAACATGTCTGAAACATCTCAATGACATAATTTTATTATTTTACCTCTCTGAAAAAAATTCAAAGTTGTTGTAAATTTATTTAATATTACTTAATATAATAGTTAATATTTTTTTAAATTTTTTTTTATTTAGCTGCTCATTCGACCATTCAGTTAAAAAAATTGACCTAGCCACTCAGCTCAATTATCTGACCGATTCAGTCATCAGACGATTTTTTTTCAAAACAAAAGCACTTAATGGCTGACTGATTCAATTATTTAGATGTATTCAGTCTTAAATAAACAACTCCTAAATGACAAAAATATACGAGATTAATTAGGACAACAAACTACTGGTGGGAGAGAAAGATGAGACAACAAAACTAGACTCGTTTGGGATGTATGAATTAATTTTGTTAAGGAATCTAAATTTTAAGGTAAATGGGCCATAAAGGTTTTATGTTCTGTCCATAATTGACATGAAATCATCTTATGTATTGCAAAAAAAAATTATATATTACAAAATAGGTCAATACATGATATTGGATATGACTATAAAAGTAATCTATCATATTACATATATTTTTAGAAGAGTAATTATTAATATATATTCACTGAACTAACAATAGAAAAATGTAATAGAATATGTAATTGTTCCAAAAATGAATATATAAATTTACAATGTATATTATTTTCCTAAGAATTATGAGAACCAAACATTGAAGCCCATTTAGATATTTTTCTGGAGGTTCCCCCAAGGGTTTGTACAACTTACGCAATTACCTTGACAATTATTATTCTTTTTTTTTTCAATTAAGTAGTCTGAACAAAATGAAATTTGCGAATTCAATTTATATATATAACACATACAAAATTTCAGTTTCGTCCCCAAGTACAAGTCATTGTTTCCACATATTTTCTAGTAACTATTTTCCTATCTTTACAAGGTATATATCAATTTTAATTCATGTTTTTGGACTATAATATGTATAGGTGCATCTGCCTCCAGAGACTATACATCTTAATGGTTTGGTTACAAGAGATCCAAACAACGTCTTGGATTGGCTTCCACAAAGAGATCCACAAGTCCAAATCCTAAACTTTCTGGATTCCAATGGCCTTCTTCCCCTAAGGTTCATGCTAAATATATTAAGTATTATGTAAGACAATTGATAATGTTAGAGCAATATTTATGATGTTGAAGTAAATACATATTTAGCGACACTTTTACTCATGTTATAACTGAGATCAGATCATATGTCCCCAAATTCCCTGTCTCCTTGTGTTCCTCCACTTAAATGTTGACACCTAGTCTCTTACTTAATACTAATTAATTCTAAAATTAAATAAAAGGACATGTGTCAAAATTTAAGTGGAGGAACACAATGAGGACAGAGGTTCTGCCCTCGTTATAACTACACTTCGAACTTTTCCTGATACTATTGTTCTGACATTACAGTAAATTAAAACATAGTATTCCGATTCTTTTATTTATCAGTTATTTAATTAATCCACGACATTTTTTTTTTTTGAAGAGATCAATCTCATCAACGGGTAGATAACATGTTATCTTCACCCTTAAATCTTTTGTGCGGACCAAACATGCAAATGGAAGAGCATATGACTAGCCGAAGCGGCGGAATGGAAGACGATACCAATACTATTAACAATGTGCAAGCTCAAGTTCAAGCTCCTCCTGAGTTTGGACAAGTTGTCGATGTCAACCTTTCACAATGGACAGATCAGTTTTATCAAACAGGTGCATTTTACTTTATTTATTTTTATATATTTTATACAAATAAAGTATATATAATCATGTTATAGCTTAATTAATTAAGACGTGCATACTCTTCAAGTTGATAAAAAGATGATTATTAGATTATAAAATGATTTGAACTTTAACCTTTCAATAACACAATCAAAAAATCTGAAATCTAGTTTTGATTCTCCAACTTCAAAAGTGATTTTAATGCCAACTTTTTAGTTATATATTTTGAAGTAATTACTGAGTAAGAATATATTTTTATATTTTTAGTAATTGAGAGATTATTATTGATTTTGATTTGTTAAAATCATTTCTACTTGCAATGATATCCCTCCATATATAAGGGTAAAATAATAGAATAAATAAAAATATTAAATAATATGGAGAGAGTCAAAGAAAATTGGCAATATATATTTCCAATTACTTTTGGCAAAACACCTGATCATCCCCATCCCCATGGGATTTTACTAAATTGTTAATTTATATTGCATTTGACAGGGAATGGCACATTTCCATCTCCACAACCAAGAGAACGAGCACTCCTTGAGCTTTTCTTGTCTCAGTTCACGCCGTAAATAAATCATTAATATCAATCAGTACTAATGCATGGGATGACGACAATATGTTATGCATGTTGATATGTAAAATTTTACATATTTTTTGTTGTTACAATTGGTGGCAGAGGCGGAACTAGGGGCGGGGGCATCTGCCCCTGGTAGCAGCGGCGGTCCAGGCAGAACTAGGGGGTGAGGGGCAGCCAGCCAGCCACTGCTCCGGGCCTTCCGGCTTCCGATGAGTCGGGGGCTCAATCTTCTACTCTTCTTCTTCGGTTTAAGTCTTCCGTGCCTATGTGGCTCTGTCTGCAACAGGTTTTGTTTTTGTGGAGTAGTTCTCAAGAAAGATGACTGGCCTTTTGAATGGTACTATTAAATTTTAGAATACTTCTTCTCTTCTAAAATTGAAATTCTCAATTTTAATTCTTGTTTTCTATATCAAAAATGAGAGTCCCTTGTTTGTGATTAAAGTAAAGTAAAAATAAAATAACATTTATTAACACGATGGTTTTTATAAAATGGACGATAATTTAGAGCTAGTATGAGTACTCTTGTTTAACATAGGAAGTAGTAATTAAATAATCTGTCCTTAAAATAATAACCACATCATCGATGATCTTAAATTGTTAAATGGGGGATGGGGATGGGGATGGGGATGGGGATGGGGATGGGGATGGGGGTGGGGGACAATTGATGGTCTAAATTGTGATTAAAGAAGATTCAGAGCAAAACAAATTATGAAAGGAAAATGATGTTATACCTTTTTTAATAAGTTTATAGAAATTAGATGGAATATATTTGTTATTGATGTGAAATTGGTTGTGGGAGTTTTGATTATGGAACTATGAAGGGTTCAGATGATATAAGGATTGAATATTGTATGGAGGTTATGTGTTTATATGTTTGGATTTCATGAAACTATGATTTTTAAAGCTTGCATACTTTGTGTTTGTATAAATGTCATAAAGAGATTAATTTGGTTAAAACATGAAAATTAACGGGTTCTCTCTGTAAATTGATGTACATACATGAGTTATAAGTTAACTCAACTTGTTTGAGTGCTTCATTAGTTAAAAAAAAATCAAAATTTCATCTGTTGGAAGTCCGACACCAAGATTCTTTTTTACATAATCTTAAAATGTGTGGATACACAAGTAATTTTCTAGAGTTTTTTTTTCAACTTCCTTTTGAGCTTTTATGGCCGCTTTAATGGTCGCTTTCTCCGCCAACTTTTTCTTCCTCTCTAATGCCTGCTTAGTTTTAGCTATCTATTCCTTTCGCTTCAATTCCTTCATCTCGTCAACTTCATTTTTCTTCGGAAGAGGAATTTTTTTTTACTTTTCCAACTCAAATATTGCCTCTCTATCTTTCACAAGACTTTCCTCTACCGTACTTTTTCAAGAGAAATTTCTTTGGATCGGATTGTAGCTCGTATCGCCGCCGTCATGATTTTGCGAGTATATTTTGACCCCCTCTCAAAAGTTTCTGGTTCTGCTACTAATTGGTGGTTACTTATACGTTTTTCGTGTTGGGATTAATCGATTATGGAAATTCATATATGCATGTCCTTATTTATTTATTGTTTTTATTTTTTACATGTTATGGTCTGAATTCCATTGTCTCGGTCTATTCACACAAACTTTAACTTTCGGCTTCGATTTTGGCCACTTTACTTTAGAATTTGTCAGACGAAGCAACAAAGGAACTAACTCCACCTATAAACTACAAAACAATCATTTAATTCTCAATATACAATATATGTATGTGTGTTGAAATGAATAACAAGTAATATATTAATGAACTCACCACAACTGCAAAGAAATTTTGATATAATTGTGACAATGACATTAATGGTTTGTCATCATAAAATGGGTTAAATAGCATTACTTTCCACTTGTTGACACTCCAAATAAATAGACTAAAATGACTATTGCTTTCGTTGATGAATGGAACGAATATATAATGACACTCATGTACTGGGGCACCAACTGGAGGATTGATGTAACTTCTTAAAAATGTGAGTGTGCTTGCATTGCTTACTCCGACAGTCGATAAATTTTGGGTGCCCAACTCCGCAAAGTACGTTGGCATGAAATAAAATAGAGAACATCGTTGGATACCTTCACTCCTCATCTTAGCTTCCCTGTCTCTCAACACCAACAAATATGCATCCAATACATGCACCCATAACCAACCATTGGGTCTCAGACAGTTCACATCCTTAAACTCTAACTTGTATGTATCGCCTGGATGGATATGGGGAAAATGATGGGTCGTGAGTTGGACTAAACCAATGGTGATTTAACTAAGTGGTTTTCTCAAACTTTAAGTACTTTACAAAGTGAGTGTGCTTTGTTCCCTCTCTCTTTCTAACTGAAAATTTCTTACTATGTTGAGTAAAAGGGTTAACACTATGCTGAGTCTCTTGAACTGTAGGTTGGGGTCCCTTCATGTGAATCTCCATTTGTCCAACTTAAGTTTGAGTTGGATTTTGTTTGGTTGGAATGTGAAACCCCAGATTTTATGAATAAAGAATTAATTTTCTCGAAATAATTTTTAATATTATGGTGTGAATTTGAGATAATATTATAGTTATGGGTAGTATTTATAAATTTTGCAAAATATGCAAGTTGTTATATTATATTCGATTGGTCAGGGAATATTCTTTGTGTCAGAAAATATTCGTACGACGGTACAATTATTGGTGGACCCCACAACGGAATTATTGTCGGATTGAGAAAACGACAAAAATATTTTATTGAAAATAACGGCGGAAGTTTTACCGTTGATACTGTTGAACTACTGGGTAGTAAAAGTACAGTAATACGCGTTGTTGCATAGTAGCACACGGTATTGATTATTGATATTTATGTGAGAAGTCGCTCAGTTTGATTCAATTATTGTCGATTAATAATATGAATTATTATAGCGATGATGACGTTTTGTTTTATTCGTATTATTAAAGTAATAAAACAGAAACATCTTTTTATATAAAACAGAATACTTTATTAAAGTTATTCTATAAATAGAATATATTATATTTTATTATGCATAGTGTTGCATAGTATTTTGCATAGTGTTGCATAGTGTTTGTATAGTAAAAATCTTTTTATATAAATAGAATATATTATATTTTATTTAAAAGATTTTTCTTTAAATATGGACCGTCAGATTAAAGTAAATCAATCTGGACCGTTCATGAATTAGTTACTATGCATTCCATTTTCCTATAAATAGAAGCTCATTCATTCATTATTTTCTTACGAATTCACTGAACTCTAGAGAGAGAAACTATAGAGAGATAGAAGAAAAGCTTTTTGCTACTTAACTTTTCTTTTTCTATATCCAGTTTCTGTTACGGTAAGGGGTGTTATTCTTTCTTATTCATGAAGAGAACTGTTGTTATTCCATTTCTTATTATTCTGTTGGAATAACTTGTATACGCGGTCTACCCTATACTTGATGACATTCTTCTATTATTCTGTTGGAACATCCTGTCTGTGTGTTTTACACCGGACCTGGTTCCGTCTTTATTATTATTCCGTTGGAACATCCTGTCTGTGTGTTTTACACCGGACCTGGTTCTGTCTTTATTATTATTCCGTTGGAACATCCTGTCTGTGTGTTTTACACCGGACCTGGTTCCGTCTTTATTATTATTCCGTTGGAACATCATGTCTATGTGTTTACACCGGACCTGGTTCCGTCTTTATTATTATGTTTGAACATCCTGTCGGTGCAAATTTTGTCTGACCTGGTTCCGTTATTATTATTCTGTTGGAATAACCTGTCTATGTGAAGTACCGCATGCATGGTGATTTCTGTTGTTATTCCATTCTTTATTATACTTAGTTGGTTAAAGTTTTGACTTCTATACTCCATGAAATTAGTAGAATATCCTTGATATTTGTGCTTCATCCAGTATCATTTCATGGAAATATTCTTCTGATCATTCTTGAATTTTACTCTACAAAGCAGTATCATGTGGACAATTTGGACGTTAGTAGTTCTTGGACAAATTAATTCTTGAACTTATTTTATTGAATTCTTATATCATTGTTATCATCCTCATGTTTATGTTATGTTAAAAGTCATCTGTGGCCTGTAGTGCATAGATGGACTTAGTATGATTATGACCAGGGATTATTCGGTATAATCATGACCGTAATGTTATAAATGATGTGAAAATTAAAAGTCCTCATTGGCCCGTAGTGCATTGATGGACAATTTTTGGTATGATTATGGCTATGGATTCTCTTCGGCCAAGGGAGCAAAGATGAATTGTTTTATGGCATGATCAGGACCGTTGATGAAAACACGATTATCTTTAGCCCGTAGTGCATGGATAATTCGTGGTCGTGATACTAAAGAATATCCTTGGCCTGTAGTGCAGAGATGATTTAATGATGTGGATTATTTATTGAGCTGAGTCTCAGCGATAAAAGTGATGAAAAACTTTTTAAATCATAAAAGATAGTAGATTCAATTCTCTACTTGACTCTTTTAATGGATTGCTTGTTCCGCTGCAGTTAAACTTGATGTCTATTATATTTTATCAGTTTAATACTGTTGAAGGCTAACAATAATTTATTCTGCATTATCTTAGTCATAATATTTCTTACTGGGCTAGTTGAGCTCACCCTTTCTTTCACTGTTCTCTTCAGGAAATGAGAACATAGCAGAAACTAGTCGGGGAACGGAGTGACGGTCCAGAGGATAGCATTAGTAGTCCTCACTATTCTGTGAAATAGTGTATTAATAATTATAATAAGGACTCTTTTTGAGTTTGTATAATCTCTAGTAGACAATAATTGTATTCAAACCCACAGTTATGTTTTGTCGTATTGTACACGACAGTTGTATTAGTAAGTTGTATTTAAATTATGTACCATGTATCTGACAACCCAAGATGGGTGATGTATACCTAATTTTGGGGGCGTCACATGGAACCTCTATGTAATCATTCATGAACGGCTGGTACAGTGTATTGAACCATGTCTCATACATGGTTCTTAACTCAGTTGGCAGTTCAATTGACAAAAACTTCTCAAATATAGCTTTTTCAGTCTCAATCTAGAATTAAAAAAAACAAAATTTATATTAGTAAAACAAGAACATTAATTTAAAACACATCAATATTAATAAATATTATAAATTAAACAACTTACAGTGTTTACAGCTACATATTGGTCGATGAATGCTCGTGGATCATAATCTTCCCATTGACGCCTAAAGGGTCGAGGATGGTGTATCCGTCTCCGAGTAACTTCTCTGTACCATGTCATATAATCCTCGGTAGATATATGTTGCAAAGCCTCCAACATTTTCCCTTCTAAACTCTCTATGTAAGCAGGGACGGAGCCAGGATTCGATATTAGGGAGGGGGGCAAGAATTTTTTTAACATAATATATATTCGTCACTAAAAAGTAAAGTTTCACAATTACTAAACATATTTTTACTAAAACAAAGATAATGTAGTAATATAATTTTCTTTGACAAAGACAACAAAACATAGCAAAAAAAGTCTTTTAGAACATATCAAAGCTTCGTCAGAATTGCACCCGACGTTCTTTCAAATCACGAAATTCATCTATTATACTAAATGGGAAAATATCTACTCTTGGAATTATTTTTACAATAGTAATTAGTCAATACTATTATACTAAGCAATAACCAATCTGATTATAACATTAAAATTTTAGACTTGGATTTCAGATTTTGGATTTGGATTTTGGGGATTTTGGATTAGAGACTATAACAACTATTGGGTCAGGCCGAAAGCAATATAATACCAAATGGGCCTTACAAAAAACTCAAATCTGGGGGGGGGCATGGCCCCCTCCAGCCCTATACTGGCTCCGTCCCTGTATGTAAGCCTCCCACAATCGAATATAATTGGCCATATGATTTTCATAATTTATTCTCTCAAAAAATTTATGTTCCTCCCTCAATTCCACTATATTTTCAGTATTAGATAGATACGACTGCAAATATCCAAATTACCTCATAATCTGTTAGGCATTTGGAACTCAACAATATCGTAATGTGTCAAAGGAACACGAGCGACTCCACCTAACCTTGCCTCAAAAAAGTCTCAAGCTAAACGTCTATCAAATAACTGATATAAACGCCACACCGCATCTGTTTTTAACATATTATCAAACTCTCCTCGGCAAAACACAAGATGCAGAGTATTACCCAGAGAAAGAAGTATATAATGAAACAAACCATCTGCAGCAACAAGATCTCGTGCAACATAATATATTTATCACATTAACACAAACAACTTCAACTTCAAAGATTTTGTAATATTGTCTAACATACAGTTATAATTATAAAAGTCCATTACATGAAATTTACAACACATAATGACACCAAAACAAGTTATCATATTCTGTTCAACAGCCATACACAATGTTTAGCACAACAACCATAGGCAAACTACAACCATATACAAACTAAAAAGTAAAACCATGTTCAGCAGCACAACAATACAAAGCATCACAGCAGCACAACAATCACAGCCATAGACAAATTAAAACCAGTGAAACGATGTGCAGCAGCACAACAACCATAGAAAACTGAAATCATAGAAAGCATCATAGTGACACCGTAGACTATAAACCATGCTGCAAACTATAAATAGACTACAATACAAAAACTAAAACCATAGACTGAAATAGACTCAAGCACAAAAGAAAAGCGAGATAATGAAGCAATCAACCTCTTGGACGAAGAGGAAAAAGAGATCCTAATTTTGTCATTTGAGACTAAATCTTAAAACATTCTTTGAGAAAATCAACTTATGAAATTTTTTGGGGGGGAAACTTTAACAATTACATATTAGTAGAAGACAACTAAACTTTAGCAATTACATATTACTAAACTTTTGTGTGACAAGGACTGATAAAGCTAAGTAATTATTTTCTTGGCATGATTTTGAATCTACACATCACTAGTTATCATAAATTCCCACCAACTAAGCATATATTATTCCTGAATCAACAATTCACAAATTATCACAAGTTTCCATTGACTAAATATATATGTTATATTCTTGAACCTACATGCCACACATTTCCAACAACTGAACTTGTTTTTATACTCAACCCAAATGAAAATGTGGACATGGAACAACCCCTTATGAATTTATGGCCAAATTTAATTTATTTCTAGCACAATAACTGTAAGACCCCGAATTTTATGAAATAAAAGTATTCAGTTTTTCTTATAATTACTATTCAGTAAATGGTTAAATTGATAAAAGGTTAAAGTTATGGGTGAAATGTGCAAATTTTGTAAAATTAGCAAGTGGTTATAAAATATTCATTGTTGTCGGGGAATATTCGTACGACGGTGCAGCCATTTCTGGGCCCCATGACAGAATAACTATCGGATGAAGAAAATGACAAATATGAGTTTTTATAAATAACGGCGTAGTTGTTACCGTTAATACTGTTGGAATACCCGGTGGTTAAAATACAGTAATACGCGTGGTTGCATAGTAGCACACGGTATTGCACAATGTATTTTTAAATTATTGATTCTTACGTAAGAAGACACTACTCAATAATTGTTACAGTAATTATTGTTCAATATTTTATTTTATTGATTCAATAATTGCTACGTGGATATGTTATATTATTGTTGTTTCAATAATTATCACTGCACAGTATTTTCCATTATCAGATCAATAATTCATATTATTTGAATAATATTATTAGATAGCATTATTAACAATGTCTAAGGAATTTCTATCTAGGAAAGGGGTTTGGTCACTTAATTGCTCGCCACTAAGGAGAAATCCTTATCGGAAAACCCCATCTTTTCTAGGAACGACCTGGTTGTCATAATTGTGATTCTATAATATTATTTATGAATAATTAATTATTGATTTATATGATAAGGAAATAGTTATTTTATGTGGATATAGATGATGGATATATTTATTGTGGTTATAAATGAAGGAATTAATGCTTACGTGTTTTATCAGTATTTTGTTGGAATTGAGGTATTAAAAATCGTTCGTATGTAGATTTCAGGCATTTTTCGTTTGAAATTTGAAAAAACTTAAAGCTACAAAGTTGTAAAGAATTTAATTTCCTATGGAATAGACATGAGATTCAATTTTTTCTGATAAAATGGCTATTTATTATGAATTATTGAAGTTTTGGAAATAAATATTTTTATTAAAAATATGGGTCGGCCCCACTTTTGGTTGTTGTGAAAGTTGGTTAATTTTTGGTGGGCCACACTTGTGGTGAATGAGTTTTATTCAAAGAGGTGTGCGTAGAAAAAAAAACTTTTATTAATATTTTATTAATTTAGTCTCCTTTGGCGTTCTAGCATTCTCCTATAGATAAGGTGCTTAGTTAAAATTAAAAATCACACCAAAATTATAAGCTTTCTCTCTTTATATTATCGAGCGTATTTTGTGAGTATTTAGATACTTTGAGAGTTGTTATTCAGTGCAAAAAATTTTCAGCATTGTATCCAAAATTTCAGCCAGAAGTACTATTCTTTTGAGGTAAGGGATGTTATTTTCTTCGTAAATGATATTATTTCTTTTGATATCATTATACCAAAATATTGATATGAATTTTATTATAAAATTTTTACCTTTTTATGTCAGGGTTACTATTCACGTATACGACACTATTCACGTATACGACACTATTCATGTATATAGCACTATTTACGTATATGACATTATTTACGTATACAGTACTATGTACGAATACAGAGTAATATTCACGATTTATTATTTTTGAGTTACTATTCATGAGTTACTATTTATGAGTTACTATTCACGAGTTACTATTCACGAGTTACTATTCACGAGATACTATTCACAACAAAATTGGTTTCTTTTTCTAACCAAATTATCGTTGATTTATGAATATTGCTCTTGAAATTAAATCCATATTTTGATCATATTATTTTTATTATCATATATAACATTTTTATAACACTGGTGATGGAATTTCTCTTTCACTTGAGTGGAAAGATCGGTATGTTATTGGTATGATCGTGACTATAGGTTCTCTTTGGCCAGTAGTGCAAAGATGAATTGTTGACTAGTATGATCATGGCCATTGAATTTATAAACGATTATCTTTAGCTTAAGTGCAAAGGTGAATTGATCAACATGGTTATAATTATTGTTTATATAAATTCTGAAATGATTATATATTTCTTTAAGATATTAATATCTTTGGCCCGTAGTGCAAAGATGACCTATGATTGAATATCTTTGGCCTGTAGTGCAAAGATGAACTATTGATGAATATCTTTAGCGTGTAGTGCAAATATGACCTGTTGTTGAATATCTTTGGCTTGTAGTGCAAAGATGAACTGTTGATGAATATCTTTGGTCCGTAGTACAAAGATGAATTTATTAGTATGATTATGAACAGGAATTGTGATTTGGTATAACCATGATCTTTGATGTTTCAGGTAAAGACAGGTGATGAAAATTATCTTTGTCCTCGATGAGAAGAGGAATTTAGAACTACAATTATGATTATGAGTTATTCACGTGATTGTGGACATGAACTATTGATTGATGTTATAGGGATAAAACATTGTTGGTGGATTTTTAACATGGAGAAGATAATAGACTTTATGGTCTATTTGACTCTTCTAATGGATTGTCCATTCCGCTGTAACTATGGTTGAAAATTTTTATCATCTACCATATGTTCTAAATCTCTGATTTATTACTAATGAAGGCTATTGATAATTTAATTATCTTTAGTCATTATATTCTTTACTGGGATAGTTGTGCTCACCCTTTTGTTTCACAATTCCTTTCAGGTAATAAGAGTGTAGCTGGGTCGAGAGGGAGTAACAGGGGAATAGAACAGTGGTTTATAGCTATTGAGGTTCTCCAGAAATAGTATGTAAATAATTTTATTAAGAATTTGAGATAAGTGTGTCGTATTTTATACGTCATTTAACCGTTGATTTTGGTGAATCGAATAGGGTGAGGTGAACCCAACTTTGGAAGGGTGTTTTGCCACTATCATACAAGATGTCTAATAACCTACGACTTCGTGTTAACGTAAGACAGGGTTGTGCACATCCACTTGCTGAGTATATCTACAAGCACTACCTATATAATCTTGGAGTTCGGTTGAAGTATAATTCTTAATTGGAGACAATAGAGATAATTATATGTCAAGAGAAGACTCACCATTGGAAAGAACATGATAGTAATCTTCTCATTTTTCTTAGGGGTCTATTGGGTTAACCAAGGATAATTCTCCAGTCATATGATATTTATTATAACTTAGATGCATGGTCTCTCATTTACGAAGGTTTCATCGATCATTTTCTAAATATTTTAATTTCTAAAACAGTTATTGACTGTACCTTTATGTAAGGTGCCATTGTGACGTGTTATCCAAGGTTGGGATGAGAGTCACAGTTGATATATATTTGTATCAAAACTCATAGAATATGTGTTGTTGTATTTTACACGAAAATTGTAATAATAAAGTTGTAGATATTTTCTGTACCGTGTATTTGGCGACTCGAAATGGGTTGGGTGGATTGAACCTATTTTGGGGGTGTCACAATAACTTTAGGTGTATCACAAAGATATCAACTCATACTTTTAACAAGTGCATTACAAAGACGTCATGCAATTTTTCTAAGAAGTTGAACTGATGCAAAAATATAAAGCAATACCTACGTTATGATAATAAGGAAGACAAGTTGAGGCTAGACTTTCCCAATCACAAACATGATTCCCTTTGTTAATATCAAAACCTTCAGTACAAAACAAAAATTAACTTGTTACCGATTTGCACTCAATTGTGAACTAGGGTTTGTAGCGCCCCTAAATCTGAGACCTTTTATCTTGGACTTGGTGCGTCACGATACACCATCTCTATAACTACTGCGGAAGATATAAATGTAAGTATGAGACCTCGAATTTTATAAAATAAAAGTATTCAATTTTCTTATAATTATTCTATTTAGTAAATTGTTAAATTGATAAAAGGTTAAAGTTAAGGGTGATATGTGATTTTTTTTTAAAGTAAACAAGTTGTCATAAAATAATCGGTGATAAAAGTATATTAATATGTGTAGTTTCATAGTAGCGTACGGTATTAATTATTGATGCTTACGTGAGAAGTTACTCAGTTATACTCAATTGTTGTTACAGTAATTGCTGCATCATATCTCTCATATTAATGATTCAATTATTGTCACAGTATCAATATTTTATATTATTAAATCAATAATTGAGACGACAAAGTTATTCATATTATTATTTGCAATATTGACAATGTCTAGAAGTTCTGTCAAGGAGAGATTTAGTCACCTAATTATGAACCAATAAGGAGAAATCCTTATCGGAAAGCCCCTTCTTTCCTGGGAACGACCTGGTTGTTAAATATTGTAAGTTATAATATTAATGATGAATAAGTTGTGTTGATTAAAGATGAATTTGATAGTTCCATTGTGTTGAGATTATTAGTGTTAGTGGAAATCGACATCTATTCTGATGATAATTGATGTCTGGGGGTTATATTGATAAATCGGGTAATTTATCGGATAAATAAGCAATTAATTGCTACTAATTCACATGTTTATAGAACTATTTATTCACATGTGTGTACTATTGAATCACATTCTTGTACTATTGGGGGAGTTGGTGCAAGATTGATAATACTTGCATAACTAAGTTAAAAATAGAGGTATAGTTGAAAGTACTATACCGTAATTAGTTTTTTTCACATGATTATACTATTGAGTCACATGAATGTACTATTAATTCACATTATTTACTATTAGGGGAGGTGGTGAAAGTTTGATAATACTTGCAGGACTAAATTAAAAATGAAGAAAAAGAGGAAGGTATTATACTGTAATATTTTGAGCCCCAAAACGTGTAATTATCGAAACTATATTTTTCTATAAATAGAAGCTTATTCTTTCTTCATTTCTCACCAATTCACAAAAGCTTTAGAGTAATTATTATAGAGAGAAAGAAAAAGAGAAGTCTACTACCTTATTTTTCCAGTATCCAATTTTTCTAAGGCAAGAGGTATTATTTCATTCGTGTTCTTGAAGAGAGCTATTGTTATTCCATCCCTTATTATTATGTTAGATCATCCTATCTGTGCGAATTACGCATGACCTGGTTCCATTATTTATTATTCTGTTGGAATAACCTGTCTATGCGAAGTACCGCATACATGGTGAAATTCTTCTGTTATTTCATTTTTTATTATTCTGTTGGAACATCCTGTCTGTTAGTATTACACATGACCTGGTTCCATTATTTATTATTCTATTGGAATAACCTGTCTGTGCGGTCTATCGCATGCATGGTGAATTCTGCTGTTATTCCATTCTTTATTATTCAGTTGAAATATCATGTCAGTGCGTTTACACATGACCTGGTTCTATTATTTATTATTCTGTTGGAATAACCGGTCTGTGCGGTCTATCGCATGCCTAGTGAATTCTTTTGTTATTCTATTCTTAATTATACTCAGTTGGTTAAAGTTTTGGCTTTTATACTCCATGAAATTATTGGAATATCCTTGATATTTGTGCTTCATCCAGTATCTTTTCATGAAAATATTCTTCTGAGCATTCTTGAATTTTACTCCATAAAGCAGTATTATGTTGACAATTTAGACGTTATTAGTTCCTGGATAAATTAATTCTTAAACTTGTTTTATTGAATTCTTATATCATTGTCATCATCCTCATGTTTATATTATGTTGAAAGTCATTTGTGGCCTATAGTGCATAGATGGACTTGGTATGATTATGACCAGGGATTATTCGGTATAATCATGACCATAATGTTATAAATGATATGGTAAAAGTCCTTATTGTCCCGTAGTGCATTGATGGACAGTTGTTGGTATGATCATGACCATTGATGAATACACGAATATCATTGGCCCGTAGTGCATGGATAATTTGTGGTCGTGATACTAATGAATATCATTGGCCTTAGTGCAGGGATGATGTGGTTTATTTATTAAGCTGAGTCTCAGCGATAAAAGTGATGAAAAACCATGTAAATCATAGAAGATAGTAGATTTTATTTTGTACTTGACTCTTCTAATGGATTGCATGTTCCGCTGCAGTTAAACTTGATGTTTGTTATATTTTATCAGTTTAACACTGTTGAAGGCTAACGATAAATTATTCTGCATTATCTTAGTTATAATATTTCTTACTAGGCTAGTTAAGCTCACCCTTTCTTTCACTGTTCTCTTCAGGAAATGAGAACGTAGCCGGGACTAGTCGAGGAACAGAGTGACGGTCCAGATGATAGCATTAGTAGTCATCACTATTCTGTTAAATTGTGTGACAATAAATGTAATGAGGACTCCATTGAGTTTGTATATTGTCTAGATGACAATATTCTTATTAAAAACTCTTAGATTATATTTTGTCGTATTTTACATGACTGTTGTATAATTAAGTTGTATTTGAATTTTGTACAATGTATTTGGCGACCCAAGATGAGTGATGTATACCTGTGTTGGGGGCGTCACAGTTGGTATCAAAGCTTAGGGATATGATCCCTGGCTGAGATGTGAGACAAAAACTAGGAGGGGAATTCCTTTGTTAGTATGACCTACCGAAGTTTATTTGGTATTTATTTGGTCGGCCAGAGTATAGGGATAATATGTGACATGTCAATTAACCATTGTTTTGTGGCTGTATTTGAAAATGACATCCGAGAAAGCCCCCTCTTTTTACTGGGAACAACATGGTTGTTAAATATTGTGAGTTAAAATATTAATGATGAATAAGTTCAATTCGTATTGATTAAAGATGAAATTGATATTTCTATTGTGTTGGAATTATTAGTGTTAGTGAAAATCGACATTTATTTCGATAATAATTAATGTCTGGAGGTTATATTGACCAATCAGGTAATTAACCAGATAAATGAACAATTAATTGCTATTGATTCACATGCTTATAACTATGTGTTCACATATGTGTACTATTAATTCACATAATTTACTATTACGGGAGTTGGTGCAAGATTGATAATACTTTCGTGACTAAATTAAAAATGGAGGTATAGATGAAGGTACTATACTATAATTAGTTTTTTCACATGATTATACTATTAAGTCAGATGAATGAACTGTTAATTCACATTATTTACTATTAGGGGAGGTGGTGCAAGTTTGATAATACTTGCATAACTAAATTAAAAATGAAGAAAAAGAGGAAGGTATTATACTGTAATATTTCGAGCCCCAAAACGTGTAATTATCGAAACTATATTATCCTATAAATATAAGCTCATTCTTCTTTCATTCTCACCAATTCACTAAGTCTCACAAGAGCAATTATTATAGAGAGAAAGAAGAAGAAAAGTCTGCTACCTCATTATTCCAGTATCCAATTTCTTCTAAAGTAAGGCGTATTATTTCTTTTGTATTCATGAAGAGAGTTATTTTCTTTCAATACTAGTAAGGGTTCCATTATTTATTATTCTGTTGGAATAACCTATCTGTGCGGTCTATCGCATGCCTGGTGAATTCTTCTATTATTCCATTCTTTATTATTCTATTGGAATAACCTGTCTGTGCGGTCTATCGCATGCCTGGTGAATTCTTCTGTTATTCCATTGTTTATTATTCTGCTGGGATAACCTGTCCGTGCGGTCTATCGCATGCCTGGTGAATTCTTCTGTCATTCCATTATTTATTATTCTGTTTGAATAACCTGTCTGTGTGGACTACCGCGTGAATTCTTCTGTTATTCTATTCTTTATTATTCTGTTGGAATAACCTGTCTATGTGGACTACCGCATGCATGGTGAATGATCCTTCGTATTCATTCCTTATTAAATTGTGGAAATGATCTGTCTACGTGGATTACCGCATGGCAGGCAAAAATCCATTTGCAGTTTCATATATTCTATTATACTCAGTTTGGTTAAAGTTTTGGCTTCTATACTCCATGAAATTAGTAGAATATCCTGGATATTTGCGCTTCATCCAGTATCTTTTCATGGAAATATTCTTCTGAGCATTCTTGAATTTTACTCCATAAAGCAGTATCATGTTGACAATTTGGACGTTATTAATTTTTGGATAAATGAAATTATAAATTTTTAAAATTTATCTTGAACTTATTTTATTGAATTATTATGTCATTGTCATCATCCTCATGCTTATATTGTGATGAAAGTCATCTTTGGCTTACGTGCATAGATGGACTTGGTATGATTATGACCAGAGATTATTCAGTATAATCATGACCGTAATGTGACGAATGATGTGGTGAAAGTCCTCATTGGCATGTAGTTCATTGATGGACAGTAATTGGTATGATTATGACCAGGGACTATTCGGTATAATCATGACCATTGATGATTACATGAATATCCTTGGCCGTGATGCAGGGATGATTCGATTTTATTTATTAAGCTGAGTCTCAGCGAGACAGTTAATGAAAGACTTTTTAAATCATACTCCCTCCTATTCATATTAAGTGTCATTTTGGAGAGTTTCATTTTATTCAATATAAGTGTCGTTTTGGAATCCCTATGCAATATTGCACTATTTTTTTCTAATTTACCCCTCTATTTAATATGCTTAGTAAATGCAATTCCATGGACCATTGTGGAGAGAGAAATAATTAATTAGGGATACAAAAGACATTTTGTGTTATTTCTTAATAAGTGTGCTTAACTCTAAAAAGACACTTAATATGAATAGGAGGGAGTAGAAGATAGTAGATTTTATGCTCTACTTGACTCTTCTAATGGATTGCTTATTCCCCTGCAGTTGTTGATCTAAAACTTGTTGTCTATTATATTCTATCAGTTGTTATACTGTTGAAGGTTAAGGATAATTTATTCTGCATTATCTTAGTCATAATATTTTTTACTGGGCTAGTTGAGCTCACCCTTCCTTTCATTGTTCTCTTCAGGAAATGTGAATATAGTTGGGATGAGTCGGGGAACGGATTGACGGTCCAGATGGTTGTTTTAGTAGTCCTCACTAATCTATAAAATTGTGTAATGAGTACTCCATTGAGTGTGGATATTGTCTAGATGACAATATTCTTATTAAAACTCTTAGATTATGTTTTGTCGTATTTTTCACGACTGTTGTATAATTAAGTTGTATTTGAATTTTGTATCATATATTTGGCGAATCAAGATGGGTGATGTATACCTATTTTTGGGGCGTCATAGTAAGACCCCAATTTTTATGAATAAAGATTAATATTTCTCGAAATATCATTTTTAATAGTATGGTGTGGATTTGTTATAATAGTTGTGGGTAATATTTATAAATTTTGCAAAGTAAGCAAGTTGTTATAAAATATTCGATTGGTCGGGGAATATTTATTTTAACAAAAAATATTCGTACAACGACACAATCATTGGTGGACCCCACAACGGAATTATTGTCGGAGTTAGAAAACGACAGAAATATCTTTTTATAAAAATAACGACGAAAAGTTTACCGTTAATTATTGAAATACCCGGTGATAAAAGTACAGTAATAAGCGTGGTTGCATAGTAGCACACGATATTGATTATTGATGCTTACGTGAGAAGTCACTCAGTTAAACTCAATTATTGCTACAGTAATTATTGCATAGTATCTAACGTTATTTGATTAAATTATTATCAATATTTTATATTATTAAATCAATAATTGAGATGACAAGTTATTTATATTATTATTTGCATAATTAACAATGTCTAGAAAGTTATGTCGAGGAAAATAGTTTGGTCACCTAATTGTGCGCCAATAGGGAGAAATCCTTATCGAAAATCCCCCTCTTTCCTGGGAACGATCTGGTTTTTAATATTGAGAGTTATAATAATAATAAATAAATATTATTAAAAATATTGAGGGGATTTTTATGAAATATTTGTTGTAAATTTTGATTATTATTTGGACTCCTATTTACCCAATTTTCAAAATAATCGATAGAAAGTTATTTTGTATATATAATATAGCGGGGGCCCACGTGTGATAATGACATGTGGGTCACCAGGGGGGATGGGGGGGATGTCACAGGAATTGGAAAAAAGGGGTGGAGTGTAATGGAGGGAGTATATATATATATATATATATATATATATATATATATATATATATACTTTTGTTTTTTATGAAAAATATAATATATTATATTTTATTATGCAGAGTGTCTGCATAGTGTTTGCATAGTAAATCAGAAAATAAATTCAAATGAATGAAATTTCTCGTGACCCTTTTCCTGTGTAGTCCGTAATTTCTAAATTCAAATAGAATCCTTACATTATCCTATAAATAGGATGCTTAGTTTAGAATTGAAAATCACACCAGAATTAGAGAATTCTTCTTCTATAATATTGAGCGTATTTCTTTCGAGTTTTAGGAAACTTTGAGTGTAGAAAATAGTACAAGTTTTCTTCAAGAATATCCCTGCTATATCAATTGGAATACTCTCCTTTTTAAGGTAAGAGATATTATTTTTGTTCAATAATCGTATGAAATAACATTTTCTTCCCTACTCTGTAGTATGTGAGTAATATTATTTCATTTCGTATTCCTAATTCTACACTCATTTTGTTAAAGAATTGCTTCTATACTCCGTGAAATTAGTAGAATATTCTTGAAATTTGTTCTTCATCTAGTATTGTTTCACAGGAATATTTTTTAGAACATTCTTGTTAAATTTTAAGCTTTTTATACTAGAGTACTATTCACAGGGTACTATACACAAAGTATTATTCACGGAATACTATTCACAAAGTACTATTCCTGAAGTACTATTCACGATAAAAAATTGATTTCTTTTCTGTCCAAATCATTTTTGATACAATTTTATTCTTGAATTTTACTTCACAAAGCAGTATAATGTTGATAATTTGGACATTATTGAATTCTGGATAAATTGAATTATAAATCTTTAAAAAAATTTCTTTGCTTTCATTTAATTGAATTCTTATATCATTGTCATCATCGTTGTAAGACCCCAAATTATTAATAAACGAAATTTAATTTCCTCTATTTATTATTTTGAAATAGTAAGGGTTGATTTGATTAATGTGGTTAGTTATAAGTAAAATGCACAAATATTTTAAATAAGTAAGTGGTTATAAAATATTCATTTTTATCGGAGAATATTCGTTTGGTCGTGGAATATTCTTACTGTATGAGAATATTCGTACGACAGCGCAGCCTTGTGTGGGCCCCATAACGGAAAGCGATTGGATAAAGAAAACGACAAGTATAAGTTGTTTATAAATAACGGCGTAGTTGTTACCGTTAATACTGTTGGAATACCCGGTGGTTAAAACACAGTAATGCGCGCTATTGCACAGTAGCAGACGGTATTGCACCAATTATTGATTCTTACATAAGAAGGCACTACTCAATAATTGTTACAGTAATTACTGTTCAGTATTTTATTTTATTGATTCAATAATTATTGCATTGATATTTTATATTACTGTTGTTTCAATAATTGTCACTACACAGTATTTTCCATTATCGAAGTAATAATTCATATTATCTGAATAATATTATTAGATAACATTATTAGTAATGTCTAGAAAGTTCTGTCTAAGGAGAGGTTTGGTCACCTAATTTCGCGCCAGTAAAGAAAAATTCTTATTGGAAAGCCTCCTCTTTCTTGGGAACTGTCTGGTTGTCAGTATTGTGATTCTGTAATATTATTTGTGAATAATTAATTATTGATTTATATGATAAGAAAAATATTTATTTTATGTGGATATAGATGGAGAAAATTTTTAAAGTGACAATTGTTGAAAATCGATATTTTATCTTTTCTGATAAAATAATATTTTATTATATTATTATAATATAATAATGATGATATTTTTACAATGAATGTGGGATATATGCGTATATGAGGAGGAAGAGTATTTTGTTACATTAAATGATTAAAACATGTTTTTCAAGTTTGTGGACCCTATTTCTTAACTGAAATTTGATTATAGCCTGTAAAATCGACCGTTTGTGGATTTCTGTCAATTTCTGTTTGGAATTGGAACATTTTTCTTTTACAAAGTTGTAGATAATGGAATTTCCTATAGAAAGGACATGAGGTTCGAATTTTTCTGATAAAAAAGATATTTATTATGAATTATTGAAGTTCTGAAATAATTATTGTTTAAAAGTTTTAAATTTGTTTTAAAAGAAAAACGTTTTTGAAATGTTTGTGGGCATCATTAACATGTGCTAGGTGGCTGAAATCAGTTGGTAAAAGTGGGCGTAGGAATTTTTAATATAAATAATAATATTTTATTAAATTTTCTGCCTTAGTGTTCTAAGCATTTTCCTATAAATAGGGTGCTTAGATTAGAATTGAAAATCACACTAGAAACTAAAATTTTCTCTCTCTTTCTCTCTCGATATATTGAGCATATTCTTGTGGGTATTTTGATACTTTGAGTGTTGTTATACGGTGCAAGTTTCCTTCAGCACTATATTCAGTATTCCAGCCAGAAGTACTATTCTTTCGAGGTAAGGGATGTTATTTTCTTCGTAAATGATATTATTTCTTTCAATATCATTATGCCAAAATATTGGTCTGAACTTTTTATCAAATTTGGAACTTTTTGTGTCGGGGTTACTATTCACGTATACGGCACTATTCACGTATTCGACACTATTCACGAATACGGTACTATTCACCAAAAAATAAAAATTTTCCTTTTTGTCCAAAATATCTATTATGGATACTAGCTTAGATTGTATCCATGTTTTGATCATTCTTGAATTTTACTCCACTATGATTATTTATGAGGTATTTTTGGACATGGATAAACCGAAATACGAATCCTTAATATTTGTATTTTGTTTCACTGGATTCGTTTCCTTTAAAATATTTTTCATCATCCTCAGTCCTAAATGATGATATTACTGAATATCTTTGGCCTGTAGTGCAAAGATGAATGATTTCTGATGAATATCTTTGGTCCGTAGTGCAAAGATGAACAGGTGTTTAGATGAACATGACCAACTGATGAATATCTTTGGCTTGTAGTACAAAGATGAATATTAGATTCCAGATATATATTGATTGATGTTACAGGGATAAAATATCGATGATAAACTTTTAAATTCATATATAGAAGATAGTAGATTTCACTCTCTACTTAACTCTTCTAATGAATTATTATTTTCGCTGCGAATATTTATCTGAAACTTGTTGTCTATTGTATTTTATCAAATTTTTCTCTGTTGAAGACTAACGATAATTTGTTCTATATTATCTTAGTCATAATATTCTTTATTGGTCTAGTTGAGCTCACTCTTTTCCTTTTTGTTCTAGTTTTCTTCTCAGGAGGCGAGAATGTAGCGAGTACTAGTCGGGGTATGGAATGAAGGTTCTATAAAGTCGTTTTAGTAGTCCTCACCATTTTTATAAAATAATGTATCAATAATTGTAATGAGGACTTATTTGGGTATGAATATTGTCTAGATGGAAATATTTGTATTTAAACTCACAGTTTTTATGTTGTATTAATAAAGTTGTAGTTATTTCTGTACCATGTATTTTGACGACTCAGAATGGGTATTGTATACCTATTTTGGGGGTGTCACAATCATCATGCTTATATTGTGATGAAAGCCATCTTTGGCTTGTAGTGAGTAGATGGACTGTTGATTGGTATGATTATGACCAGAGATTATTCGGTATAATGATGACCTTAATGTTACAAATAATGTGGTAAAAGTTCTCATTGGCAGTAGTGCACTAATGGACAGTTGCTGGTATGATCATGACCATTGGTGATAACACGAATATCTTTAGCCCGTAGTGGATGGATAATTTGTGGACGTGATACTAATGAATATCATTGGCCCATAGTGCATGGATAATTCAGTGATGTGGATTATTTATTGAGCTGAGTCTCAGCGATAAAATTGATAATAAACTCTTAAATCATAGATGATAGTAGACATCATGCTCTACTTGACTCTTCTAATAGATTGCTTGTTCCGCTGCAGTTAAACTTGATGTTTATTATATTTTATCAGTTTAACACTGTTGAATGCTAACGATAATTTATTCTGCATTATCTTAGTCATAATATTTCTTACCCTTTTAATTTCATTGTTCTCTTCAGGAAATAAAAATGTAGCCGGGACTAGTCGGGGAATGGATTAACGGTCCGAGATGGTGGCTGTAGTAGTCCTCACTATTTTATAAAATAGTGTGATAATAATTATAATGAAGACTCCATTTGAGTTTGGATATTGTCTAGAAGACAATATTCGTGTCAAAACTATCAGCTATGTTTTGTCGTATTTTACACGACAGTTGTATAATTAAGTTTATATTTAAATTTTGTACCATGTATTTGGCAACTCGGAATGGGTGATGTATACCTATTTTGGGGGCGTCACAATAAACATAAATTATTTATACAATAAACTTTTACAACATAACCCAAGGTCTAACAACCTTAACTTACATATGTACATTAAAAATCTAAAAAGGTTCACATATATGATTTACATCAGATAACTCAATAGTTATAAATGCATAATAATCTACTCTTGGAATTTGCCTTTGCCTCTGTCTTTCTTCGAGCTTTCTTTTTAATATGAAATTTGTTATCATGATATAGCAAAGGTGAGCAACTACTTTTTCCAACAAGTTTAAATATAAGAAGGATATATCATGATTGAAAAGGAATAAACTTTCAAGTTTTCAACAATGTAATATAATTGTGAAAGAACATGAATCAATTTCAATGATTGAATCAATAATGTTGGGTGGTCAACAATGACAAAGAATAATTTAACTGAACCTTATGGTAATGAAGGTGATCAGCCTTTCATACCTGATGAACATATGCAACATGCACTAAGTGTGAATCAATAATCATATATGTGGAATAATATTCAACAATAATTATTCACTAACATGCTTTGAAATAATAACTCGAGTTTGAGTTACAGAACTTGCCTGTACTGTCGATTACTGCTATGAAATCCAATTTAATCTCTTTATTGTAAAGACATATCATTGTTAAGATTGATCTTTCAATCAACATATAATAGTATATCTCATAATACAACTACTTTATAAGTAAATTATCTAACACTTCATCACAAAATAAAATATTAGATAATATCTTAAAGCATCCGTATTATTATCGTCCTTTGATAATTTTTCAATTACTTTATCATATACATTATGATTTAACATTTAATCTTTCATTTTATAAGTTCTTCTTTATAATTCAGTAAGACGTATAGTACTAATACATCAACCTAAATATCAATTCAGTAAACTGAATACTGTAAGACCCCAACTTTTTATGAATAAAGATTTAATTTCTTTAATTATTATTTTGAATAATAAGTGGTTGATTTAATATAATGCTATAGTTATGGGTGATATGTGCAAATTTTGCAAAGTAAGCAAGTTGTCATAAAATATTCGTTTGGACGGGGAATGTTCTTTTTGTTGGGAAATATTTGTACAACATCACAATCATTGGTGAACCACATAACGGAATAATTGTCGGATATAGAAAGCGACAGAAATAACATTTTCATAAAAAATAATGGCAAAACTTTTACTGTTAACTGTTGAAATACCCGGTAATAAAAGTACAGTAATACGCATGTTTGCACAGTAGCACACGGTATTGCACAAAATCTCTAATTATTGATTCTTACGTAAAAAGTCACTCAGTTTTATTCAATAATTGTCACAATAATTGTTGCATAGTATCTCATATTATTGATTCTATTATTGTCACAGTATCATCTGCACAATATTTTATATTATTAAATTAATAATTGACACGACATAATTATTCATATTATTAGTTAGTATTATTGGCAATGTCTAGACAATTCTGACGAAGAAAGGGGTTCGGTTATATAATTGTGCGCCAATAAGGATAAATCTTTATCGGAAAACCCCTTCTTTCTTAGAATGATCTGGTTGTTAATATTGTGAGCTTATAATATTAATTATAAATAATTATTATGTGGTGGATATTTGTTCAATTTTGATATAAATGAAAGAATTTATCATGAAATATTTGTTGAAAGTTTGATATTTTTTTTATAGAATCACAATTATCTTCTCTGGTAAAATATTCATTCAAATATATTATTATAATATTACATTATAATAGTATAATGTGATAATATAATAATATAATTTTTATATTTTAAATGGTAATATTATTATAATAATATATAATTTTCAGCAAGTGAATAAAAGTGGAGTGAATGTTATCATTTCGATTGGTATTCTTTTTTTTAAAAAATAACTTTTGCGCACTTCTACACATTCTCTTTCTTTTTGGTGGCTTGATAGAATGCTTGCAAAGCATGTTTTCTAAAGTGTGGGCCCTCAACCTTGGAAATGAGAGGTTATGTTGAGAAAATGAGAGGTTAGGCAGAGAAAAGAAGAGTTAGGCGGAGAAAGAAAGAAAAAGTTAGGAAGGGAAGTTAATCTTTTCCCTCCGTGCTGCACTATAAAAGGGGGGTAACCCTCCTTTCTAAACACACCAAAAATCTCAAGCATTTCTACTGTAATATTGTGAGTATTTCTTTTGAGTATAAGAATACTTTGAATGTAACTTTTAGTGCAAGATTTTCTCAGGATAATATCCGATTTTTCAGTCAAATCTAGTTTTTTACTAAGGTAAATGATGCTATTTTCTTTTAATACTCGTAAGAGATATCATTTTCTTTTATACTCCATATTATATAAATGATATTATTTATTCATTTCATATTTCTAAATTTAACTTACTATGGTAAGTATTGCTTCTATAATTCCTGAAATGATTAGAAATTCCTTAAGGTTTACGAAGCTAATATCATTTCACTAGAATATTGGTCTGAACTTTCTTATTAAATTTTAATCTTTTCATGTCGAGGTACTATTCATATAGTACTATTCATACGATACTATTCATGAGTACTGTTCACAACAGAATTTAATTTTCTTTTCTGTCCAAATTATTTTTGATGCATGAATATCACTCTTGAATTTTACTCCACAATTAGTTATCATGTTGATAATTTGGACATTTTTGAACTCTGGATAAATAGAATTATAAATCTCTAATATTAATCATTGATCTCACTTGATTGATTCTTTATATCATTGTCATCATCCTCATGTATATATTGTGGTGAAAGTCATTTTTGGCCCGTAGTGCAAAGATGGACTGTTGACTGGTATAATTATGACTAGAAATCATATATTGGTATAATCATAACATTTAATGTTATAGATAAAAGTTTGTGGTGAAAGTCCTCTTTGGCCTGTAGTGCATAGAGGGACAAATGTGTGACATGATCATGACCACTAGTTATACAAAAGATTATCTTTGGCCCGTAGTGCATAGATAATTCATTGATTAGAAATAATTATTGATTGGTGTTACAGGGATAAAATATTGATGATGGACTTTTAAATCATAGAAGATAGTAGACATCATGTTCTACTTGACTCTTCTAATGGATTGCTATTTCTGCTGCAGTTGTTGATCTGAAACTTGTTGTTTATTGTATTCTATCAGATATTTCCTTGTTGAGGACTAAGGATAATTTATTCTGCATTATCTTAGTCATAATATTCTTTACTTGGTTAGTTGAGCTCACTTTTTTCCTTTTGGTTCCATTGTTCTTCTTAGAAGGCGAGAATGTAGTTGGGACTAGTTGGGGAGTGGAGAAATGGTCTAAGATGATTATTATAGTAGTCCTCACTATTTTCTAAAATAGTGTGATAATAATTGTAATGAGAACTTTATTTGAGTTTGAATATTATCTACGAGACAATATTTGTATTGAAATTCACAACTTACGTTTTGTCGTATTTTACACGACAATTAATAGTTGTATAAATGAAGTTTGTATTTGAAATATGTACCATGTATTTGACGACTTATAATGGGTTGTGTGGACTTATTTTTGGGGCGTCACATATTCCAATTCAGCAAACCGAATACACTAATTCAGTAAACTGAATATACTAATTCAGCAACCCTAATACACTAATTTAGAAAACCGAATACACTTATTCAACAAGCTGAATACAAGCTAACATAAATAATCCAGCAAGCCGAATATATCAATCCAGTAACCTGAATTCAAACTGTATTCCCTTTTTAACATATTGAATTTCCAATTCATCATACTATTCAATATAGCCTATTTAATGTCCAATCAATAACTTAACTCCTCTTTTAAACTCTCATTTAATATTATTAATTATTTAATAATATTCAAATGACTTACTAATATTATTAAGGAAATTATTAAATCCACAACACTTTTTATTATTTTCACAATAAAAGTGTCGTTGTAGATGTATAGTGAAGGTGAAAATCGTCGCTATAGGATCTGTAACGACACTTTTATTGTGAAAATAACATATTCTATTGTGGATTTAATAATTTCTTATTATTAATTATTAAATAATATTTTAAATCAATGATTTAATAACACTTTAATCCAAATGTTATCAATCACTTAATCTAATATTATTAATCTTTTAATAATCTTTTAATAATTTATTAAACTTATAAGTAATTTATTTTAATTGTTTAATCTTTACTAATTCATTTATTTAATGAATCTAAAATGCCATAAGCATAACATCTTATCAAAAATGATCAAATCACCCTTCAAAAATCTGCATATTTGCTATCTAGGGTTCTCAAGCCATAAAATCCTATTTTCCTAATTTTCACTATCACTTAATTAATTTAATTTATTTATTCATAACTATATCATTTCCATAAAAAATACCAAATCAGTTTCAAAAGAATTTCTTTTTTGGGATTTGACAGAATATGTCTCCTTATGAACATACATTTTTCTTGATTTTTTTTGAAATTCATTTACTATATTTAAATAGTCCAAAATAGCCAAAACTTGATACATTTATCATAAATTGAAATTTTGTTCAAAAATTCTGAAATTTACAAGGTATGATCTTGTTATGTATATGTACTTCCAGTAAAAATTTCACAATTTTTGGAGTAACACACTAAGAGTTATTCAAATTTACTCTCTCATTCTATATATTCAAAAATTGATCCTATTAATATATTATGACATACTTCCCAAATTTAAGTCCTACCGCTCTACATAATAGTTTAATTCAAAGAATATTGATGGGTATACACAAATTTAGGGCAAATGTACATAATTGATCATGAGGTTTGAGCCGAAGTCCTAGTTAGTCTTGAATTTTTTTTCTTTCAAAAGTGTTTCTAACGTTATAAAACCCAGCTCAATTATCGCCCTCTCGTTAACAGACCTGCCACCTTCACAAACGTAACAACTGACACTTGGATAAATTTTGGTGAGGAGGCACGAAGAAATCCTTTTATGGGCACTATAACATACAATATAAATTCACTTTCTCTCTCTAAATTAATTCTTTTTTGCTCTAATAATTTTAACATCTATCTAACAAAATACAACTCATTTTGAATTTTCCGCTCACCCTAATAAATTATCTGGGACGTCCAAAGTTTGGGATAAATCATACCATACACGTAGTGCCGGAGGCAAGATACACATCTAGTCGTTCTGTGACACCCCCAAATCCTGGTACTTCATTACCTCAAGATTTGGTGTTCACGTAATCAAAACATTCATATCTAACTACCCAATCATAATAAATTGAATAATAAAACCTGCACATACAAGATTACATTAAAAAAACATTATCTCCCAAGTTCTCTAATCTTTAATACAATCATTCAAGTGTGGAATTTAAAATTATTACATCATGTCATTATTAAAAGTCTATTATCATAACGACAAAGCAAAATTACAAGTCTTCATCACTTGTACATTTTTCCCTTTCCTTTGCTAGTTGTAGGTTTATCTACCTTCTCAACCATGGCTGCAACAAGTGTATAAATATGCAAGAGTGAGTAAACAAAGCTCACTTGAAATAAGAATAAATATCTTTACAACATTTGTCAAATAATAGGTTCAATAGAACCGAATGATATGTTCTATTAACATTTCAACATTTGTCAGCTCATAGGCTCAATAGAATTGAATGATATGTTCTATTAACATTCTTAAATATACTACTGAGGGTAAAATGACCATGATCTATGTCCACAGTTACAAGTAATCTTTCAACTTTAACTTTAACAATCATATGACTATAAGGACTCCACGTACTTAGGGGGATCAATCCTTCGTATAATGTATTGTGCACAACCATTTCAACGCTAAGCGTAAACCCCTAAACATAGGGTTGTTCATCTCAGTATTTAGAGTACAAGTCCGCACCAAAGAAAATTTGGTTCGGATAAGCTTTCAAGGGTAATTGAAGTTTAATGATCATCAACTAGAGAATTAGTTGAATCAACAATGCTTGATAATACAACAATTGTTTAATAACAATATAGCTTAGAACATTTGAGAATCATTAATGAACTGATTCTACATATCTAACTCATGCTTGAAATAACTATAGAGCATAAGCATTCAATAAATGAATAAAATGGTTAACCTTTTCTTGAACAGTAAAATAAGCTAAGATTAGAGTCTTATAACAGTATAAATGAAATTACTGAACATACATTAACTGGTAGCAAGCTAGAAACTATAAACTTGTCCAACATGGTATTAAATTAAAGCAAGGAATAAAAATAGTTCAAAAATAAAGACGAGAGTTCAAATTGTGTTCATTATACAAGAATGTATCTTAAAAAACTTGCTTAACTATAAACAAGTTAGAATGAATCAACAAAATGAGACTTCAAATAACATTAGAGTTAAAGTTAGTTCGAATGAACTAGGACGATTGACTTATTCAATCAACAATTGAAATAGAAAGCTTGCTCAATCAAAGAATAAAGCTTCATAATGTAATAATGGAACTAGCTCAACGAAAGTGTAGAGTTAGAAAACTTGCCTCGAGCGTAAGTTATAAAGTTAAACTCACGATCACCTACACATAATTTTAGAACCACAATACCTATTAGACATGCCAACATATCATAACATGTTCATTACCATCCACATTTCAGAAACTCTAAGTGTTTTAATTCGCAACACTTGTCTAACTTTCATTATGTATACTAAATTACCACATAACGCGTTCTTGATTTACTAATCATTTTGACAATTTTGAATTCATAATCCACATAACATGACTCTATTTAACCTTGTTGTTACATGATTTTAACATTCCATAACCTTAAGTTAAGCTACAACGAACAACCAAAGTCTGCAAAATAAACAGACTTTAGTGTCTGAAAATGGTCACTCGCGCGGCCGCACGAGTTTTATATGGGGATGCTACGCGCTCGCGCGACAGCTATGCGCCCGCGCCTAAGGGCTGCGCGCCTGTGCGACTTACAGAACCCAGTTTTTCAAAACAAAGCTTCGACACATTTTATTAAGTCAACTAACACGAATTTAACCCATCAAACAGTGATAATAACACGTAAACTTAATATACAACTATCGTAAACATGATTGCTAACATATACAATCACTTAACACAATTTAACAGCTACTAACACTATTTTAATTTCTCAATTTTCATGTTTTCACATAAAACTTCAAATTTTGATATTCATTCCAAAAATCATCACTGTGAATTCATTATTTGGCCAAATCAATCCATTCCAATTACGTTATGCTCGTATTTCAACAAACTAGCATAAACAAAACTCAATTAACATTTTAGCATGCAATTTGACCCTCAAAATTGATACTTTTCATGAACATATGAAAAAATACATATAAACATACACTGTCAAAATTTTCTTGTACTGTAAACCGAAATTAGCATGCAATTATCTTATTTGACATAAATTCTAGCATTATAAACATATATAATTGCAATTACCAACTATATAAATCCACAATTCAACAATTGCTTATAACAGAACATGAGAAAATTCTTGCCGTGAAATACATATACACGTATATACACACATATATAACTCTAAGGTTGTGAACCTACCTTCAATTAGCGTGTAATTCTTGCTAACCCACTGGAATTGCTTGAAAATCCTAAGCTTTCTCTCAATCTCTCTCCAACTCTCAATTCTCTCTACTGCCTAGCACAACTAGAATGAAACTCTGATAGCCAGTATGCGTAATATAAAAAAACACAAACTGATATGGCCTTAATACATATAACGTATATATTATAATTATATTATATTTATTATTTTATATATTTTATTTATTTTAAAAATCTAGAAATTTCAAAAGTCATAAGGCTTGTTTGGCAAAACCCTTTACATATTAAAGAATTAATATATTAAGCCTTGTTTATTAAAATTAAATTAAATTATTTTAATTTATTTTAATAACTCCTTATAATATAGTTATTTGTGACACTATAACTACTTTACATTTGTGGTCAATTTGGAGGATTCTGTAGCTTTCTTTTACCAACCGGAAAAACAAATTTTTTAAATTCTCAGATCCATTTTCTCTCAATAAACCCATTCTCTTCTCTAAAGTTTCATCTTCATCCAACCCATATTTTCCCTCTCTAAAGCTTTTTCTCTCAACATACAAGCGGGTTTTCATTTTCACCCAATTAAATTTTCTATCTAATTAAGCTTTGTCTCTCAATAATACAATGTGGGTGTCTTCAAAACTCTGTTCATCTTCATTCCAATCTATCTTCACGCATACTTTTCTTTTTGATTTCATTTTTCTATGAACAAATTATACAATTTTTGGGCTATGTTACTGTTAGTGCTTTTGATTTCTGGATATGTTGGTGGGTTTTGATTTTATTGTCCATTCTTGATTGTCAATTTTTGGTACTTCATTTTTGATAGGTATGGTGGTCCTTTGTTTGGTGGAAGAAGATGAATAGGGATTCTATTTGTTTAATTTTTGGGTTTTGATTTTTTTCTTTTTTTAAGTGCCAATTTTTGGTACTTCATTTGATAGGTAGGGGGTGCTTTGTTCGCTCATTCTAATAAACTATAATTGATTAAATTTTTTCTAAGTTTAGGATAAATTTCACCGTCTATTATATTAACTTCAAAAGATAAAAAATTGATCTCTCTCACCCTCTTCCTCCTCCGTTCTTCTTCTTCTTCCCGAACTTGCCCTCTCTCTCCTCCATTCTCTAGCGCCGGCAATCTCTCCTCTCATTCATACGTAATGTCAGAGGCACCCGTAGTACGACTAGTATGAATACAGAGTACGATTTTGTAGAGAAAACAAAATTTGAAATTAAGTTGTTTAATTTGATTTAAATAGTAGCTAAATTACTATATTCTTCACCAAAATTTGTCCTATGTGTCAATTAATGGGAATGCGTAGTAGTTGAGCGAGATTTTATAATGTCAGGAGTACTTTTGTAAATAAAAAAAAATTCCAATACCAATGAGGAATTTGACCCAAATTTTAGGAATAATTATGTACTTTTATCGCGTTTAGAGTAGACTCAAATATGTAATTTTGTATAATAAAAAAAAGAGTATTGTACCATTATACTATCAAAGTCTAACATGAATCTTTAACAATTCGCAAACTTTTTGAAAAATAATGAACATTTTATACATTATATGGTTTTTCATGAAGAAAAGAAAAAAAAGAAAAAAAAAGGAAAAAGAAAAGAACGAATAGACTTGTTATGGGCACATGAGGGCGTATTAGTAAATTCACTATCACCTTCCAAGAAACCAATCTCCAGCGAACCGAGCGAGGGTAGTCGAGGTTCCCGACCTAGAATATCGTCTTTCATTTTCTCCTTTGTTTCTCTGTCTCTCTCAGTTTGTCAATATATGTATATATAAATTATACATATACGTGTTCATACGTATGCTGGCTATTTGCGAAGATGATCTCCATTACTTCAACCGAGTTGAACTACCTAGTCTTCCGTTATCTTCACGAATCAGGTACTCCCTTTCTTCTTTTTATTTATCAGTCATTTTGTGTGTGTGTGATTTTTCACGTTATTATTGGGCATGAATTTTCAATTTTTACATTTCACCTTCCTTTGTATTTTACTTTGGTCAAGATTGAGTTGAGGTTTGTTTCGAATTAAATGTTTGTAACCAAGGTTTTCAGACCGGACCGATCATCGAACCGGTAACGGATGGATGGGTTACTAGTCCAATCAGTGGTCGATTGAGCCAGTAACGTCGTTAATATGTAATAAATAATAAAAATTAAATATATTTAGAACTGCTACTGCACATAACCATTTTGGTCTGTTCAGGAACTCCTTATTTTAAATTAAATGACTTATAAGTTAAAATATAAGTTAACTTATAAGTTATTTTAAGTTGTGGCTTATAAGTAAAAGTGTTCCGCATCAATTTGACTTACAAGTCAAAAATTAAGTTCAAACAAGTTATGAATGCGTTCGATTCATAATTACTTATAAGTTTAAATAATGTAAAGATTACTAAAATGGACATTAATAAAAAGAGGGGCAAAATCGGGGAGGGGCAAAAAAAAATTACATTTGGTCAAACTAACTTATTTTAAAATGACTTAAAAACCAACTTATAAGTTAAAAAATAAGTATCTCCCAAACACTCAAACAATGGCAAATGACTTATAAGTTGGTTTGTAACTGCCGAACACCCCCATGCATTTAGAACTGCTAGTGGAGAGAACCATTCTATGCATCTTTTTCAATATATTTAGAACTGCTAGTGCTAATTCCTTGCTTTAATAGAACTAGTGAATACAATTCAGGATATGCTATGGGTAATGGGTTTTACTCTTTTGTATTTAATGAGTAATGAGAGGGGAAAAAAGCCCAGTTACTTTGATCAAAACGTTTGCAGTTGTGATGTGATGTAGAATTTAGTCCCTCTAGATTCATTTTTACTTGCCACAAGAAAACTTTCTATCAATTTTAAAAATTGAAAACAGGGGTTACAAATTATTTCAACATATATAGACATTCTCTAGTGACAAAAATAACATTTATAATCCACATAATAAGAATTAGAAGTGAGACCACATATCAGCCATGTACATTGATAAATTTGAAAAGATTAAGAAACTTATCTTGTGATCATCCTGAGTTAAGCACTAGTAATCATAGTCCAGTTGAGCCCAGAGTTTCTTCTTTATCACTGAATCCCTCTCTTAAGGCTTGAAATAATTGAATTAATTAGCCTTTAGATTGCTCACTTCCTTTTTTGATGTTCATATAAGCTCTGTTATGCAATATGAGTACTTATGAAGACAAAATTTTCACATACCTCAACAAATATCATGGTTTAACTATCAAATCTTCTGCATGCTTAAGAGATTAAACACTGAGATTGTTTTAACAAACTTTAACCAGATTAGTTTTATAAAATGATTTTAGATAAAAGATAGTTAATTGATATTAATTTCACAGTGAACCCATATGAGATTGAAAGATTAACTTCAATCGGTTAAACAAAGTAAAAAATAAACACATTTGATATTTTCAAAAACATGACTTAATCGTATAAAATACTAGATTTGAAAAAATTTAACAAAAATCAAGCATTAAAAACATGCAAGACATCACATACCAATTAGCACAGACCTTCTATTTTAGAAGCCTTAGTTTTTGAAAATCATTATTTTGAGAAAATTGCTCAAGAACACTTTAGATTATGCAAAACATGGCTTAATCGAAGAGAAACACAAGCAATTTCGTCACAAATTCACAATATTGTAAATTTTTGAAACCCATCGAGAGAGAACTGAGATGAGAGGATTAAAGAGAGAGAAGGAGGCGGTTGAGAAATGTAGGTAACATGACTTTTTTTTTTCCTTTAGGAACCGGTAAAACTCGTGAACCAGTTACCGGTTCACTGGGTCAACCACTAAAAGCATCGGGTCGCCGGGTTTGAGCGGGTTTTACTCAAAACTGATTAATTGGTTCAAACCGGACTGGAGTATGGATTGGTTTTGGTTTTTACCGGTCCGACTGGCGGTCCGGTCTGGGTCTAATAACCTTGTTTGTAACCACCCAACTCAAATTCACATTCTTATAGCATGGGCCCGAGCTCTGAATGCCTAACGAAAATTTTCTTGTGCGTTTATTTAGAAATTAGGGGTATCTTAGTGCTGAATTTTGACGGAATAATTGATATACAAAAAATTGTCCAATTATGAAACCTGAAAGGTGAAACACTAATATTGTACACTTTGTGTAGTTATACTGAAAGAATATAATCAAATAGTACTCACAATGAGTTAAATAGCCAATACGGCTTAAAAAACTTTTAAAAAGCAACCCTTTGTAAGATCTTGATTTAGAAGTGTTAGTTAGTCGATACATATATGTTATATAGAATGTAGGTGATTGGTCAATCATTGTTGTTGCATAGAAGCACATTTTCGAAAAGAATTTATTGTTGTTCTCATTGATGAGCTGAAACGCTTGGTATTAATTCAACTAAATAATTTGTAAGAAATAGTAATGTGTTAGTGTAACACCCAGTCCCACATCGAAATGTGTGATAATATGATATGTATATATAAGGTGCTAAGCTACTACTAATAATACCTTAAGCTATGATCTCTTCGGTGAGGACGTCAAGTATTCAAGTGAGGGAGAGTGTAACACTCCAGGTTACTAATAGTAACTTCACTACTTTTTGAGTGAGAATGTGGTTGGTTAAGATTGCAACGCTTGTGTGCAGGCAAAATTCAGTGTGTCATGAACATCTTTTCTTGTATTTTGTTAAAGTTCTTAGCATTTGAAATTATCTTTTTGGGATTTTGAGGAGGCTTGGGTGTCCCCTTTTGAAGAGTTTACTTCAGGTTAGATTTTGGGTTTTTGAAAAGTACAAGTATGCCAAGATCCTTTGGAGGCGTTCTTGTTTAGCCATTTTATGGGCCTTATGGACCGAAAGAAATGATAGAATCTTCAATAATACTTATATAGCTATTCCTCTTTTTTGGATAGGTTTCATTTCTAGCATCGTTGTGGGCTTCGACTTTGAGAGCTTTCAGAGAGTAGTTGGTATATCGTACGTTCTAGATTGGTTCTAGATTGGCGAGCAATGCTTTTCTTTATTTTATTTCTTGCATTTCTTTGAAGGATTCCTTGTCCTCCTTTTATACAATTCCTCTTCTTTTATTAAAAAGAAAAGTTCAAGAATCTCTTGTAAACTTGACTTGATCCCCAAGTTGTAGGTGTTCTACATACTTAATACCCACAAGTTCAGGGTAGTTGAATTATTTGAGATTGAAGTTATGTTCTTGTTTACTTTTTTGACATGGCCGAAGGCCATTGTAGATCCCTGTGCAGGTGAAACACTCATCATCTTCCCCGTTTCTTACATGTGCAATTTTTTCCTACATTAAATTGACCCTAAAAAACTAGGAGACTTGAATCAAACTGACATTAGGACTTAATTTCGTTTAGATAAAATAAGTAATTTTTATTTATTGGATAATGAATACAAGTATAGGGGGAAATAGATAAGAAAAACACTCAAAAAAATGATGCTCCCCAAAAGGCATCAATAGCAGAAGCCTAAAATGAGCAAGAATAATGATCCTACCTTGCGAGAAAGTAAATGATCAGTAGTTCCTAAAATCTAATGTTGCACTTATTCCAAATCTCCAAGGAACCGAAAGGACGGACTTCCATAGCTGCTTAGCAATCTTATACCTCTATAATCACAAAACCAAATAAGCAACGTCTGGAGAAGACCACAACCACTCTTCCTACCAACACGCACGAATATAGAATTTGAGTATGTGATAGGTTATACCCATACATGTTACTCCATTATTAATAATAATAAATGAGTGTCTATAAGCTATTATACCCATACACGTAGGACTGGGCAAATCTTCGATTTTTTTTCGTTTTTTCGGACCGGACCAAACCGGCCGGTTCGGTACAAAAAATGGTCCGGTTTCGGTATAAAAACCCGGTATATACCGGTTTTTCGGTACTAGTTTTGGTACGAGATTTTTATGGTTCAGGACCAGTATATACCGATTTTCTATTTTTTTTATTAATAAATAAGTAATAATAATAATGATTATAATAATAATAATAATAAATAATATTAATAAAAATAATAATAAAATAATAACAATAATAATAAAATATTAGTTTTCGGTAAAAACTGGTACCGAACCGGTAAACTGGTTCGGTATATCGGTCCAACCGGTACCAGTATCGGTATCAAAATTTGGCCAGTTTCTGTACTGGTTCGGTTCGGGCTGGTATTTACTGGTTGCACACCCCTACATATACGATACTAGGTTATTAGGGATAAAATATGACGAGGGTAATATGTCCATGGAAATAGAAAACTGCATAGGCTATTCTTCCATTTCTCTTTTGTCCCCAAAAGAGGAAGACTTGTGGGTCTAGAAGGGTGCCACCACTCTTGTTCTCTCATTGTTATCTGTCCGAAACAAGAAAAACTACTCTTTTACTTTTTCACATTGCTCCAACCCATGAAATTGATACATGTTTTTATTACCAAGTCAAGTCTATTGTATTGACAAAAGCGCCAAGGGAGCGCAATGTTTATACAGGAAAATGCTTCCTATACTCCCAATCTTTACCCTGCCCGGGGAAATGGTCTCCCCTAAAAGCTACGAAAAGAACTATCCGAAAAAAAAGACAACTAGCATCCCAATTTAAAATCACCTTAGAAGTCTATAAGAAACCTCTTACATAGTTAGAGAATCATTTTTTCAAGCCATAAAAGAAGAAGACCCCAACAGCAAATACGAATTCTCGTGTATAAGAAGTTCTATGCCTTCAAACTGTCTTCTATTTCTTTAGTGTGTTTGGAAAGTGCAGCATTGCAATATGAACGCTATTAATCAATGATATTAACCCAATCTGTACCAAATTAAGTGTCATCTTGAAAATTGTGTTTCAGTATTAATTAAGATGTTTAAACGACACACACTTAGACAAATATTTTTGAAACAGTCTTTGTCAAATTTATTTTTCAATATCCAAAGTGGGAATTTTTAAAGAATGTAAAAATACTAGTTATAAATGTGCCATTATCCATCTTAAATTCTGTGCTACATACATTGTATGAAACATGATACTCAAACTGGGAATGAATTAATAAATGAACTCTCTCTCTCTCTTGCATCATTCCAATGATATATTTATGTTGCCATGCAAAGATTGTCATATTTTTTGGTGTTTCGGGCCTTTCGGCACGGAAATTTGATGTGCCAAAAACGTATTTATATATTATATCTTCAGTATTTTTGTCTCCATTTGTGGTGCCTTTAATGAAATTATTTATCAAATTTTTTTCTCTCAATTCTCCAGATATTTGTACATTATATAGTCAGCTATACTATAGATAACTATAGTATAATGCACAAATGTATATTTTTTATATAATGCACATCTTTAATTTGTGCCAAACGCAATAAAAAAGGTTACAATCTTTGGAGGACATAGTAATTATTAGTTTTGAAAGCCATACTTGCTCTGTCGCCTTCCTTGTGTATCTAGTGGCAGTTTCACGGTTTTGAGATCTATTATCAGGGCACGTGGAGCTGAATATATGAAATTTTGTCTTTTTTGTCTAAACCTTGAAATGAAGAGCTTTTTCTACAACTCATTTCTTTCCTCAAAGTTTCCATTGATTTTCTTTCCCGTTGTACAAAGCATTGTTTTGACTTGCTCATTCTTATACTTTCAGGGTTTACACATTCAGCTTTTGCTTTAGGATATGAGGCAGGGATCAATAAAAGTACGATTGATGGCAATTTAGTTCCACCAGGAGCTCTTGTTACATTTGTGCAAAAAGGGATTCAGTATCTTGAGCTGGAAGCAAACGTTAGTTGTGTAAGCACAGAATCTCTCCATTTTTATGCATTTATGTATGACACATGCTTTGAGGAATTTGACTGACTGAATTCCATTAAGATTTCCAGAATGATGCTGACTTGGACGAAGATTTCTCATTTCTTCAACCTCTGGATCTTATCACAAAGGATGTCTATGAACTACAGAAGATCATAAAAGAGAAGAAAGAAAATCTCCAAAAAACTACTAAACATAGAGAAAAGGATAAAGGTAATGATGTATTTGATACTGAACATGAAAGAGAACATGCTCGAGAAAAGGAGGAGCACGAACGAGAGCTTGCTCAGGAAAAGGAGAAGGAGCATGAACGGGAGCATGCTCAAGAAAAAGAGAGAGAACGCGAAAGAGAACTTGCTCGAGAAAGGGAGAAGGAACATGAACAAGAGCATGCTCGAGAAAGAGAGAAAGTACGTGAACGAGACCGTGCTCTAGAAAGGGAGAAGGAACATGAACGAGAACATGCTCGAGAAAGGGAAAAGGAAAAACAACAAAGGGAGAAAGAACGAGAGCGGGATAGAGAGAGGATAGAGAAAGAGAGGGAAAGAGAAAAGGGTAAAAACAAAGAAAAGCCGCATAATGAACTTACTGATGTGCATGGTGGAGATAAGATGAACATCGAACATGAGGAAAACACAGCAGGTGAATCTGCTGCCTGTTCAACATTTACAAGCTTTTTTACTTTCACATACACATACAAATTCAAAACTTTTAAGTAAATAAATAAATAATTAAGACATTAGAACTGTCTCCACTGCATTACATGCTACTGGTATGGCTATTTAGATATAATTTCTGAAGTGTTTGTCATTAATTATTTATGGTCATGCAAAATAGGACCAGAGCCGATGGAAATTGAGGCAGTTGATATTTCGACCAACTCAACAACCATTCCTTGTGTAATTCCTGCTTCTGATGTGATGATTTTGGAAGGCCATGCTTCTGAGGTTCACATGCATCTCTGCTTTAATTAGATTTTTTTCTTAGTTGAATAATGTATGTATTTTTCTTCTCTGTAGGGAAACAAAAATGGCAGGATATTAACCATAATATCTCCTTTAAATAAATTATTGTTGTTTTCATTCTAATAATTTTTTTTTTGATAATATGAAGTTGTGCCTCCATTCCTGACAGGTTTTTGCATGTGCATGGAGCCCCTCAGGCCCGCTTCTTGCATCAGGGTGGGTTTATTGCCTTATGAAGGGATGGTTACTTTGTCAATGATTATATATAGTATATTTAAAAATTATTTTTCTATCATCATATTCAAAAAACATTCATCTGTGGATTTTTTTCTTATCACATTTGGTATACAATGATATGCCTTCTAAATTCTAATATAATCTAACTCGACTGACTGAGTTCCGATTGTTAGTCCTTTTGAACTCATGACTGGGTGACATTGGAAACTTCTTGGGTTTTTCCCCCATCAGTTTCAAACTTTAATAAAAAATTCACAACCAACTGAGTTAGGAACTCAGATTAAAGTCAAGCTGACAGCACCGAGAATTGGATATATACCTTAAGCAAGTTGTGGTAAACATAACTTGGCTAATGGGAGGTGCTAAAGTAAGGCAGTATTACTTAATTGACTTAATGTGATTATCAAAAGCTATTAAGGAAAAGCTTTAGTAGATCTTTCTCAAACTCATTCGTTTTACACCTTGTAGCTTTAGCTGTAAATTTTATTACCTAATGCTATTGATGCTATCGGTCTTCATGGGATTACCACCTGATTTCTCTCATGAGCCATTTTCTTGGTTCCCATGTCAAAATCTGCAATTTTTAAAGTAAATGTTGTGAACCTTTTGCCATATCACCATAGGGGAACCAAATTTTGGTTCTTCTAGATGTTGTACTGTTATCTATTACCTTTTTCTAAGTTATATGTCGTGTCTGGCAAATAACTTTTGTTTTTTGTTCATTTACCCAATTCCTTATCTGTGAGCATGATTTAGTTGACCCAAAGTTTTGATTTAAGCCTATAATCTTTCTAACCTAGTCTGTCTTTATGAATAAATTCAGAAGATGAATTGAAGAAAACAGAAACTATATAAGAACAACTATAAAAACATTTATGCAAACATTATATATACTTGCTGGAATGTATATTTGAAGGATTAACTTTCATAAAAGGTTAACATGCATTTACATATAACCCTGATAGCAAGCAGACCAAACTAAGCAAGTTTCTTTTTCATAACATTTCTAGACGATGTGTCTTTTGGTCCCATACTCTATTGGTCTTTCTATTGATGTACCTTTTCATTCTTATCCCTGTGCATTTATTCAGGAGAAAAAAGTAATATTTTTTGTTATGCAAATAATCATGTTGTTGGAGAACAGAAGACAAAAGAAATTTAGAATGCTTGCTCATATACTTGTATGCCTGTATATATACAAATATGTTTGTGTAGCTTACAAGAAATTCATATTAGTAGCCTATTTGTTAACCATCTTCTAGAAAGTGGCCTAACTTGGGGACCATGTTGGTATGAAGCCCCCCACTTCAGAGGACTATTGAAGGTGCATTTTAGGTTCACTCACCTTTTCTGTGGGATCTTCGCAATAATATAACTATTGCTTTCATATTTAATTATGACCTGGGATGTAAAGGTTGATGATTGATGACCTAAACTTACCTCATAAAAACCCATTTGTTGGCTATGCATGTCTTGTTTTAACATTGTCTTGTAAGAAAGTAAATTTTATCTAAATGTCTACAATTCTTTTCTTGGCATAGCCCAAATTTCAAATTTTAATTTCCTTATAATTTCTTAATTTACAGAGCTGGAGATTCCACTGCTCGTATTTGGACAATTGGTGATGGACCTTGTAGCTCCAATATGCAAGGTGGGCCTTTAAATTCTGCGGTATTGAAGCATTCCAAGGGTAGAACAAATGAAAAAAGCAAAGATGTGACAACACTAGATTGGAATGTGAGTTTTTACTGCATAAATGTGGTTGAAATGCTTGATCCTAGCTCTTTAACACACAATCATTTATCATACAATCCTTCTATGTATCTTATCATGTAATGATTACATTTGGCATATTTTTGTTTTGTTGAATGTCTTTCAACTATGTAGGGCGAGGGTACATTCCTTGCTACAGGTTCTTACGATGGCCAAGCAAGAATATGGAATAGAGATGGTAAGTTATTTTTGTCTACAGGGTTTTGTTTTATACTTTTATGTTTTTAGTTCAAAGATGTTATCAAAGAGGAATCATGAAATTGTGGTTAGTGGTAGTTAACTGATGGGTGAACAGTAGTTTGTAACCAAAAAGATTAGAAAATAAACCAGCTGATTGAGTAAATAAATTTATTGCTATTAGGTCTTTACTCTGTCTCTGCGTGCATGCGTGTGGGGATTTAGTCCATGTTGCAGATTCTAGGTAATTTGCAACTTATGTGATGTAGTTCAAGTTCAACTGTAGTGTATGGCTACATCGGTCAAATTTGTTTGCGTAAGACTTGTTTTGATCTCCAAAGCAAATAAAGCTCTAACTGAAAGACAATGATTTTTTTGGGTACTTTTTTCTTTCAGTTAGTAAAAGAAATTTATTAGTATTAAAGAGAATACAAGTGGAGGGGAATAAGAAGTCCATTCATCCTATAGAACAAGTAGAATAAAAAAGAAAAGAGATGCAGCTCTCTACTCTCTTCTAGAATCAGACACAAAAATTACCCCTAAAATCTTCCATATGCAAATAGTATGATTGTGCAACAAGGTGGATGGTAAAGTATTGCTGCCTCAGTTGAGAATTGGTACATATATATGTATGGCCCAACAATTCAGTTTATCTGATTTAATTAGCATTTAATAATAATATGCAAAGTAAAAAAAACCATTATTTTCCTTTTTCTCTAGAAAAGTTTTGATGACTTGTTGTTGAGACATGTTTAGGGGATTACGAAAGGGCATGAGTTGGGGGAATGTTATCTTTTCTCGATTTTTTATACTATTATAGGGAGTTTGCATCTGAAAGAAGGTTTTATTTTGATTGCTTCTTGTTGACTTTGGTACGAAAAGAAAATTAAAATTATATAGGATGTAATAGGGCAATCAGAAAGGCCTCAATTGTGTCTTCATGAGGCAAGAATGGGAAAACTTTTGGCTGCTGTAATGCTTTATATACCATATCATGTACTATAATCAAGGGATGATTGAGCTCTTCAAGAGTGGCAGGTTAATGATTGCAAGGACAGATGTTTAAAGGATTTGTAAAAAGGGTTTATGACAAAAGGTAAGACGAGATAATCAAACCACTGACATGGGTTTTCAATATTTGTAGTAAGAAAAGATTACGTTAGAAAACATTCCCCTAGTTTTTTATAATAAGTGCGTATTCGGATTTGCCCCCTTTTTGGTGCTTAAAGTGGATTTATTTATGCATTAGAACTTAGAAGAAAAAAAAACCTTACATGTTGTGATGCACTTACGAGATTGTGTTAATGGAAAATTTTCTATAATCTAACTACCATATACAAATAATTAAGATGCAATCACGACAATTTCTTTATATATTTATTTTGAATGCTAATGTATATATATCAAGGATTAAATTAGGCCCGACAACAGGGCCGGTATGGTCTGGGGGATCCCTCCCCAAACCTTGTAACGATCGAGAAATTTTACTTGACTTATAATTAAGTTTTGTAGAATGTTACTGAATTAAATGAGATTTTATGAATATTATTATGTATTATGTGTTTAAAGGTCGATTCTATGACCTCGAATGTGTTTACGTGTTAGGATTTACGAATTCGAGTTCGTATGAGAAAATAAAAAAATTTCAAGAAAAAGACGTAAAAACACTATTTACCCGAAAACGCTTTTGCGTTTTTTTGAAGAACGCGCTAACGTTATTATGACTAGGAAAGAGGGAATATCCAATAAAATTTGGCGTTTTTCGACTGTGTAACGAATTTCGAAAGTTAAAGAATAATACGAAAATTATACAATAGGAATACGAAAGTCAAAATTCAAATATTACGATTAATTGGACAGTTGGAGAAACCAAACCGAGCAAAGAAGACCACGTTAGGATAACTAAACCCTAACTTGATCCATGTGCAAATAAATGGGAGATGAGAGCTTGCAAGAGAAGCTTTCCATCCCCCACCACTTAACCATGGTTAAGCAAGCCAAATGACATTAATGCCCCAACCCTTACTTCACCTATAAATAATGGCTCATTTCTCTTCATTTCCTACCAATTCACGAAACAAGAAAAAAATTATTGACATTTTGAGAGAGAAGTGAGAAGCCTGGGAGATTTATAAGTTTCGGAAGGAGAACGCAAGATCAAACCATCCGTTAATTAAGAACACGAATAGAACCAAAAAGGTGAGAACAAGAACTCTACTTTTTCGTTTATTTATAAACGCTTTGTAAATATAGAACGAAGTGCTTTGTTGGTGGTTGGTTGATTCATGTGAATCATGAGTGATTCGGAGAAATAAGGAAGAATTAGTGGACTTAAATCACTAATATACGTATGTAAAGTGAAATCATAGTTGGAAGAACGAGCTAAATAAAGAACGAATGAAGAATGTAGTAATTGTTGTCTAATCGAGTTAGTTGAAATCTTAGTTCGTAGACTAATAATGGAAATATGAAGAGAAGGTAATATACGTATGTGAGATACGAAAAAGTTCCAAGTGGAACAGATTAAAAACGTGTTATAACGAAGTTTTGACGAAAATTTAAGTAAAAGACGTTAAACGTCAAAATCTTAGTTCGACATGATTTCTGGACGAATTTATAATGCTAGTTAATGATTCTGAATAACGAAGATTTCGTGGGAATGGTATAGATTATAGTATAATTGAGTCGTAGGCTCAAGAACGAGTTCATTCCAATTTCAGGTGAGTAAGTTACAAAGATTTGAAAATTTAAACTTTAAGAACGCTAAGTTGAAAAACTGAGCGACGAGTGATTTTTGAGCCGATTGAAAGACTTGTTAGAGAATTCAGAAAATTATTCCGTCCGGTAGGGATGCTCATCGGTAAAAAACCGAATCGGTACCGAAAATACCGAATCGGTACCGATCCGAAATTACCGGAAAAACAAGAACCGAAACCGGTACAGAATTATCGGTTTCGGTACCGATTCGGTACAAAATCGGTACCGGTTTTTTCGGTTCGGTTTTCGGTTATACCGCATGGTAATATATATAATTATTAATAATAATAAAATAAATTTTTTATATATTAATAATTTTTTAAAAACTAAGAAATAATTAACTATTAATAATAATTAATATATAAAATAAAACTACAAAACATTATTAATATATATAAAAAATTAATAAAACTACTATTATATAGAAATTATTAATATATAAAAAAATTATTTAATATATAAAATTACAAAACATTAACTATTAATTATTAAATTTCGGTATTTTCGGTATTTCGGTTTTTACCGAATTCAAAAAGTCATTACCGCTACCTGTACCGAAAAGTATTAAAATACCGAAAAACCGGTACCGGAAAAATCGGTACCGGTAAAAAACCGAAAAAACCAAAAATTTTGAGCACCCCTACTGTCCAGGGGATTTGTAGTGGGTAGTAAGAGCAAGAATTTGGCTCAAGAACGGATTCATTCCGAGGTGGAATGATGAAGTTACGGATTTGTGAAGTTGTTGCCAGAATCATTTGTGCAAAACTTGAACTTGAAAAACAAAAATCCCACACTTGGCGCCGCTGTTCTAGTTCATTTTGGGTGCCGCAACGCCCATCTGCAGTAGCTGGGGTGAAATGCCAGCGCTGCAGCGCCGACTGTAGGCTTATTTCGGGCGCCGCTGCGCCGAGTCGGGTCAAAGTCCAGTAATGAGTTATTTTAAACTTAGAACTTGGGATAGTCTTATAGAATGATTTTATCATGAATGTTAAACTAATGTATCACAATAACAAGTGATTAAAACCTTACCTAATGGTTGAAGGTGAATTGAAAAGATGAACAATGGTAAACGTAAAACACTTAATCTAAATCAAAGAGTGTTATGAAAGGTCGTGGGATCGTGCTAAGCATATGCAAAAGCATGACTTGAGCGTTTGCGAAAGCTATAATGGGTGTACGGCGAACGAACACCGAAACGCCATAACAAGTAAAAACAAACTTGAAAAGTGCTCCGAGTTTAATGACACGGACATGAAAAGTAACAAGTAGAGTTAACGTAAACCAAACTTGGTGTCATTATGTGCTTAATTGATGTGTTATGGTTAATGTAAATGTTTAGGACATTTGAAGGACGATTATCGTCAAGATTATAAAGTTTCCTAAACTTACTCTGATTTTATTGAGCAAGTTTTCTAACTTCATTTGAATATATTCTCATGAAGCTTATATAATGTTTTTAAAGATCAAATGAACACAATTCTGGTATGATTGTATGAACTCCATGCTTATGCAAATCTCTTAGTATTTATACAAGTATTCAAGCTATGCTATGACATAAATTGTTAAAAGTTTTAAAGTTTGATATCCATGAACTGTTTAAGGAAGTGTCGATGTCACTTGTTTTGGCTAGAAAACTGATAAAATGTTTTATCGATTTAATATGAATTCTTGAAATATTATTGATGTTAAGTAGTGTTGTCCAAACCAAATTATTTTGGTACGGATTCAAAGGTAAACCTGAAGATGAACGAACAAATGTTTTGGTCAAAATTTTCAGCTGACACAAGGTGTCAAACTTAAACGCAAAGTCTTTTAACGGACGAGTGTTGTACAACATAGCGTACTATAGGCTGATCACCTAGACGTAATCGTAAGTTATCGGATTTACGGTTATAATACCGTACTCGTACGTGATCGGATTTACGGTTATAATACCATGAAGTCCTTTTCAAATGAAGTAAAAGAAAGTTATTGGTCTGATGACCAACTCAGTACAGATGACCAATATGTCGTTTCAAAATGTTCTTAAGAGAAGAAAAATATTATTTTGGTTTATTCAAAGTATTATTCCGGTTTATTCAAAATGTTTCACAACTATTACTCAGTTATTGAATGAAATCATATAATTTTTGATTTTGTTATTGAATTGTTATACTTGTTGAGCAATTAAATGTTCATCCTTGCTTAAACTATATGATTTCAGCTAAGGTCAAACATATTGAAGAATCCAGTAAGGATAAAAGAATGAAAAAGAGGAAGGAATAGAAGATCTTGTAATAGATTAATATTACTATGTAATAAGTAATATTATGACATTGGTTACAGAATTTGGGATTGAACGGATATGATGTAATAATATAGTAATTACATTCAGTGTCATTAAGCTTATATAGCTAGATATATGTGGATGTTGTAGTACCGTGTAACACCTTATCCAGGGTTTAAAGGTACCTAGATTTGGGGGTGCCCGCCGATATGAAGCAATCCCCCGAACCCGACCAGCTTCCGAATACAACACCCCATACCCGCCGCCTACTCAACCTCGTTTTTATTCGATTACTCTTCTTTTTCTCAAATTAAATTTCTTTATTTTTTTATATTACTTTGTATAACTGTTTTTAATTCAAAATCAAACATGATGTAACATTTCTATTACTAGCAATGTATTATATTACAAACGTTATGAATTTATAATAAAATAACCTAAATAAGTACATATATATATATATATATATATATATATATATATATATATATATAGAATAATGATCAGGTCCGGACTCCCGGACCTGATTAAAATACGAACCCTAATTTTTTTTTTTTGCTTTTTTTAAAACAACAAAAAAAAGTTTAATATTTTATAGAACTGGAATTTTTTCATAATACAGTGTTTTGGGTGTGATTTGGATACATATAACAAAATATGTATGTACAGTCTTTATAGTCTGTACAGACTTGTTTTGTTATATGTATTCAAATCACACCCAAAACACTGTATTATAGAAAAATTTCAGTTCCATAAAATATTAAACTGTTTTTAGTTGTTTTAAAAAAAAAGCAAAAAAAAAAAGTCCGCATTTTAACAAAATGCGGGAGTTCGGACTGGATCCGCTCCACACATATATATATATATATATATATATATATAAACGCTAATTTAAAAAAAATATATATACATATAATTAGGTCGGAGGCGGGGGTGAGAGGGTATATCTCATACCCGACTAGCCATTTTAAAAATTGGGTCCCATTAGGGTCGGAATCGGGCGGCTCCGTCTGGTTTGGGGGAAATTGCCAGGCCTAGATTAAATTAATAAAGTATTCCACCTCTCTAATTCCACTGTGGGAAGGTGAAGGTTTATTTGGAGAGACTTGAGCTTTTATGTAGTATTACTAAGATAATTATGTCTGCACAAAGGTGAAATCTAAGTTGTTTTTATATGGTTTTGAATTCCACATTTGCTTATCATTTCTATAAATAAATATTATGTATTTAGGACTGGAATTGTTTTTTGTTGTTTTTTTAAGATTTTAAATCATGGTGAACCTGCAACCTCTACTCTTAGGGTTTGCACTGGATATAACCACCACCAGATCAAGCAACACCCCACCAACCATGCGCACCGGACAAGCCCAGTAAATTATGTGGAGTATAAAATTCAGGACCTATGTCATTTGCTAAGGCGCTCTACCCCTAGGCTCACTACCACCAAGCTAACTCCTTGGGTTACCTCAGACTCATTCTTATGCTAAACTAAAGAGGAAGTCTGCATTTCATCGCTTATTAACTAGTTAATCTTTTTCAGGAGAGTTGGTTAGTACTTTGAATAAACATAAAGGGCCGATCTTCTCTTTGAAATGGAACAAGAAAGGCGATTATCTTCTAAGCGGAAGTGTTGACAAAACTGCAATCGTGTGGGACGTCAAGACGGGGGAATGGAAACAGCAATTTGAATTTCATTTAGGTGCTTTACTTTTTTCTTATGTAAATCAGTTTTTGATTTTGCTTAATATGATGACTATTCCATGCTCAACAAAAGTTCAGATTTTGTTTCTGAATGTGCACTTGTGTAATGAATAACCAAGTATATATCGTATCTCAGCTCCTACTCTTGATGTTGATTGGAGAAATAATTTGTCATTCGCAACTTGCTCGACCGATACCATGATATATGTTTGTAAAGTTGGAGAGAACCGACCAATCAAAACTTTTGCAGGGCATCAGGTTTGTTTTTCTCTGTTAGTTTTCTTATTCCTCAATCTGGACAAGTTTAGAAAGTGATTATATATTGATTGTTGGCAGCCTATACGTATTATTTACATTATATTTTACTATGGGATTTGTTCATTTTAATTTTGATCTTGTAACTTAATCCTTTTTATTATATTTCGAAAACTAATGAGCTTGGGGTTTAATTATCATTGTATGGCAAATAACTTGTTCAAAAGTGGAATACAATTTTAAACTCTTTTCCTTCTTTCATTATATTAAATGCTTCTGATAGAAATTGGAGGACCATTTTTCTAATCCATTGGATCTTTCTAAATCTTTTGCTACTTAGGGTGAAGTTAATGCTGTCAAGTGGGATCCTACAGGTTCGTTGTTGGCTTCATGCTCTGATGATTCCACTGCAAAGGTGATTCACTGGACTTTTCTTTACCCTGTTTCACAATAGGCATTTGCATGTATGGCATCAAATTGTAATCCACTGCATACTCGGTTGTTTCTTGTTCAGAATCTCCTGCATACTGCGGTCGATATTAATTTCTTTGTCAGAGAATCTTGTTTCATAGAGTTATTCCTTAGTGAGCTTTCTAGCTGTTAAGTTATGTGGAATTGGGTTGCAACTCATAAAACCATGATGCAGATATGGGGCATGAAACAGGACACTTGCCTGCATGATTTGAAGGAACATGGCAAGGTATTGCTTAGTTCAACACGCCTCCTCCCAATGTTTATACTATGTAACTGATCCTCACATTATGAGTGGCATAATTTTATCGACTTGAAGGAGATATACACCATCAAATGGAGTCCTACAGGGCCTGGCACAAACAACCCTAATCAGCAGCTAGTGTTGGCAAGGTAAACATGCTTTTCTCTGATAGTAAATTATGGAAATAGGGTGGAGTGAGTTGGCAAGAGTATTATTTAGGGTAAATTTTGGGTAAAAGATTTAAATTTTTAAAAAAGGTTATATCAATTTCTTAAACATATTCTGTGTTTCAAGTTGTGCTCTTAACAATCCTTCCAACTACATGGGGGGTTTATGATCTGAAAAGGCATCACTGCAAGGGAAAAGCATAACCTCTCTTACTATTTAACCTTGAATCATAGATCAGTGTTCATGACTACTTGTTCATTCATTGCTGTATCCTTCTGATACTTATGTTTCCTTTTTATTTTTCTCTCAACAGTGCCTCGTTCGACTCAACTATAAAGCTATGGGCTGTGGAATCAGGGAGTCTTCTCTACAGCTTAAATGGCCACAGGTACCACATTTATAAGTAGCGTTATTGCAGTGCAGCATTTATGAAACCAATTTGAGCTCTTTTCACCTGGTTATGACCTTCCAAGACAATTTTGGCAAATTTGGTTTCTTCCATTCGTTGCTTTACTAACATCTTGGGTGCTTTCAAATTAGTGTTTGCTTCAATTTTCATAATATTTATATACTGATTTGGTTATCTGATATTGAAATACAAGGGACCATCCTAAAATGATTTTTGTGGCTTATAAATGTACTCTGTGTTGGTTGCTATAACATACAGAGAATTTCATGCATTCCTTGTTATTAATATATCGAGTTTCTTTGATTTTAATGACAGGGATCCTGTATATACTGTTGCATTCAGCCCCAATGGTGAGTATTTGGCCAGCGGCTCATTGGATAGATGTGTGCACATTTGGTCTATAAAGGAAGCTAAAATTGTAAGAACATATACCGGAAATGGTGGGATCTTTGAAGTATGTTGGAATAAAGAAGGCGACAAGCTTGCAGCTTGTTTTGCAGACAATGTAGTCTGCGTCATGGATTTCCGAATGTAGAGCCCGGACTTCTATGATCCTATGTCAGCTTGTCTGTGCAGGAAGTGGAGATTCAGTGTTAGTTTTAGGCTTGTGGGCTTGATTGAGCCAGCAAGATTATTTAATTTGTTGTATGTAAACAACGGTAAGGTCGACTTTGATGAGAATGACATAGAAGTCCTATAATATTCTTGTAATGTGGATAATGGAATTTTGAGCAAAATATTGATCAGTGTTGCAAGATGTCTCTGGTTGGAAGTTGTACTGGGTTTAGACTTAATTCTACCTTCATTGGTTGCTATCAGATGTAATGAAAATACAAGAAAAAAATGATTTAAACAATTAATTAACAGGTAGGTAAGACATTAACCACAATCTGAAACCACAATCTATTTCGAGCAAACAAACCCATTAACTACAAAACAAAACCCCATAGAATCATGAGAGATCAAAGCAAGTTTGAGATTTTAGAAGGATCAAGTATTAAGAATACAGGAGACGAAATTCTATTGCCAGATGAGAGTCTTGCGTAGTTTCTTCAACAATTAACACCAAGCAAGATGTCTCTTGACTATACAGAATCAAAAAGACCTTCTGTTACTCACAGGGCGGATCTAGGAATTTTTTCAGCTGTTTTGAAGTTAAATAAAGAAAACTTGAACTGATCATAATATTAATTAATCATAATAATGTTTATAAATTACAATAAATATTCATAATTCAAACTAAAAAAGGAATTTCAAATAAAAAACATTTAGATATAATTTAGAAATTTACTTCGGTTACTTGTCATAGTTCAATTTCAATGATTCCCCAAATGCTCAAAGCCTCAAACCAAATTTGCTTTCTATATTCAACCAAAATCATGAATTAATTTCAAAGTATAAACTAGTTTTGGTATCTTTTTATAAGTTTTAAATAAGTTTTACTTGAAATAAGAGAAACAAATCATCCAAAATTTATACTCAAAACACCAAAAATTATACAGGGTCCGTTAGTTAGATGTAGGGAAGTAAAGTGATTATAACAACTAGAAATGAGGGTCTGCTAAAGGCTCAATCATTTTCCATTTTTGAATTTCCCATTAAAAATAAGGCAAAATCATTGTAAGCTGTCACAATAAAAGACAGAAACTACTCAACCAAAATGATCGTATTTTCAATTGAAGATCAAACAACCCAAAAACAAAAATTCAATCAGAACAAACAAACAATAACCATAGTAAACCAAATCAATAACAAAAAAAATTCAAACTTGAATCAAACAATCCCTCACAGTTCATATGTTGAAGAACATTCAAAACCAAAAACTGTACAAAAAATACTTCTAAGATTTCACAAAGGCTTAAAACTAAGAAGATTTTTGTACTTGTATTCAGAATTGGTTTATGAATTTTTTGTGTTCCCTCCAAATTTAACTCTTTCATTAATCTGCTCCCTTAAATTTATTAATTTACATATCTGTCCATGCCTCTATATTTATATAAAAAAATTCAGCAGGAGCAATTATGCCTATGCTGCCACTTGTATGTATCCGCCTACTAAGTACAACTTTCATTTCCTACTAACAAGCTAGTATCACATCATAGTAGCTGATTTTAACACCATGTATGCCGTGTTTGAATCTTTTGCAACCATCCTCACATTAACCCATAATATTAACATAATAACTTGGATATTACTTGGTGCCTTGGGGTACTTAGATAACTGTTCGGGAGCATTTTACCGACACCTAGGTGGGACTAAGGCCTGACGTTAGAAGGGGTTGGTAAGTCTAATGGGCCAAAGGCCTCGGAGATAATGGAGGTGTTAGGGTTCGGTATCCGAGTCCTTAGGGCCGGAACCTTAGTATGGTGTATGTTGTTCGGGGTTGGGCCTTCGAGTCCTTTGAGCCGAAGTCTAGACCCGATGGTGAGTTCGGTTGGGTTGGGCTTGTGCAGTGGGCCGTCCTGCGTGCAAGGTCTGGACTCCTAACCCTATTTGAATAAGGTAACTCCAAAAGTAGTGTTGGGATTGAGTTCCACTTGCACCTTTTAAGGAGATTGTGTTGGACCCATAATATGGTAACTGCCATATTTAGGAGTCCTAATCCGACTGGGAGAAGGAGTCTAAAGGTGACGAGAGTAGTATAAATACAGGGCTAGGGTTACTATCAAGAGGTAATACATCTTTGAGCACTAAACACTTAAGGCTCCATTGTTATACCATGTGAACGACCTGAACTTATTCTCACACCGGAGCTATTCCCCGGCGGCACAAGCCGTTAAACTTCTGTGTGATCCGTTATTGTGCAGGTTTCAACGAGTGGATTTCGTGATTGGACGCGCAGACGAAACTTGGCATTAACATTGGCGCTAGAAGGAGGGCTTTAGTGATTAATCAATCACAACTAAACTTTTCCAGTAGGAGGCCATGTCGAGTAGGGAGAATAGTGCTTCTATCATGGAGAAGGCAAAGACCCACCAAACCACACAGGTGAGGGGGTCGGTGAAAGACAGATTGGGTTCTAGAATCCAGGGTGATAAGGAGGAACCGGTCGCTTCCCTCCGACGGAAACTCTTCCATGACAGCCATCATACGCCAAATCAGGCTAGTCGTGCGGATGAGAACAACTCCCGGGCATTGGAGGTCTATGAAAAGTGTCAGGAATAAACATGTGAATGGTATTCCTATTTATATATGATTTGATTATGATATATATGAATGAATATGCAAGTATGTTTGCATGAAGAAAAGCTGTTAAGTTCTTTGATAGATAATAGAAATATATGTACAAGGACTTAGAATGAATTGATCAAAAATGTTAGGTTGATCCTACATAAGCAAAACGGCTTTGTAAAGTCCTTAAAAAGAAATGATGTACAAGGACTATAAATATAGAAAGATCAAGCTTGTTAGGTTGATCTTATGATGTAATAGATAGGCTTGTCTGATCGTCGAGCACTGCACCAGAAGTCGTAGTCTGCCAGGAGAGTCAGAGTAAATTTGGGAGCTATCGAGGCAGAATAGGAGTATGCAAGATAGTGAGATCTCAGAGTTCGTAGACTTCCAGGGGAAACGAAGAAGGATCGTAGTGTGTCGAGAAGAGCCTCCTCGAGATCGTAGTGTACTGAGGAAGTCATGTTCTGAATCGTAGAGACAGCCTGCCTATAAGCCGAATGACAATCTGCCGAAGCTAAGTATGAAATGCACTCTACGCTCAGAGTCGTAGAGTCTAGCGATGCCGAAGTCAAAGACAAGGATCGTAGACCACACTCTGCGATCGTAGAGTCCAATGAACAAATGCAGAGATCGTAGTCGGACAAGATCAGATGAAAACAAGCTCAAGTCAGCGATCGTAGAGTGGACTCAACGTTCACCAAGCTAAACTCTAAGATCGTAGTGTGTAGAGTGCAGAAATCGTAGAGTGTCAATATCTGATCTTCGGGATCGTAGTGTCTGCACAGCCGAAGCTGAATCGTAGAGTGCAAAACTACGACTCCAACAGTAATGCTCACAATGCTAAGTCAGAATCGTAGAGCAGATACGGTTCTCAACGAATGAGCACTCCCAGAATATCCAAAGGTACGAAGCCTCTGGTTGGCACTGCAAAGATGTAATCCACAGAAGGGAACCAGAGAGCACTCAACGAATGGCATGAAGGCTAGCAGAAGAAGTAAGCACCAAACCAATCAGCATCAAGATTGATTTGAAAGGCCGTTCGTGATGAAGTCTTCCACAAGATGATTCAAAGAAGACTTCAGCAGTTGACTAAGGAAAAGTCAGCTAAAGCAGTTGCTATCAAGAAAACAGAAGACAACGATCTTGGAAGCAACCAGGATCGTAGTGTTTGTCAGACAAAGAAAGAACTGATGGAAGGTGAACCGAGATACTGGTCAGCTTCTGAAGAGCAAGGCTAAAGTGATTAAGTGCAGGGTCAGTTCATTGATGATAAGTGAGCGGAAGATCACCAGGAGAAAGCAAGCTGGACGCGCCACAAATCTGAATTGTCTTGATATTCAGAAGGGAACCAGAGCAAGGAATTAAGCCATCAGTATCTGAGAACAGTCGAAGCAAACAGAAGTATTGAAGCACTGCACAATACAAGGAAGAGGTGTTCTACATTGAAGATCCAATCAACACTCTTCTAAGATCGTAGTGTTGTGTCCACCAGTCAATAAGACACTACGACCAGGTCCCTGAAGACGTGCATCAGAATTGTAGAGCTCGGATACCTGAAGATTGAGGCATTGGCAACGGTTCAATCTGAAGGGTAATTCGGACATGTGCTTATTGAGAGCATCGATGCAAAAGGACAACCTCTGATCAAGAAATCAGAAGAAATAAAGTCTTCGACCTGCCCAGGACAGTAAAGTGATACATCTGACAGGGTAGGTGAAAAAGTAGACTGCAGAGTCAGAAAAAGTATGTCATGTCACATCAAGCAGTCTACATCAAGCAACTTGAGATCTGTGAAGACATTTGAATAGCCTCCAACGGCTACTTTCCAACGGAAGGATTGGGAAGATGTATAAATGTAGAAGAGCTTCAAAGATCAAAGGTTGCTAGAGTAGTTGAGTTTTGGAGAGAAGGTGGACTGATCGAATCAAGTAATAGTGAGTCCAGAGACTCACTCTACGATCCACCAAGAACACTCAAAAGTCAGATCAAGCAAGAAGTAGAAGTGTGAGTTCTACTATGTAGAAGTGAGAGTTCTACTACATGAAAAGTGTTCTGAACTGCCGAGAGAAAGAAGAGCATCATGCCATCTGGATGTCCATCATGGGAAGACTCTAAGTATAATAGAGAAGAGCTTACGGTCATCTTAGCAACTCCATCATGGGAAGGCATCGAGTAGCAAGAAGGGAGATCACAAAAGCCATCTTGGTGTCAAGCTTGAGAAAGCTTCTAGGTACCTTGCAGAAGAGCTTACAGTCATCCTAGAAGCCTCTCATGTGCAGCCGTCAAGTACCAAAGAGAATGATCTTCAAGGCAGTTCATCAAGGGGTCATTCGGAGTAGTTGAGCAACCTAAGAAGCTGAGCATCATGCAAGACTCAACTGCTCTTCAAGGATGATCAAGCCGAAGCTGCTAAAGATAGAAGATGTTCAGAGCATGAAGACATCTTAGCAGCTCAGCACCGACTCCAACAACAACAACATCAACGACTCAAAGAAGCCAGGGCCTGAGAGGTCCTTGTCCGGAGGGACTAAACAAAGCAGGGCCAAAGGGTCCTTGTCCAGAGGGACTAAACGAAGTTCCAAGCCTGCTGGGCTTGAAGAGTTCCTAGGGAACTAGAGAAGTCCCAAGGCTGCTGGCCTTGAAGAGTTCTTAGTGAACTGAAGTCCCAAGGCTGCTGGCCTTGAAGGAATCTTAATGATTCAGGGTGCTGCCCTTCCTTAGTGGAAATCCTGCTAGTTGAAAGTAGAAGAGTGGATTAGGAGCTTGAGTCTCTGAACCACTTAAAACCCCTTGTGTCTTTTACTTTATGTCATTTACATTATGTCTATAACTGCTATAACTGCTATGTATGTTTTAACTGCTTACAACTAAACTAACCCAACGAACAATGTTTGTATGATTATGAATATATCAATGAAGGAGGGGAATCTTTTACTTATTCCGCTGTGCTTGAAAAGATTCTATGTTTGTCATATAATCTAATATGAACAATACATCATAAACCAGAAAAGTATTTCAAAAGAAAAGGATCTATTCAACCCCCCCTTCTAGATCTATTGTGCCCTCTGGGATCTAACAATTGGTATCAGAGCAGGTTCTCATGCTGTATTCTAAAGCTAATCGCTTTGAGTCTGATCCAAGGCACCAACATTGTTCTAAACTTAGTTTAGTAGTAAGTAACCTGTTATATGCAGAAGAGCTCACACGTTGGAAATATTGTGTATAGGTAAAAATGTGTATACCCCTGAAGCTGCTCAGATTGGTTCATATCCTCGATTGCTATATCAACAAGACCAATCCTAGTCTGCAGTTAATCTTGTAGTCTGAAGATCAGACGAGAGAAAAAGAGCAAGAGACATCAGTAACAAGGAGTAAAGCATTCATCAGTCTGAAAGATGAAGAGGTCACGCATACGAAGAAATGCTGATCAAGTGGAGATAGAAGATCCTCTCAATCTTATGAGTGACCAACCAACAACTGAATGTTGTCTCTGAAAACTTAAAGATGTCAAAGATCTAAATATCACGATTCTCTCGGTCTACATCTTCAAGACCACGACTGTTTGATGAAAGGCCGACAAGAGCATTAAGCTGAAAAGGGGCAAAAGTAAAAGTTATGCACATCAATACCTGAACTCAGTATATCTAAAGTAAATGACTGTTAAGGAACTGACAGTAAAAAGGTACGGTTCCTCACCATCATTAATGTATACATCATAGTTGCACCATCTTATGAACTATGCCAGTATTCTGTCAACAAGTCATAATCTTCCTAAAAAGGTGAATAAAGAAAGTAGTCTAAAGATGGAAAATTCAAATGTCTACAAACTTTCTCTTTAACCAAGCTTTAGGCTGAAGATGACGTCTTGAAGAAAATCTGAAATGGATCACAAGAGTATCACAGACCAAATGAATCTTATGTTAAGTAATCATTGCTGTAGTGCTAGTATGTGTGTACAAGCCTATGTTCTAAGTGTTTAACAACACACAGAGAATGATCAGCTCTACAAGAGGATCTTGTTGATTTGTAGAAACTAATCACATCCATAAATCAACTAGATACTCATAAATCGCAGAGTTGATTCACACTATGTGAACACTTAAACATTGTGAACATAACCCAGTAAATGATGAAACCATCATAGATAAAGAGTGTGTCATTAATCGTCAAATCCTACACACACTTACCGTCATGCATCTAAAATGTATTATCCTAAGATAGTTGCCTGCATGAATGTCTGTTGGTGATAAACATGATGATTATCCAGATAAGAGGAACAGGGGTTTAGAAAACTAACCTAGCAGGACCCATTCAACAATGGGGACCAAAAGTAGAAATTACTTGAACCTGCAGGTACTTGGTCAGTCTGACCACACTAAGGAATGCTGAAGCAGGAGACTTCATTCAAAAGGATTCAACCAGCAGAAGGCTAAGGACTATTCAGAGAAAGTTTGATAAAGTCCATATATGTCCATGCCTGTCCTTGAAGACCCTCTGAGCTAACCTGAATGGAGCTCACATGGCTGTAAATCTGTATATGGGAGCATGCCATGCAGCAGAAGATAAAAGAGGATTCTATGTGCCCATGCCAAGAGAGATACGCTTTATGGAAAGGATCCTCAAGGGAAGCTCACAATAGAAGATCTTTGAGCTTGAGACAAAACGAGTTCTCTACGAAGTAGAACTTCTCAAAACTAAGGACTGTCAAAGAAGACTACGTTCGTAGTACTGTCAAATGATCGTAGAGTGATCAATCTTGAAAATACTCATCTCTACGATACAAGAAAGACTAAGCAACGATGATGATTCCAGTCAGAAGTAGAAGTGCTGGGCAGCCCTCAAATGAACATGAAGAAGGAATCACATCTATCTGAGATGACGACATCAACAATGGGGGAGCAGTGATCTGTTAAGGAATAACTGCACCATTAACCTGGAAGAGATGTACCAGCTATAAAGTCCCAAAACCTTGTGGCTGATGAACCAAATGAAGATCCATAGTCAGTAGGATCGTCTCCAAACAAACTACTGATAACCCTTCAGCCACCTAATCCATAATCGTGAAGTGCCTACGATCAAACACATGATCGTAGAGTAAGAGTAGAAGGACACCACGATTTCAACAATGCAGGTACTTAAAGATGATAGAAGATCTTCCCATCAAAAAGGGTCTAATGAGATGTCATTGAAAATCATTGTCTTAGTATTTCATCTGGAAAGCGCCTCAGGGACAAACCTGACCCTTAGCTAACTCTAAGAGGTTGGCCCTTCCTGAGCTACCTTATCCCAGAAGGAATGTTTGATCTAGTTCATCCCAAAAGAACCAAGTCAGTCAACGATCGTAGTGCAACCTCAGTGACAGAAGAAGATAACTCAACGATCGTAGTCCTACCAAAGGGTATTCCAGTTCAAGGAGTATGAAGAATGAGACATCTGCTAAGCCATTCAAGTTGAGGAGATAAGTTCGAATACATCAGTGATTGAGCTATGCTGCATCAAGGTAAGGAGGAAAGACGAAGCCATCCACTGCAGCATCTCTCAGAAATTGATCGTTGAGTAAACAAATGAAATCGTAGAGTCTATAGCTATCTCATCATGTTACTCTACGAATCAAAAGGTCAACGGTCAAAGCCACGTCAATTAAACGTCCACTCCTCTAATAACTGAAAAGTTGTGGGAAGTTACAGCTCATTACTGGGAAACGTGCAACCAATGGACAATTGACACATCACTGAGTATGCAGAGTTAGAAGGAACTTCCATAAAGACTAGTTCAAATCTGTAGACAGTTACCAAAAGATATCGAACCTTTCTCCCTCCTATTTTCAAAACCCTAGAAAGCTTTTCAAAAGCAAAATCAGTTAACCTCCAGAGCCTTACCAACCAGACAGTCATCTCGCATAAACCTTTCTATATTTAATACCCACATTCTTCAAACTACTCAAAATGGAAAACTGGCAAGTGATCACTGGTATTCAGCTTGGAACCAAATCGTTTGAGAAATCTGAAAAGAAGTTCAGAGATATTCTCGAGCTTGTAAAGAAGGCTGGATTTTCAGAATGCCTTGAAGCAAATACTCGAGTCTACTGCAACCTGGTTAAAGAATTCTACTCAAACGTTTCTATAAATTCGGAAACCCTTACTACCAAGGTTAAAGGTCAGTCTCTCAAGTTAAAATCTTCTGACCTAAATCAATGCCTAGGATTTCCTAACCAAGGCCTAAAGAACCTTGATAATGTCAACACTGAATTGGCTAAGGAAATTATGGGGTATCAAAGAAACCCTAGTTTCAAGGACATGAAGAAGAAGGAGTTCCCTGAGCAATATGAGTTCCTTGCTGAAATAGTTGGAAAATGCATACTATGTAAGAACACTGCACATGACAAAGTGATCGACCAGCAGTTGAAAATCATGTCTGCAATTGTTTTGAAGAAACAAATCGACTTTGGATCTATCTTGATTGATCAGATCTCCAAATGGGTAGAGAAGACTGAGAAGAAGCCCCTAACCAAGGTATATCATGGAAGGCTGTTAAGTATCATACTGAAGAAAAAGCTAGGGGGAAAGATCAAGGATGATGAGGGAGAAGCCCTGAATGTGCACAAGGTGATGTCTCCACAACTATTTGAAAACTGGAAGAAGAACCCTAAGGAGAAAAAAAGGCTGACAGCTGGGAGCAGTAGTAGAGCCTCTGCAAAGAAGAGGAAGACAGTAAAGGCAGAGAGCTCTGAGTCCAGTGACTCTGAAGCGGCTGAAATCACACCAGCTAAGAAGAAATCAAAAGTGGTGAAAAGAGCTGGTGATGTGAAGAAATCCCTGGCCCCACCAAGGAGAGTCTCCTCCTTGATCAAGAGTAAAGAAGAAAAGGCCCAAACTGCTGAGACCACAAAAAGAAGAAGTAGCAGGTTGCTTCAAGGGCCAGTCTGCAAGAAAGCTAAGGTGGAGGACAAACCAGCCTTAGCTTCTCAAATCAATACATCTGCTGATAAGGAAAGGTGCTCTAGCCCCATGGCCAATACTCAGAGAAGCAACTCTGATGAAGAAAAAGAAATTTCTGATCAAAGTGCATCCCCAAATGCAACTGACCCAACCAGCCCAGAGAATGGGTCAGAAAATGCTATCCAAGAAGAAGAAGAAGAACATGTCCCCTCAATCCAAGAGAGCTTTCATAATGACTCAGAAAGTGATGAGGACAAGGAAGAAGAATCTGCCCCTGCCAGTGCTGATATTCAAAGAAGTTTATCTGATAAGGAAGTGGAGTCAGAGACTGAGGAAGAAGAAGAATTTGTCTCTCCGATAGTTGAACCTCCACAAAGAAGAAAGAGCTACAGGCTGCAAGCCCAGTTTGCCTCCAAAAGGAACAGTGGCCAATCAAATGCCATCATTGAATTAAGTGATGATGAATCTGTATCCCCAGGAGAAGATGCTGAAGAAAAAGCCAGCAGTGAAGAAGAAGTATCTAAGGAAAGTCTTGATGAAGAAAGTTCAGATAATGAAATTCAGCAAGAAGGATTCTCTATTGGAGATGATCAAGAAGAGTCTGAACATGAAATGCAACATGAAGATGATCCCTCTGCTGAAGCTGATCTAAATGGCTCTGGTTCTGAGAAGGAAGAAGCTGGAAATGATTCCAACTCTGAAGATCAGGAATCAGGAAATTCAGAACTTCACCCTATTCTCTCACCTGCAAGATTTATCAGGAGAATAGTAGTAGAAGTTCCCAATGAACCATCAGAGACTCCTCCTGAAAGATGGGTAAACCATGGAGGTGAGCAGATCAAAATAGTAAGAATGACATCTTTTGACTTGGTCAAGAACTGGAACAGCATGGAAATGGATTGAACAACCATTCTCTACAATCCTGATGATCTGCTAATGAGATGGTTCTTCCAGTGGATGCCATGGCTAAAGGCCATTACTGAAAAAGATGGAAGCTACTTTAGTTGGTGTTATAAGCAGTTTCCAAGCATGGAACTGGTGGCTCAGAACTTTCCAAGAGTGAAGAAGTTTGCCACCAAGCTGATCACAAACCAGCCCCACTTCAAGATCTATCGACATGCTGGAAATCTCTCCATCCCCTACGATCGCAGGGTGGACTCTGAAGGAAGAAGAACCATGTCCAAGAAGCTGATCGTAGAGTCTGATCACTCTACTGCTTATGATGTTCAAATCCAATCTCAGGAGTCTCCTTATGATCAAGCACTGCTAACAGACACTCCATCATCCTCCACAAGCAATTGGTACTCCACGATTGTTTAGATTATCCACACCTTTGAAAATTTATCCAAAGATGACAATCGTAGAGTCCAATCCATTGCTCCACCTGAAGCTGCCAATCAAAATGATCAAACTTCTTTAGAGCAGGAACTACTGAAGAGCTCTGATGATTTAAGCAAGAAGATATCTATGCTCACTGAAGAAACACAGAAGCAGACAGCAGCAGGAGATGATTTCTTCCAACACAAGCTTCAAGCTATCTTGGCTGATGTATCTCTCAAACTCCAAGAGAGAGATAACATCTATTAGAAGGCCATCCAAGATCAGAAGGCAGTAGCTCTACAAGTTCAGAAGGCAAATGCAAAGCAGATCGAAGCCCTCTCTGACAAGATTGACGATCTGAAACAGTCCTTCTCTGTGCAACTTAAACTCGGACAGCAAGAGCTAAAGTTTGAAGTTGCAAACTCCTCCTACCTGATGGAGCAGCTTATGTCCAACATGGAGAAGCTCTCTCAAATGATTGATGACAAAAAGGGGGAGAAAGAGAGGCAAAGAAAGAAGAGCAGCAAGAGGCACCAAAAGAAGAGCAGAGGGTTAAGGGAGAAAAAGTCAAAGAAGAAGAAAGCAACAGCAGATAGAGAATCATCATCTGAGGGGGAGCCTGAAGATGATGATGCCAAGATCACAAAAGCTGAAGGGGAGCCAGATCAGAAAGATGATGAATGGAAATCAAGCAAAGAGAGAAGGTCATCATCAGAGGGGGAGCAAGAGCAAGCAGCAGCAGCTGATGAGTAGCCGATCAACAAGAAACCTGGAATCATACATGGAGCCAAGGAGGTATATCTCTAGTCTGTTAGTATGTTCTGGATCCAGGATTTAGAATGTCTGAATATATAATTGCCATATTAATATAAATGACATTCATGATTATCTGTTTAGAAATACAGCTTCTCACTGTATCTAAGATTCATTCATAACATGCATATGCACTTATTGTTTTTGTCATAATCAAATAGGGGGAGATTGTCAGGAATAAACATGTTGTGACGCCCCCAAAATTAGGTATACATCACCCATTTTGGGTCATCAGATACATGGTACATAACTCAAATACAACTTACTAATACAATTGTCGTGTACAATACGACAAAACATAACTGTGAGTTTGAATACAATAATTGTCTACTAGAGATCATACAAACTCAAAAGGAGTCCTCATTACAATTATTAATACACTATTTCTCAAAATAGTGAGGACTACTAATGCTATCCTCTGGACCGTCACTCCATTCCCCGACTAGTCCCTGCTATGTTCTCATTTCCTGAAGAGAACAGTGAAAGAAAGGGTGAGCTCAACTAGCCCAGTAAGAAATATTATGACTAAGATAATGCAGAATAAATTATCATTAGTCTCCAACAATGTTAAACTGATAAAATATAATAGACATCAAGTTTAATTGCAGCGGAATAAGCAATACATTAAAAGAGTCAAGTAGAGAGAATTGAATCTACTATCTTTTATGATTTAAAAAGTTTTTCATCACTTTTATCGCTGAGACTCAGCTCAATAAATAATCCACATCATTAAATCATCCCTGCACTACAGGCCAAGGATATTCTTTAGTATCACGACCACGAATTATCCATGCACTACGGGCCAAAGATAATCGTGTTTTCATCAACGGTCCTGATCATGCCATAAAACAATTATCTTTGCACTACGGCTGAAGAGAATCCATAGCCATAATCATACCAAAAACTGTCCATCAATGCACTACGGGCCAATGAGGACTTTTTCCACATCATTTGTAATATTACGGTCATGATTGCACCGCATAATCCCTGGTCATAATCATACCAAGTCCATCTATGCACTACAGGCCACAGATGACTTTCAACATAACATAAACATGAGGATGATGACAATGATATAAGAATTTAATAAAACAAGTTCAAGAATTAATTTGTCCATGAACCAATAACGTCCAAATTGTCCACACGATACTGTTTTGTGGTGTAAAATTCAAGAATGCTCAGAAGAATATTTTCCTGAAAAGATACTGGATGAAGCGCAAATATCAAGGATATTCTACTAATTTCATGGAGTATAGAAGTCAAAACTTTAACCAACTGAGTATAATAAGGAATGGAATAACAACAGAAATCACCATGCATGCGGTACTTCGCATAGACAGGTTATTCCAACAGAATAATAATAACGGAACCAGGTCAGGCAAAATTTGCACCGACAGGATGTTCCAACAGAATAATAAAGACGGAACCAGGTCCGGTGTAAAACACACAGACAGGATGTTCTAACGGAATAATAATAAAGACGGAACCAGGTCCGATGTAAAACACACAGACAGGATGTTCCAACGAAATAATAATAAAGACGGAACCAGGTCCGGTGTAAAACACACAGACAGGATGTTCCAACAGAACGATAGAAGAATGTCACCAAGTATAGGGTAGACCGCGTATACAGGTTATTCCAACAGAATAATAAAAAATGGAATAACAATATTTCTCTTCATGAATAAGAAAGAATAACACCCCTTACCGTAACAGAAACTGGATATAGAAGTAGTGAAGTAGCAGAATACTCTTCTTCTTTCTCTCTATAATTTTCTCTCTATAGCTTCTCTCTATAATTTCTCTCTCTAGAGTTTCAATGAATTCGTAAGAAAATAATGAAGGAATGAGCTTCTCTTTATAGGAAAATGGAATGCATAGTAACTAATCCATGAACGGTCCAGATTGATTTACTTTAATCTGACGGTCCATATTTAAAGAAAAATCTTTTAGATAAAATAAAATATATTCTATTTATATAAAAAGATTTTTACTATGCAAACACTATGCAACACTATGCAAAACACTATGCGACACTATGCATAATAAAATATAATATATTCTATTTATAGAATAACTTTAATAAAGTATTCTGTTTTATATAAAAAGATGTTTCTGTTTTATTACGTTAATAATACGAATAAAACAAAACGTCATCATCGCTATAATAATTCATATTATTAATCAACAATAATTGAATTAAACTGAGCGACTTCTCACATAAATATCAATAATCAATACCGTGTGCTACTATGCAACAACGTGTATTACTGTACTTTTACTACCCAGTAGTTCAACAGTATCAACGGTAAAACTTCCGCCGTTATTTTCAATAAAATATTTTTTGTCGTTTTCTCAATCCGACAATAATTCTGTTGTGGGGTCCACCAATAATTGTACCGTCGTACGAATATTTTTCCGACACAAAGAATATTCCCTGACCAATCGAATATAATATAACAACTTGCATACTTTGCAAAATTTATAAATACTACCCACAACTATAATATTATCTCAAATTCACACTATAATATTAAAAAATTATTTCGAGAAAATTAATTCTTTATTCACAAAATCTGGGGTTTCACACATGTGAATGGTATTCCTATTTATATATGATTTGATTATGATATATATGAATGAATATGCAAGTATGTTTGCATGAAGAAAAGCTGTTAAGTCCTTTGATTGATAATAGAAATATATGTACAAGGACTTAGAATGAATTGATAAAAAATGTTAGGTTGATCCTACATAAGCAAAACGGCTTTGTAAAGTCCTTAAAAAGAAATGATGTACAAGGACTATAAATATAGAAAGATCAAGATTGTTGGGTTGATCTTATGATGTAATAGATAGGCTTGTCTGATCGTCGAGCACTGCACCAGAAGTCGTAGTCTGCCAGGAGAGTCAGAGTAAACTCGGGAGCTATCGAGGCAGAATAGGAGTATGCAAGATAGTGAGATCTCAGAGTTCGTAGACTTCCAGGGGAAACGAAGAAGGATCGTAGTGTGTCGAGAAGAGCCTCCTCGAGATCGTAGTGTACTGAGGAAGTCATGTTCTGAATCGTAGAGACAGCCTGCCTATAAGCCGAACGACAATCTGCCGAAGCTAATTATGAAATGCACTCTACGCTCAGAGTCGTAGAGTCTAGCGATGCCGAAGTCAAAGACAAGGATCGTAGACCACACTCTACGATCGTAGAGTCCAATGAACAAATGCAGAGATCGTAGTCGGACAAGATCAGATGAAAACAAGCTCAAGTCAGCGATCGTAGAGTGGACTCAACGTTCACCAAGCTAAACTCTAAGATCGTCGTGTGTAGAGTGCAGAAATCGTAGAGTGTCAATATCTGATCTTCGGGATCGTAGTGTCTGCATAGCCGAAACTGAATCGTAGAGTGCAGAACTATGACTCCAACAGTAATGCTCACAATGCTAAGTCAGAATCGTAGAGCAGATACGGTTCTCAACGAATGAGCACTCCCAGAATATCCAAAGGTGCGAAGCCTCTGGTTGGCACTGCAAAGATGTAATCCACAGAAGGGAACCAGAGAGCACTCAACGAATGGCATGCAGGCTAGCAGAAGAAGTAAGCACCAAACCAATCAGCATCAAGATTGAGTTGAAAGGCCGTTCGTGATGAAGTCTTCCACAAGATGATTCAAAGAAGACTTCAGCAGTTGACTAAGGAAAAGTCAGCTAAAGTAGTTGCTATCAAGAAAACAGAAGACAACGATCTTGGAAGCAACCAGGATCGTAGTGTTTGTCAGACAAAGAAAGAACTGATGGAAGGTGAACCGAGATACTGGTCAGCTTCTGAAGAGCAAGGCTAAAGTGATTAAGTGCAGGGTCAGTTCATTGATGATAAGTGAGCGGAAGATCACCAGGAGAAAGCAAGCTGGACGCGCCACAAATCTGAAGTGTCTTGATATTCAGAAGGGAACCAGAGCAAGGAATTAAGCCATCAGTATCTGAGAACAGTCGAAGCAAACAGAAGTATTGAAGCACTGCACAATACAAGGAAGAGGTGTTCTACATTGAAGATCCAATCAACACTCTTCTAAGATCGTAGTGTTGTGTCCACCAGTCAATAAGACACTACGATCAGGTCCCTGAAGACGTGCATCAGAATCGTAGAGCTCGGATACCTGAAGATTGAGGCATTGGCAACGGTTCAATCTGAAGGGTAATTCGGACAAGTGCTTATTGAGAGCATCGATGCAAAAGGACAACCTCTGATCAAGAAATCAGAAGAAATAAAGTCTTCGACTTGCCCAGGACAGTAAAGTGATACATCTGATAGGGTAGGTGAAAAAGTAGACTGCAGAGTCAGAAAAAGTATGTCATGTCACATCAAGCAGTCTACATCAAGCAACTTGAGATCTGTGAAGACATTTGAATAGCTTCCAACGGCTACTTTCCAACGGAAGGATTGGGAAGATGTATAAATGTAGAAGAGCTTCAAAGAGCAAAGGTTGCTGGAGTAGTTGAGTTTTGGAGAGAAGGTGGACTGATCGAATCAAGTAATAGTGAGTCCAGAGACTCACTCTACGATCCACCAAGAACACTCAAAAGTCAGATCAAGCAAGAAGTAGAAGTGTGAGTTCTACTATGTAGAAGTGAGAGTTCTACTACATGAAGAGTGTTCTGAACTGCCGAGAGAAAGAAGAGCATCATGCCATCTGGATGTCCATCATGGGAAGACTCTAGGTACAATAGAGAAGAGCTTACGGTCATCTTAGCAAGTCCATCATGGGAAGGCATCGAGTAGCAAGAAGGGAGATCACAAAAGCCATCTTGGTGTCAAGCTTGAGAAAGCTTCTAGGTACCTTGCAAAAGAGCTTACAGTCATCCTAGAAGCCTCTCATGTGCAGCCATCAAGTACCAAGGAGAATGATCTTCAAGGCAGTTCATCAAGGGGTCATCCTGAGTAGTTGAGCAACCTAAGAAGTTGAGCATCATGCAACACTCAACTGCTCTTCAAGGATGATCAAGCCGAAGCTGCTAAAGATAGAAGATGTTCAGAGCATGAAGACATCTTAACAGCTCAGCACCGACTCCAACAACAACAACAACAACTCAAAGAAGCCAGGGCCTGAGGGGTCCTTGTCCGGAGGGTCTAAACAAAGCAGGGCCAAAGGGTCCTTGTCCAGAGGGACTAAACGAAGTTCCAAGCCTGCTGGGCTTGAAGAGTTCCTAGGGAACTAGAGAAGTCCCAAGGCTGCTGGCCTATGTTTACGACGACCTTGAAGAAGAGCGCCCGAGAGTGGATGGGAACCCTGACTGCAGGATCGATTAATTCGTGGAGTGATCTTCGGGAAAAATTCCATGCCTGGTTCGGGAGTAACAGAAGGCGAGGAAAGATCACAGTTTCCCTCATGCAGGTTCGACAAAAGTCAGATGAAAGTCTGGGTCAATACGTTAAATGATTCCGAGAGGCTGTGGGGTCGGTAGCAGAGTTAAACTCTCCACAGACCTTGGTATTCTTCACGACCGGTTTGGATATTGGGAAGTCAAAAAAGTTGATGAAGGATATAGTGATCAACCCTCTAGGAGATTTGACGAAAGCTTTCCACCGAGCCGAGGGACACATAACAATAGAAGAGGCAATGGGAAATTTTAAACTGCATCCCCAGTCTTATGAGAAGTCTAAAGATCGGGATAAGCAGAACTACTAACGGTCCGATAATCAGGGAGGTCGGATAACTTCACTAAGAAAAACTATAACAGTGGAGGTTCAGGGAGTGGACGACCACCTTTCCCAAACCAAAATGTCAACAAAGTTTACACCGCCCTTAACACGGATCGGGCAAAGATATTGGAAGAAATGCAAAATAAATATTTCTTCGAGCCATGCCCGAATCAGCCGAAACCGGGCGAAAGAGGTCGTGACAAGTACTGCGAATACCATCAATCTCGCAGACACTCGACAGAGATGTGCATTGATCTGAAAGATTTGATTGAGAAGAACATCCAGAATGGATAACTGGTGCAGTATGTGGTTGGTCGGGAAGGATCAGAGGCACCTCGAGAAGAAAATAGAGGACCAACTCAGGAAACACAGCCACAACCGAACACCCAAACCCGATGAGTGATTGATGTAATATCGGGAGAATCGGTAGGGCGTGTGACCGGAAGAAAGAGAAGTGGACACCTCGAGGCCGTGTTGTCAGTAGCAAGCTCGTCGCCCAGAAAAGGTCGTGCCTATTTGGGAGTTTTGATCTCTTTCTCCGACGAAGACTACTCTACCGACCATATTGAACCGCATGATGGGGCGCTGGTAATAACAGCACAGGTCGGGCCAGTGGACATGAAAAGGATGATGATCGATAATGGGTCCTCGGTCGATATATTGTATGCACACGCCTACCAAAGGATGTATTTAGAAGGGAAGAAGATGGTGGTGGGAGGAGAAGGCCCATTGTATGGTTTCAGTGGAGACCCAGTGTACGTGTCGAGCACCATTGAGTTGCCAGTCAGGTTTGGCATGGAACCTCAGCAGGTAGAAATTCTGATCAGATTTTGCGTAGTACAGGTAGATTCGGCGTACAACGTCATCCTGGGAAGACCGACACTGGTAGTTTTGCAAGCTATAACATCCATACCACATTTCAAGATCAAATTCCCGACACCAAATGGGATAGGGGAGGTGAAAGGAGATCTGGATATCGCCCGACGGTGTTATCGGAACACCTTGATTTCTTCAGGGATCGGAGTCAGCAAACAGAAACAGACAATGGCCATCAAAATGGAACCATTCACTGAGAGCAGTACCGAACCGATGGCCCTACCCGCCGAAGAGACCGAAGATGTGGAGTTAGTCCCTGGAAACACAGAGAAACTGGTCAAGATTGGGGCAGGATTAACAGAACCACTACGGACAAGATTGGTGGATCTGCTTCAGGTGTATGTCGATATCTTTGCTTGGGAACCTAGCGATATTCCCGGGGTAAATGAGTCGGTGGATTTACATAAACTGCATACAGACCCAAAGAGGAAACTAGTAATATAGAAAAGAAGAATTTTTGCCCCGAAAAGACAGAGGATCATAGATGAGGAAATCACCAAACTGCTGGAGGCGGGATTAATTTTCGAGATTGACTACCCCGAATGGCTAGCAAATGTGGTTCTGGTTCAGAAACAAAATGGGAAATGGAGATTATGCATAGATTACACGGATCTAAACAAGGCATGCCCTAAAGATTTCTTCCCGTTGCCTAATATAGACCAGTTGATTAATGCGACATCGGGGTACGACATGTTGAGCTTCAGGATGCTTTCTCGGGATACCACCAGATTTCGATGAATAAGGAAGACATCCCGAAGCCAAGCTTTATCACGCATCAGGCCATATATGCTTATCGAAAGATGACTTTCGGATTACTCAATGCTGGGGCAACTTACCAATGGATGATGAACTTTGTATTCAGAAAGCAACTAGGCCGAAGCATGGAGGTGTACGTGGATGACATGATTGTGATAAGTATGTCAGTCCAGGATCATCTGGGGGACCTAGAAGACTGCTTCGCAACGATAAGAAGACACAAGCTGCGGTTGAACCTGACCAAATGTACCTTTGGATTGGGATCAGGGAAGTTTCTGGGCTACTTGGTCAGTAAGAGGGACATCGAGGCAAACCTGGAAAAGATACAGGCGATCTTGGATATGAAGTATCCTAAGACATACAAGGATGTGCAACGGTTGACGGGGAGAATTGCAGCCCTTCGACGATTTGTGTCAAAATCAGCCGAAAGATGCTTACCCGTCTTTGACACTCTCAAAGGCTCGAAGAACGAAAAAAATTTTCAATGGACCTCAGAGTGCGAAGATGCGTTCCAATGGATCAGGAAATATTTGTCCTTAGCCCCACTACTGCTGAAGCCGATCCCTTCAGAACCTTTATACTTGTACTTGGCTGCAAGCCAGATGACAGTAGGAGGGGCTCTGGTAAGAGTCAAGGGAGGAAAATAATTCCCGGTGTACTACGTCAGCCACGTCATTCGAGAAGCAAAAACAAGGTATCCGAACCTAGAAAAATTCGTGTATGCCTTGATCATTGCAAGTAGGAAGCTTCGATATTATTTCCAGGGTCGGTTGGTGGTGGTATATACAGATCAGCCGTTAAAGAAAATATTGCACAAGCCAGAGGTGTCGGGTTAACTAGCCGCATGAGCAATAGAGCTAACACATTTCGCTATAGAATATCACCCCCGAAAGGTAATCAAGGGGCAGGCGTTGGCAGACTTTATAGTAGAATGCTCTTTCACCGAACCGAATATGAATATCGTGGCCGACGTCTAGGAAAGGCCAACTTCATGGACTCTATACATTGACGGGTCATCGACTTTGGACGTTAGTGGGGCGAGAGTTGTTCTAACCAGTCCCAAAGGCTTCAAAGTCTAACAGGTGATTCGATTTCAGTTCACGCCCACAAACAATGAAGCAGAATATGAGACCATACTGGCCGGACTTCGGTTGGCCCGAAGCTTGGAAGTACAGAGGATAGTCATCTACAGTGATTCACAGCTGGTAGTTAAGCAGTTATCAAGAGAGTATGAGGCTCGATGAACAAGAATGTCAAAGTACCTGGCTGAGGTTAAGGATAAACTCATGTATTTCAACTCATATAGCTGTCTGGGAGTGGATCGGTCGGATAACAGGATAGCAGATGCTCTAGCCAGGTCGGCAACTACTGAATCGAACTCCTTCAATGGATCGGTATATCTAGAGGTTTTAGAACATCCAAGTTTCCCGAAGATGGACGTGCTAACTCTAGATCGACTCGACTATTGGCTCACACCTTATATCTCATACCTGACGGAGGGGGTTCTACCTTCGGACCAAATCTTGGAAAGAAAGATTAAGCACAGGAGTTCAAATTTCATCCTTATTGGCGGAGATCTGTACCGAAGGGCCTTTAGCTCCCCACTTCTCAAATGCTTAACTCCATCGGAAGCAGAGTATACACTTCAGGAAGTACACGAAGGGATTTATGGGGATCACATGGGAGCCAAGTCACTGGCACACAAGATCTTGAGGCAGGGGTATTACTGGCCTACTATCTACACAAAGGCCAAAGAATTCGTCAGAAAATGTCCCAAGTGTCAGCTGAACAGTACCATCCCACGCCAACCCCCCGAAGAACTGTATTCGGTCTTATCTCCAATTCCCTTTACCGTGTGGGGAATCGACATCCTGGGGCCTCTGCCGAAGGCCAAGGGACAAGTCAATTTTGTGATAGTGGCTATCGACTACATGACAAAATAGGTAAAAGCCAAGCCTCTGCAGAAGATCACTGAACAAGAATGCCTCAAGTTTTTCAATGAAGGAGTTATTTATCGCTTCGGCATCCCGATGGCAGTGGTTTCGGATAATGGCAGACAATTTGTGGGGTCTAAATTCAAAGGGTTTCTGAATGAGTTGGGGATTCAGCATCGTAAGACCTCCGTCGCTCATCCTTAATCAAATGGTTAAGTAGAAGTGACCAACCGAATCCTGATCAACGGGATTAAAAGGTGTTTAGACGAGTTAAAGGGACGGTGGCTGAAAGAACTTCTCAGTATTTTGTGGGCTTACCGAACCACCCTGAGAACAACCACGGGAGATTCGCCATTTAGGTTGGCATATGGAACTGATGCACTCATACCGGTAGAGATCGGATCTCCTACCTTTTGGGTCAGTCAGTACAAAGAGATATACAATGACGATGGTTTGAAAACGAATTTGGATCTTCTTGAAGAAGCTCGAGATTCAACTCTGATAAGGTTGGAAATTTACGAGCAGAGAATTGCCCGACACTATAATCAGAAGGTGAAACAAGAAAGGTTTGAAGTTGGAGATTTGGTCCTTTGGGAGTCGGAGGCATGAACCTCCCAGAACACCGGCAAGCTAATGCCTAACTGGGAGGGACCGTATGAAGTGGTAGAGGTGCCAAAGCCAGGTAAATACCGGCTTCGAGCAATGGATGGTTTGGAAGTTAAGAATACATGGCACGCTGGAAGACTTAGAAAGTATTACCAGTAAAAGTCACGTCTTTCTTGCCCTTCATTCATGTAACCATTTCAATTTTAAATGAAATAAATGGGAATTTTTCTGTGGAAATGTTTACTTCATTTATATTCATAAGATTTGGCAAATCCGATCAGACAAACTTCAGGATTAAACCGACCAGAAAGTCTGGAAGGACATAATTGATCGGTAAAATTCTGAAGTATAACTGATCAGGATAGTAGTAAATCAAATCAGATAAGCTTCGGGCGCAAACCAGTCAGAAATTGGGAGATGATAAAATTGATTGGTAAAAGCCACAAGTACAACTGATACTGATAAACTACTAACAAAACAATTGTACTCCATTCATTCTTTCAAAATTTCTACAAAATCCGAGCGTATAATATTCGGACAGAGTACAAATAAAAAAGAAAAATGAAGATTACAAAAACTATTCGGGAGGAGTTCCATCACCAGCCTCAGATTCCTCATCCGAAGAGTCAAGGACAGAAATATCGAGCCCAGCAACAGTCAATTTTGCCCTAGCCTTTTCTCGATAGGTTTCATAGCCTTCATCAAACTGCGTTATGATCTTCTCGATCAAGGCAGGGGATTCTTTATACTCTTCGATCACACGCTGCTTGGACTTAGCACGTTCCTCCTTCAGAGTATTATGGGCTCGGATTGAACGTCGCAGCTTATCCTGTAACCCGTCCATCTGTTCCGTGATGGCATAAAGCACCTGCAATCGTTCATTACTCTTGGCATGACCTTCGAGCCCGACAAATTCCTTCTGAAGCAGTGAGTACTGATCCCTGACTTCTTTAGCCTAGCGTTCAGCCTCGGTCAATTTATATATATATATTTGAAGCAAGAATCATGATGAAGGCGCACAACACACCATTTGCAATCCATCCTGGGAGTACCAAAATGTATCATAATCTTCGACATATATTTTGGTGGGGGCAATATGAAGAGAGAGATATCGTTGTTTATTTCAAGGTGTCTAACGTGTCAACGAGTCAAGGCGGAGCATTAAGTACCAAAAGGTCCATTGCAACCACTTGAAATTCCAGAATGGAAGTGGGAGCACATTATCATGGATTTCGTTATTGGTCTTCCCAAGATTTCTCAAGGCATAGATTCAATTTGGGTCATTGTTTATAAATTGACCAAGTCTGCTCACTTCTTACCTATACGAGAAACTTATACACTTGAACGTCTTGCTCGTATGTACATAAACGAGATTGTGAGATTGCATGGTATGTCAGTATCCATAGTTTCTGATCGAGACCCAAGATTCACTTCAAGATTTTGGGTTAGTTTGCAAAAAGCTATGGGCACGGATTTACGATTTAGCTCGGCATATCATCCTCAGACGGATGGGCAGTCGGAGAGGACTATTCAAACTCTTGAAGATCTATTAAGACTCTGTGTCCTTGACTTCAAGGGAAGTTGGGACAAGTTCTTACCATTGTTGGAGTTTTCCTACAACAACAGTTATCAAGCAAGTATTGGCATGGCTCCATTCGAGGCGTTGTATGGAAGAAAGTGTCGTTCTCTAGTATGCTGGAATGAGGTGGGTGAAGCAACGTTGTTGGGACCGGAGTTGGTACGTATGACTACGGAAAAGATTCAAATGATCCGGCAACGTATAAAAACCTCACAAGATCGACAAAAGAGTTATGCTGATCTTCATCGAAAGGACCTAAAATTCGATATAGGAGATCATGTGTTGTTACATGTTGCTCCATGGAAAGGAGTTACGAGATTTGGAAAGAGAAGAAATCTCTATCCTCGATTCATTAGCACATTTTTAATCCTCGATCAAGTAGGAACTGTGGCTTATAGACTCGCTTTACCGCCAAGTATGTCTCGTGTTCATAACGTTTTTTATATATCCATGTTACGTAAATATGTGGAAGACCTGAACCTCATTATTGAGTTAGAACCGGATGAAATAACGGAAGATTTGATATATGAAGAGGTTCATGTTCAAATCTTGGATAAGAAGGAATATATTAGAAACCACGATGTTGAGGAAATGACTTGGGAGTTAGAATCTGAAATGAAATCAAGGTATCCTTACCTCTTCGACATACCAGGTACGTACCCTAATTTCGAGGGCGAAATTTCATAAGAAGGGGAGGTTATAAGGCTCCAAATTTTTTTTAATAAAGATTATTTTTCTGTAAATATCATTTTTGAATATTATGGAATGAATTTGATATAATGTTATAGTTGTGGGTAATATTTATAAATTTTTCAAAGTACGCAAGTTGATATATGATATTCGATTGGTCGAGGAATATTCGTTTTAACAGGAAATATTTGTACAACGGCACAATCATTGGTCGACCCCACAACAGAATTATTGTCGGATTGAGAAAATGACAAAATTATTTTATAAAAATAACGGCGGAAGTTTTACTGTTAACTGTTGAAACACCGGGTGTTAAAAGTACAGTAATACGTGTGGTTCCATTGTAGCACACAGTATTGATTATTGATGCTTACGTGAGAAGTCACTCAATTTTATTCAATTATTACTACAGTAATTGTTGCATAGTATCTCATGTGATTTGATTCAATTATTGTCGATATTTTATATATTATTAAATCAATAATTGAGATGACAGAGTTATTAATATTATTATTTGCAATATTAACTATGTCTAGATGTTCTGCCAAGGAGTGGTTTGGTCACCTAATTGCGCGCCAATAGGGAGAAATCCTTATTGGAAAGCCCCCTCTTTCCTGGGAACGACCTGGTCGATTAATATTGTGAATTATAATAATGATGATAAATGTTGTTAAAAATATTGATGTGATTTTTAAGAAGTATTTTGTTATAAATTTTACTTATTATTTAGATTTCCATTTACTCATTTTTCAAAATTATCGGAAGGAAGTTATAAAGAATATATATATATATATATATATATATATATATATATATATATATATATATATATATATATATATTTGACTTGTGTGTGTGTCTATGCCGTGTGTGTGAGTATGTGGGTGTGTGGTGTCAAATGTGGTTTATATATATATATATATATATATATATATATATATATATATATATATATATGTGACATGTGGTCGGGTTGTTAAGGTATTGATCACAGAAATTCATCCCGTGAATTCAAAATGAGCATGTGTGTGTATATATATATAATATATATTTTATTTTATTTAAAAAATTTTGTTTTATTAGAATATTTTATTAAATCAATCAAGATCGTCCGTTTAAAAATAAATTAATCTGGACCGTTCATGAATTAGTTACTATGCAGTCAATTCTTCTATAAAGAAAAGCTCATTCCTTCATTATTTCTTATGAATTCACTGAAACTATAGAGAGAGTTCTTCTTCTGTAATCTCGGGCGTATATCTTTAGAGTTTAAGAAAGTTTTGAGCGTAGAAGATAGTGCAAGTTTTCTTCAAGTATATTCCCGCCCTACCCGTCCGAATACTCTTCTTTTTAAGGTAAGGGGTATTATTTCTTTTTTATTCATGAAGAAAACTTCTGTTATTCCATTCTCTATTATTCTGTTGGAATAACCTGTATACGCGGGCTACCCTATACTTGGTGAAATTCTTCCGTTAATCCATTCTTCACGATTATATTGGAATAACCTGTCTATGAGAAGTATTGCATACATTGTAAAATTCTTCTGTTATTCCATTTTTATTATTCTGTTGGAACATCCTGTCTGTGCGTTACGCATGACCTGGTTCCGTTATTTATTATTCTGTTGGAACATCATGTATGTGCGTTACGCATGACTTGGTTCCGTTGTTTATTATGCTGTTGGAATATCATGTATGTGCGTTTACACATGACCTGGTTTCGTTATTTATTATTCTATTGGAATAATTTGTCTGTGCGGTCTATCGCATGCCTGGTGATTTCTTTTGTTATTCCATTCTTTATTATACTCAGTTGGTTAAATTTTTTACTTCTATACTCCATGAAATTAGTGGAATATCCTTGATATTTGCACTTCATCCAATATCTTTTCATGAAAATATTCTTCTGAGCATTCTTGAGTTTTACTCTATAAAGAAGTATCATGTTGACAATTTGGACGTTATTAGTTCCTGGATAAATTAATTCTTGAACTTGTTTTATTGAATTCTTATACCATTGTCATCATCCTCATGTTTATATTATGTTAAAAGTCATTTGTGGCATGTAGTTCATAGATGGACTTGGTATGATTATGACCATGGATTATTCGGTGTAATCATGACCGTTATGTTACAAATGATGTGGAAAAAGTCCTCATTGGCCCTTAGTGCATTGATGGACAGTTGTTGGCATGATCATGACCATTGATGAATACACGAATATCCTTGGCCTGTAGTGCATGGATAATTATGGTTATGATACTAATGAATATCATTGGTCGTAGTGCAGGGAAGATGTGGATTATTTATTAAGCTGAGTCTCAACGATAAAAGTGATGAAAAACCTTTTAAATCATAAAAGATAGTAGATTTTATTCTCTACTTGACTCTTTTAATGGATTGCTTGTTCCGCTGCAGTTAAACTTGATGTTTGTTATATTTTATCAGTTTAATACTGTTGAAGGCTAATGATAAATTATTCTGCATTATCTTAGATATTTCTTACTGGGCTAGTTGAGCTCACCCCTTTCTTTCACTGTTCTCTTCAGAAAATGAGAACGTAGCAGGGACTAGTCGGGGAACGGAGTGATGGTCCAGATGATAGCATTAATAGTCCTCACTATTCTATGAAATAGTGTGATAATGAATATATTGAGGACTTATTTTGAGTTTGAATATTGTCTAGAAGACAATATTTGTATTAAAACTCACAGCTCATGTTGTATATTTAAGGTTGTATTTGTATTCTGTACCATGTATTTGGCGACTCAGAATAGGTGATGTATACCTATTTTGGGGGCGTCACATAATATATGTCATGTTAAAAGAAGTTATTAGAACAAACTAAATTGATGTAAACAATAATTGGATTTCATTTCATAATCACAATAATAAAGATTTACATGTTTACAAGGGGCATACCCCAGGTAATTAAAAAAATTATGATATATCACCACTTGAGTGGTTTGAGTTAAGTGAGTGTAATGACTTTGCAACGAAATCTGCAAGGGATATTCAGAAAGAACAAGATAAAAATTGGCTTAAGATCCTTATCAACCCCAAGGCTAATTCTTCCTAACATAACTGAGAAGTTAAAGGGAGGACGATAAAAGATTGGTGAACAATCCAATCAATTGAAAGGGCGGGCAAGATTGCTGAACTTTTTCCCGAATTCTAGTATTGAAGTCATCAACATCCTCTGTTATGTAGATCCATCAAGTAATCCTCAGCAACATCCTCTAAGCTCTTTGTCCTAATCTGACATATAAATCCTTCCGCGATCCATAACCAAATTAACTTTTGCACTGGGATTTCATAATCTTCAAGAAATACTCCAAAATAGAGAAAACACGCTTTCAAGTGTTGAGGCAAGTTGTTGTAACTCAATGCTAGTGTATCCATGAATTGTTTTCGGTCACTGACAATGTATAAACTTACATTTTTACCAACTTGACGCCACCATTCTACTTTGAAGTTGTTTTTGAGTAGTCCAGCTAGCACAATAATTGCAAGAGGTAAGCATACTGTAAAACCCTAAATTTTATGAAATAAAAGTATTCAATTTTTCTATTTAGTAAATAGTTAAATTGATAAAAATTTAAAGTTAAGGGTGATATGCGAAATTTTTTCAATATAAGCAAGTGGCTATAAAATACTTATTTTTATTGGGGAATATTCATTTGGTCATGAAATATTCTTGTTGTCGGGGAATATTCGTACGTCGGCGCAGCCATTTGTGGGCCCCATAACAGAATAACTGTCGGATAAAAAAATGAAAAGTTTGAATTTTTATAAATAACGGTGTAGTTATTACAGTTAATATTGTTGGAATATCCGGTGGTTAAAATACAGTAATATGCGTGGTTGCACAGTAGAACACAATTTTGTACAGTATTTTTGAATTATTGATTCTTACGTAAGAAGACACTACTCAATAATTGTTACAGTAATTACTGTTCAATATTTAATTTTATTGATTCAATAATTGCTGCGTTGATATTTTATATTATTATTATTTCAATAATTGTCACTGCACAGTATTTTCCATTATCAGATCAATAATTCATATTATTTGAATAATATTATTAGCTATCATTATTGGTAATGTCTAGAAAGTTCTGTCAATGAGAGGTTTGGTCATCTAATTGCGAGCTAGTAAGGAGAAATCCTTATCGAAAACCCCCTCTTTCCTGGAAACTGTCAGGTTATCATTATTTGGATTTTATAATATTATTTGTGAATAATTAATTATTGATTTATATGATAAGAAAATATTTATTTGATGCGGATATAAATTATGGATTTATTTATGTGGTTATAAATGAAGGAATTAATGTTGAGGTGTTTTATCAGTATTTTGTCGGATTTGAGGTATTAAAAGATCAAATCGGTGTTCTTAAAGCCATATTGCGTGAATTATAATTTTAATCCGACCGTTGGATCGTTGTGATTTTAGGATATGTTATACATATATAAGCTGAATATATGTCCACAAATTTTGAACCGTCAAAAATTAACGTGTGATTTGTTATGAATTTTAAGAGGTATTAAAAATTATCCGTTTGTGGATTTCGGATATTTTATGTCTGGAATTTTGAAAAACTTAAAGATACAAAGTTGTAGAGAATTTGATTTCGTGTGGAATGGACATAAAATTCATATTTTTATGATAAACAAACTATTTTTTATGAATTATTGAAGTTTCGGAAATTAAATAGTTTATTAAAATTGTGGGTGGGACCCACTTTTGTTTTTTTAAAACATGTGGGCTGCTAGAAATTTTCCAAGATGGCTAGCATTGATTTTTCCATGGTTGGTGCGTAGAATAAAAGAAAAGAAATATTATTATTTTAGTCTCCTTTGGCGTTCTAGCATTTTCCTATAAATAGGCACTTAAGTTAGAATTGAAAATCACACCAGAAACATAAGTTTTTTCTCCCTATATTATCAAGTGTAATTTTGTGAGTATTTATATACTTTGAGAGTTGTTATTCAGTGAAAGGTTCCTTCGACTTTTCATCCGATATTTCAGTCAGAAGTACTGCTCTTTTGAGGTAAGGGATTGTAAGGGTTATTATATTTTTCAGTTTCGTAATTTTTCTGACTCTCAAAAATTCTGGAAAAATTTGAAATGATAATTTAATAAGTTTTCTAGTTTGTGTCCAAAAATGGCAATTTTTGGATGTATAAATTAAGAGTTATGAATTTTATGGGAAAAGACTATTTTAAAAGTAAACCCTTATAATTCCTTGTGGTTAACTCCAAAATTGGTGAAATGTTTATTGGGAATACATGTATATAACAGAAACATACTCTGTAAATTTCAAAATTTTTGGATAAAAGTACAATTTATGATAAATGTCTAAATATTCAGTTGTTTTGGCCATATGAAAAATAGTAAATGAATTTTAAAAATTCTGAGAAAAATATGTGTTCAATATGGAACTATATTATGCTAAATCTCGAAAAAGAAAATTTATTTGCACTGATTTGGTATTTTTCATGAAAATGGACTAGTTATGAGTGAATGAATTAAATATGTTATGTGAAGTAAGAAAACTAGAAAATATAATTTTATGGCTTGAGAATCCTATATGAGGTATATGCAGATTTTTGATGAGGGTTTTGGTTATTGGTGATGAACTCTTATGAGTTTGGCATGTTATGATGATTAAATGCATTATTGAGTAAAGTGTAAACAATTAAAATAAATTGTTTATAAGTTTAAGAAATGTTATTCTTTCAATATCATTATACCAAAATATTGGTATGGATTTTTATTATGGAATTTTTACCTTTTTCATGTCGGGGTTACTATTCATGAATTACTATTCATGAGTTACTATTCACAAGTTACTATTCACGGGATACTATTTACAAAAAAATTTGTTTATTTTTCTGACCAAATTATCGTTGATTTATGAATCTTACTATTGAAATTAAATCCATGTTTTTATCATATTATTTTTATTATCATATATAACATTTTTATAATCATGATGAAGAAATTTCTCTTTGACTTGAGTGTAAAGATGGGTAGATTATTGGTATGATCATGACTATGTGTTCTCTTTGGCCAGTAGTGCAAAGTTGAATCGTTGACTGGTATGATCATGACCATTGAATTTACAATTGAATATTTTTAGCTTAAGTGCAAAGGTGAAAGGATCAACATGGTTATAATTATGGTTTATATAAATTTTGAAATGATTATGTATTTCTTTGATATATGAATATCTTTGGCCCGTAGTGCAAAGATAACCTATTTTCGAATATCTTTGGCCCGTAGTGCAAAGATGACTTGTTTTTGAATATCTTTGGCCCGTAGTGCAAAGATGACTTATTTTTGAATATCTTTGGCCCGTAGTACAAAGATGACATGATTTTGAATATCTTTGGCCCGTAGTGCAAAGATGACCTGTTTTTGAATATCTTTGGGTCGTAGTGCAAAGATGACTTGTTGATGAATATCTTTGGCCCATATTGTAAAGATGAATTTATTAGCATGATTATGAACAGGAACTGTGATTTGGTATAACCATGATCTTTGATGTTTCAGGTAAAGACAAGTGATGAAAATTATCTCTGTCCTGGATGAGAAGAGGAATTTAGGACCACAAATATGATTATGAGTTATTCACATGAATGTGGACAGGAACTGTTGATTTATATTACAGGGATAATGTGATGCCCCCAAAACAGGTATACATCACCCATCTTGAGTCGCCAGATACATGGTACAGAATACAAATACAAACTAATTATACAACAGTCATGTAAAATACGACTAAACATATGCTGTGAGTTTTAATACAAATATTGTCATCTAGACAATATACAAACTCAATGGGGGTCCTCATTACATTTATTATCACACTATTTCACAGAATAGTGAGGACTACTACTGCACCATCTAGGACCATCACTCTGTTCCTCGACTAGTCCTTGCTACATTCTCATTTCCTGAAAGGGACAATGAAAGCAACAGGGTAAGCTCAACTAACCCAGTAAAAAATATTATGACTAAGATAATGCAGAAAAATTTATCGTTAGCCTTCAACGGTGTTAAACTGATAAAATATAATAAACTTCAAGTTTAACTGCAGCGGAACAAGCAATCCATTAGAAGAGTCAAGTAGAGAATAAAATCTACTATCTTCTATGATTTAAAAGGTTTTTCATTACTTTTATCGCCGAGACTCAGCTTAATAAATAATCCACATCATCAAATCATCCCTGCACTACAGACCAAGGATATTCTTTAGTATCACGACCACAAATTATTTATTCACTACGGGCCAAAGACAATCGTATTTTCATCAACGGTCCTGATCATGCCTGTGACACCCCCAAAATAGGTATACATCACCTATTCTGAGTCGCTAAATACATGGTACAGAATATAAATATAATCTTAACTATACAATAAGAGAGCTGTGAGTTTAAATTCAAATACTGTCTTCTAGACAATAATCACTCTCAGAATAAGTCCTCATTATATTTATTGTCACACTATTTAACAGAGTAGTGAGTACTACTAGCTAATGCTATCATACGTACCATCACTCCGTTCCCCGACTCGTCCCAGCTACGTTCTCATTTCCAGAAGAGAACAGTGAAAGAAAGGGTAAGCTCAACTAGCCCAGTAAGAAATATTATGACTAAAATAATGCAGAATAAACTATCATTAGCCTTCAACAGTGTTAAACTGATAAAATATAACAACATCAAGTTTAACTGCAGCGGAATAAGCAATCCATTAAAAGAGTCAAGTAGAGAGTAAAAATCTACTATCTTTTATAATTTAAAAGGTTTTTCGTCACTTTTATCACTGGAAATCAGCTTAATAAATAATTCACATCACTGAATCACCCCTGCACTACGACTAAGGATGTTCTTTAGTATCACGACCACAAATTATCCATACACTACGGGCCAAGGACATTCGTGTATTCATCAATGGTCATGATCATGCCAACAACTGTCCATCAATGCACTACGGGCCAATGAGGAATTTTATCACATCATTTGTAACATTACGGTCATGATTATACTGAATAATCCATGGTCATAATCATACCAAGTCCTTCTATGCATTACAGGCCACAGACGACTTTCAAAAAATATATACATGAGGATGATGACAATGATATAAGAATTCAATAAAACAAGTTCAAAAATTAATTTATTCAGAAACTAATAACGTCCAAATTATCAACAATGATACTTCTTTTAGCAGTAAAATTCAAGAATGCTCAAAAGAATATTTTCATAAAAAGATACTGGATGAAGCGCAAATATCAAGAATATTTCACTAATTTCATGGAGTATAGAAATCAAAACTTTAACCAACTGAGTATAATAAGGAAATGGAATAACAAAAGAAATCACCATGCATGCGGTAATTCGCATAGACAGGTTATTCCAACAGAATAATAATAACGGAACTAGGTCAGGCGAAATTCGCACCGAAAGGATGGTCCAACAGAATAATAAAGAATGGAATAACAACAGAAATCACCATGCATGCAGTACTTCGCATAGACAGTTTATTCCAGAAGAATACTAATAAGGACGGAATCAGGTCCAGCGTAAAATGCACAGATAGGATATTTCAACCGAATAATAATAAAGACGGAACCAGGTCCGGCGTAAAACGCACAGATAGGATATTCCAACAGAATAATAAAGGCGAAATCAGGTCCTGCGTAAAACGCACAGACAGGATATTCCAATAGAATAATAAAGACGGAATAATAGAAGAATGTCACCAAGTATAGGGTAGCCCGCGTATACAGGTTATTCCAACAGAATAATAAAGAATGGAATAACATAAGTTCTCTTCATAAATACAAAAGAATAACATCCCTTACGAGTACAACAAATAATATTCTCTACCTTAAGAAAAAGAGTACTGGATATATAAGTAGTGAAGTAGCAGAATACTTTTTTCTTTCTCTCTATAGTTTATCTCTCTAAAGTTTCAGTGAATTCATAAGAAATAATGAAGGAATAAGCTTTTATTTATAGAAAAATGGACTGCATAATAACTAACTCATGAACGGTCCAGATTGATTTACTTTAATTGACGGTCCATATTTAAAGCAAAAACTTTTAAATAAAATATAATATATTCTATTTATAATTATATAATAAAACAAAACTTTTAAATAAAAAATATTATATATATATATCACACACGCTAGCTCACGGAATACACACCCATGATTCCTTTTTCTTTCCTTGACAAATGTTACCTATTATATATACATATATAATAATACTAACAAAACTCCATCCCGGCCATTTCATCTATTCCTCCCCCCCCCCACCCAAGACTTTTCATCATATATATATATATATATATATATATATATATATATATATATATATATATATATATATATATATATATATATATATATATCCATTTCAATTCCCTTCTTTCTTTGTCTTACCACCCGTGGTATTCCCCACCCCCCACCAAAACATGCCCTTTTCAATATATATCATATACATATCTCACATTATTTTGAAAAAAAATGGGTAAGCGGGGGTCCGAATAATACGCCAAAATTTATAATACTATAACAATAATTGAACAAAACTGAGTGACTTCTCACGTAAGCATCAATAATCAATACCGTGTGCTACTATGCAACCACGCGTATTACTATACTTTTACTACCGAGTAGTTCAATATTTTTAACTGTAAAACTTCCGCCGTTATTTTCATAAAGTATTTTTGTCGTTTTCCCAATCCGACAATAATTTCGTTGTGGGGTCCACCAATGATTGTGTCGTTGTACGAATATTCCCTATTAAAACGAATATTCTCCGACCAATCGAATATTATATAACAACTTGCGTACTTTGCAAAATTTATAAATATTACCTATAACTATAACATTATATCAATTTCACTCCAAAATATTCAAAAATAATATTTATATAAAATTCATCTTTATTCAAAAAGTTGGGGTCTTACAACCTCCCCTTCTTAAGAAATTTCGCCCTCGAAATTAGGGTACGTAGCTGGTATATCGAAGAGGTAAGGATACCTTGACTTAATTTCAGATTCTAACTCCTAGGTCATTTCCTCAACATAGTAGTTTCTCCACAAAACTTTGACTTGAGGTATAACCTTGGAGCGTAGAATTTGTTCCTTCTTATCCAAGATTTGAACAAGAACCTCTTCATACGTTAAATCTTCTGCTATTTCATCTGGTTCTAACTCAATAATGTGGTTCGGGTCTTCCACATATTTACGTAACATGGATATGTGAAAAACGTTATGAACATGAGACATACTTGGCGGTAAAATGAGTCTATAGGCCACAGTTCCTACTCGATCGAGGATTAAAAATGGGCCAATGAATCGAGGATTGAGCTTTCCACTCTTTCCAAATCTCGTAACTCCTTTCCACGGAGCAACTCGTAATAACACATGATCTCCTATATCAAATTCCACGTCCTTTCGATGAAGATCAACATAACTCTTTTGTCGATCTTGTGAGGTTTTTATATGTTGTCGGATCATTTAAATCTTTTCCATAGTCATACGTACCAACTCCGGTCCCAACAACATTGCTTCACCCACCTCATCCCAGCATACTGGAGAATGACACTTTCTTCCATACAACGCTTCGAATGGAGCCATGCTAATACTTGCTCGATAACTGTTGTTGTAGGAAAACTCCACCAATGGTATGAACTTGTCCCAACTTCCCTTGAAGTCAAGGACACAGAGTCTTAATAAATCTTCCAGAGTTTGAATAGTCCTCTCTGATTGTCCATCCGTCTAAGGATGATTTGTCGAACTAAATCGTAAATTCGTGCCTATAGCTTTTTACAAACTAACCCAAAATCGTGAAGTGAATCTTGGGTCTCGATCAGAAACTATGGATACTGGCATACCATGCAATCTTACAACCTCGTTTATGTACATACGAGCAAGACGTTCAAGTGTATAAGTTTCTCGTATTGGTAAGAAATGAGCAAATTTGGTCAATCTATCAACAATGACCCAAATTGCATCAATGCCTTGAGAAACCTTAGGAAGACCAGTAACGAAATCCATGGTAATGTGTGCTTCCACTTCTATTCTGGAATTTCAAGTGGTTGCAATGGACCTTTTGGTACTTGATGCTTCGCCTTGACTCGTTGACAAGTTAGACACCTTGAGATAAACAGTGCTATCTCTCTCTTTATATTGTTCCACCAAAATATATGACGAAGATCACGAAACATTTTGGTACTCCCATGATGGATTACAAACGGTGTGTTGTGCGCCTCCATCATGATTTTATACTTTAACTCAAGATCGTTAGGAACACAAAGTTTGGAGTTGACTCGAAGTATTACTTCATCATCGATTCTTGCTTCCGGCATAGCACCTTTTTTCACTTTCTTCCTCATACGCATCAGCTCCGGATCTGTAACTTGAGAAACTTTAATTTTATCAATTAAAGTCGGTTCTACTCGTATATTAGCCATCATCGCGTGGGGCCTTGGAGTCTGTATCTCTATCTCCATCCTTTGCAAGTCATACAAAATGGGCCTTTGCGTTGACAATATTGCACTCGTACCCGCATATGATCTTCTACTAAATGCATCAGCTACCACGTTCGCTTTTCCAGGATGGTATTGGATGGTATGATCATAATCTTTCAACAGTTCAAGCCAACGTCGATGTCGCATATTGATTTCCTTTTAAGTGAAGAAATATTTGAGGCTTTTATGATCCATAAAGATCTCCACTTTCTCTCCATACAAGTAATGCCTCCAAATCTTTAGTGCGAAGACAACAACTGCCAACTCTAGATCATGAGTAGGATAATTCCTCTCATATTCTTTGAGTTGTCGTGAGGCATAGGATATGAATTTCCCATGTTGCATGAGAACACATCCTAACCCTTTGTCCGAAGCATCACTGTAGATGAAAAATTCCTCCGAACCAAATGGTATTGTCAGAACAGGTGCTTAAATGAGTCTCCTCTTGAATTCTTGAAAACTCTTCTCACATTCCTCGCTCCAACCAAACTTTGTATCTTTCTGAGTTAGTGGAGTAGCGATTCGAGAAAATCCTTCCATGAATCTCTGATAATAACCAGCTAAACCGAGAAAGATACTTAATTCGGTCACTGATTTAGGTTGCTCCCAGCTTTGAATAGCTTCAATCTTTGCTGGGTCAACAGATATTCCATGACTTGATACCACGTGCCCAAGGAATGCCACTTCCTCAAGACAGAACTCGCATTTCTTCAACTTGGCATAAAGCTTATATTCACGAAGCTTTTGGAGTATCAGCCTCAAATGTTTCTCATGATATTCATGGGTTTTGGAATATATGAGGATGTCATCAATAAAGACGACCACAAAGTGATCCAAATATTCCTTGAATACTCGGTTCATCATATCCATGAAGGCAGCAGGAGCATTAGTCAATCCAAAAGACATGACTAAGAATTTATAATGCCCGTACCGAGTTCTAAAAGCTGTCTTTGGAATGTCATCGGTTCTCATCTTCAACTGGTGATATCCGGAACGAAGATCAATCTTTGAAAAGAATTTGGCTCCTTGCAACTAGTCAAACAGGTCATCAATACGTGGCAATGAGTACCTATTTTTGATGGTGACATGATTCAACTCCCGATAATAAATACAAAGTCGCATACTCACATCTTTCTTCTTCACGAATAGCATAGGAGCACCCCAAAGAGAAGTACTAGGACGAATAAAGCCAATGTCTAACAATTCCTGCAGTTGGGTCTTTAACTCCTGAAGTTCAATAGGAGTCATTCGATATGGGGCTTTGGAAATGGGTTTTGTACCGGGTTCAAGGTTGATACAAAATTCAATTTCTCACTCTGGGGGTAGGCCAGGAATTTTTTCAGGGAATACGTCTGAAAATTCATTAACAATAGAAATATCATTCAAAACTGACGTATTTTTGTTTAGATCCGTGACATGAGCTAAGAAAGCTTGACATCCATTTTTCAATAAACGAATAACTTTATGGCTTGAGATGACAGTGATTAATTTTAATCGTTTGGTTGTTTGAATTAGCATAATAGGTTGGTTAGGAATATGAAAGCTAACAACCTTACGAAAACAATCAATTTTTGCATGATGAGTAGTTAACCAATCAATCCCTAGAATCACATCAAATGCAAGTATTTTCAATGAAATAAGATCGACAGGTAATGTGAGGGTACCGGTTTGAACCAAACAAGACTTATAAACAGTGGATGTAATGAAAGTTTCTCCCAACGGAGTTTTCATAGATAAGTCAAAGTCTAGTTTCTCCGGAGTCAAATTTAATCGTTGAGCGCAAGTAGGAGAAATAAAAGAATGGATAGAACCGATATCAAATAAAGTATAGACTTCGCTAGAGTTTATGATAAGCTTACCCGTGATGACCTCATTCGAGTTCCTTGCTTTCTGGGAGGTCAAAACAAACGCTCTCCCTTGCACTACCGACGTTGACTTTTCTGGGACGGCCTTTGGTGCCTCCATCCTGGCTAAACTTGTCTTCGGTGAACGACAAAATCGGGCTAAGTGACCTTCTCTTCCACAATTATAACATGCTTTGGACGGCATCGCGCAGTTTGGACTGATGTATCCCTCTCCTCTGCATTTGAAGCATATGATAGGTGGTCGTTCTCCTTCCTTAACAACGGGTGCTGTTGCTGACGTCTTTCCATCATTGTTGAATCTCTTCTTCTTGAAATGTCCATTCTTATTGTTTTGGCCATGATTACCACTGAAGTGGTTACCATTTCTGGCCTGTTGATTCCCTCCACGCTTGTTGTCACCGCTTCGATGACTGCTATCACTAGTATTATCATTTTGCCGGCTGCTTTCTCTTGGTTGCGTTGACTCGTTATCGCGCTCCACTAACTGAGCCCTATTTACAATATCTGAATACAAACACAGTTTATGAGAAATAAGATGTTGACGTATCTCCGGCTTTAAACCTCTTAAAAACATTCGCGTCATTCTCTCTTCATTATCAACTAAATGAGATGCAAACCGGGATAACTCCGCAAATTTAGCCTCGTATTGCGACACGGTCATATTGTTTTGCTTCAACTTGATAAACTCCACCTCCTTCATGTGACGAATACTTTCGGGAAAGTATTTGTCATTGAATAGTTCTCGGAACTTCTCCCAAGACATCTTTAGTACGGCAGGTTGAGTACGTTTTACTGATTCCCACCAGTAATCTGCCTCTTCTCATAACATAAAGGTGGCAAATGGCACATTTTGCTCCTCAGAGCATCCCAAGACATCAAATATCTTGGTGATCAGCTTTATCCATGCTTCCGCCTTAAGTGGTTTTGGCTCTCCAATAAACTCCGGTGGTCCCAGCTCCTTAAACTGTTTGGCAATGACCATCCGAGAGTTGCCAGTATTTCCACCTGCATTTTGTACAGGAGCCGCTCTTGCCTGATGTGATGCCCCCAAAATAGGTATACATCATATATTCTGATTCGCCAAATACATGGTACAGAATACAAATACAACTTAATTATACAACTGTCGTGTAAAGTACGATAAAACATAAGCTGTGAGTTTTAATACAAATATTGTCATCTAGACAATATACAAACTCAAATTCAATATTATTACATTTATTTTTCACTATTTCACTGAATAGTGAGGACTACTAATGCTATCATCTGGTCCGTCACTCCGTTCCCCGACTAGTCCCTGCTACGTTCTCATTTCCTGAAGAGTACAATAAAAGTAAAAGGGTGAGCTCAACTAGCCCAGTAGGAAATATTATGACTAAGATAATGCAGAATATATTATCGTTAGCCTTCAACGGTGTTAAACTGATACAATATAACATCCATCAAGTTTAACTGCAACGGAATAAACAATCCATTAAAAGAGTCAAGTAGAGAATAAAATCTACTATCTTTTATGATTTAAAAGGTTTTTCATCACTTTTATCGCTGGGACTCAGGTTAATAAATAATACACATCATCGAATCACCCCTACACTACGGCCAAGGATATTCTTTAGTATCACGACCACAATTATCCATGCACTACGGGCCAAGAATATTTGTGTATTCATTAATGGTCATGATCATGCCAACAACTGTCCATCAATGCACTACGGGCTAATGAAGACTTTTACCACATCATTTGTAATATAACGGTCATGATTACACCGAATAATCCCTGGTCATAATCATACCAAGTCCATCTATGCACTACATGCCACAAATGACTTTTAACATAATATAAACATGAGGATGATGACAATGGTATAAGAATTCAATCAAACAAGTGCAAGAATTAATTTATACAGAAACTAATAATGTCCAAATTGTCAACATGATACTACTTTGTAGAGTAAAATTCAAGAATGCTCAGAAAAATATTTTCATGAAAAGATACTGGATGAAGCGCAAATATCAAGGATATTCCACTAATTTCATGGAGTATAGAAGTCAAAACTTTAACCAACTGAGTATAACAAGGAATGGAATAACAAAAGAAATCATCAGGCATGCGATAGACCACACAGGCAGGTTATTCCAACAAAATAATAAATAACGGAATCAGGTCTGGCGTAAAACGCACAGACAGGATATTCCAACAGAATAATAAAGACGAAATCAAGTCCAGCATAAAACGCACAGAAAGGATATTCCAACAGAATGATAATTAATGGAACCAGGTCCGGCGTAAACGCACAGACAGGATGTTCCAACAGAATGATAAAGAATGGAATAACAAAAGAATTTCACCAAGTATAGGGTAGCCCGCGTATACAGGTTATTCCAATAGAATAATAAAGAATGGAATAACAGAAGTTCTCTTCATGGATAAGAAAGAAATAATACTTCCTACCTTAGAAAAACTGGATACTGAAATAGTGAGGTAGCAGACTTCTCTTCTTCTTTCTAAAATTTCTCCCTATAATAGTTGCTCTAAAGATTTTGTGAATTGGTGAGAAATGAAGGAAGAATGAGCTTCTATTTATAGAAAAATATATTTTCGACAATTACACGTTTTGGGGCTCGAAAAATTACAGTACAATACCTCCAACATTTTCTTTATTTTTAATTTAGTCATGGAAGTATTATCAAACTTGCACCACCTCCCCTAATAGTATATAATGTGATTCAATAGTAAATTATGTGAATCAATAGTTCTAGACATGTGAAAATACAAATTACAGTATAGTACCTCCATATATACCTCCATTTTTAACTTAGTCATGCAAATATTATCAATCTTGCACCAACTCCCCTAATAGTAACAAGAATGTGAAACAATAGTATACACATGTGAACAAATAGTTATAATCATGTGAAATAGTAGCAATCAATTGCTCATTTATCCAGTTAAATACCCGATTGGTCAATATAACCTCCATACATCAATTATTATCGAAATAATTATCGATTTTCACTAACACAAATAATTCCAACACAATGAAACCATTTTTTATCAAAAATATAATTTTTGAAATTTCGAACTTTGACTTTTCCCGAAAAAATCAATTGTTTACTTTTTGACCAAATAATAAATTCCGAAAAATTTTATGTTTATAGACTATTTCTACTAATTTCATCGTTTCGGACTCAAATATCACGTCTGCGTCTCCAAATTCAACTCCGAACACAACTTCAATTTTAATAACATTCATCATTAATATTATAACTCATAATATTTATCAATCAGGTCGTTCCCAGGAAAGAGGGGGCTTTCCAATAAGGATTTCTCCCTATTAGCGCGCAATTAGGTGACCAAGTCTCTCCTTGACAGAACTTCTAGACATTGTAAATATTACAATTTAATAATACGAATAACTTTGTCGTTTCAATTATTGATTTAATAAAATAACATATTATGCAGATGATACTATGACAATAATTGAATCAATACTATGAGAGATATGATGCAGCAATTACTGTAGCAATAATTGAGTATAACTGAGTGACTTCTAATGTAAGCATCAATAATCAATACCGTGTGCTACTATGCAACCACGCATATTACTGTACTTTTACTACCAAGTAGTTCAACAGTTAACGGTAAAACTTCCGCCGTTATTTTCATAAAGTATTTTTGTCATTTTTTTAATCCGACAATAATTCCGTTGTGGGGATCCACCAATGATTATGCCGTTGTACGAATATTCCCTGTTAAAATGAATATTCCCCGACCAATCGAATATTATATAACAACTTTCGTACTTTGCAAAATTTGTAAATATTACCCACAACTATAACATTATATCAAATCCACACCATATTATTCAAAAATATATTTCGAGAAAATTTAATCTTTATTCAAAAAGTTGGGGTCTTACACCTGATGTTGCATGAATTGCATAAAGCCTCTGAACATTCCATCATTCATCATTTGGGCAATGTTGTTGTTTGCCTGAGAAATGTCACCTTCCTGATGCACATTATCATGATTATTGATCTGTGGAGACTCAACGGTCTCCTGTGCTCCATTGATGTTCTCAACATTCTCGGATGCCATTTTCAGATACTGCCACAAAACAAAAGTTAATTAACATATAACATATTATTCCTATACTTTGACCGACCAATTAAATACCAAATAACCTTAGGTAGGTCATACTAGCGAAGGAATTCCCCGTCTCTCCCCTCTTAGTTCTAGTCTCACATCTTAGCCAGGGATCATATCCCTAAGGTTTGATACCAACTGTGACGCCCCCAAAATAGGTATACATCACCTATTCTGAGTTGCCAAATACATGGTACAGAATATAAATACAATCTTAATTATACAACAAGAGAGCTGTGAGTTTAAATACAAATACTGTCTTCTAGACAATATCCACTCTCAGAATAAGTCCTCATTACATTTATTGTCACACTATTTAACAGAATAGTGAGGACTACTAGCTAATACTATCATCCAGACCATCACTCCGTTCCCCGACTCGTCCCAGCTACATTCTCATTTCCAGAAGAGAACAGTGAAAAAAAAAGGTGAGCTCAACTAGCCCAGTAAGAAATATTATGACTAAGATAATGCAGAATAAATTATCATTAGTCTTCAACAGTGTTAAACTGATAAAATATAACAACATCAAGTTTAACTGCAGCGGAATAAACAACCCATTAAAAGAGTCAAGTAGAGAATAAAATCTACTATCTTTTATGATTTAAAAGGTTTTTCGTCACTTTTATCGCTGGAAATCAGCTTAATAAATAATTCACATCACTGAATCACCCTGCACTATGGCTAAGGATATTCTTTAGTATCACGACCACAAATTATCCATGCACTACGGGCCAAGGACATTCGTGTATTCATCAATGGTCATGATCATGCCAACAACTGTCCATCAATGCACTACGGGTTAATGAGGACTTTTACCACATCATTTGTAACATTACGGTCATGATTATATTGAATAATCCCTGGTCATAATCATATCAAGTCCTTCTATGCATTACAGTCCACAGATGACTTTCAAAAAATATAAACATGAGGATGATGACAATGATATAAAAATTCAATAAAACAAGTTCAAAAATTAATTTATTCAGGAACTAATAACGTCCAAATTGTCAACATGATACTTCTTTGAGCAGTAAAATTCAAGAATGCTCAGAAGAATATTTCCATGAAAAGATACTGGATGAAGCGCAAATATCAAGAATATTACACTAATTTCATGGAGTATAGAAATCAAAATTTTAACCAAGTGAGTATAATAAGGAAATGGAATAACAAAAGAAATCACCATGCATGCGGTAATTCGCATAGACAGGTTATTCCAACAGAATAATAATAACGGAACTAGGTCAGGCGAAATTCGCACCGACAGGATGGTCCAACAGAATAATAAAGAATGGAATAACAACAAAAATCACCATGCATGCGGCACTTCGCATAGACAGGTTATTCCAGAAGAATACTAATAAGGACGGAATCAGGTCCAGCGTAAAATGCACAGACAGGATATTCCAACAGAATAATAATAAAGACGGAACCAGGTTCGGCGTAAAACGCACAGATATGATATTCCAACAGAATAATAAAGACGAAATCAGGTCCTGCGTAAAATGCACAGACAGGATATTCCAATATAATAATAAAGACAGAATAATAGAAGAATGTCACCAAGTATAGGGTAGCCCGTGTATACAGGTTATTCCAACAGAATAATAAAGAATGGAATAACATAAGTTCTCTTCATGAATACAAAAGAATAACACCATGTACGAGTACAACAAATAATATTCCCTACCTTAAGAAGAAGAGTACTGGATATATAAGTAGTGAAGTATCAGAATACTTTATTCTTTCTCTCTACAGTTTATCTCTCTAGAGTTTCAGTGAATTCATAAGAAATAATGAAGGAATGAGCTTCTATTTATAGAAAAATGGACTGCATAATAACTAACTCATGAACGGTCCAGATTAATTTTCTTTAATCTGACGGTCCATATTTAAAGCAAAAACTTTAAAATAAAATATAATATATTCTATTTATAATTATATAATAAAACAAAACTTTTAAATAAAAAAATATTATATATATATATATATATATCACACACGCTAGCTCACGGAATACACACCCGTGATTCCTTTTTCTTTCCTTGACAAATGCTACCTATTATATATACATATATAATAATACTAACAAAACTCCATCCCAACCATTTCATCCATTCCCCCCCCCCCCACCCAAGACTTTTCATCACACACACACACACACACACAGATATATATATATATATATATATATATATATATATATATATATATATATATATATATATATATATCATATACATATCTCACATTATTTTGGAAAAAAATGGGTAAGCGGGGGTCCGAATAATACACCAATATTTATAATACTATAGCAATAATTGAACAAAACTGAGTGACTTCTCACGTAAGCATCAATAATTAATATTGTGTGATACTATGCAACCACGCGTATTACTGTACTTTTACTACCGAGTAGTTCAACAGTTTTAACTGTAAAACTTCCGTCGTTATTTTCATAAATTATTTTTGTCGTTTTCTCAATCCGACAATAATTTCGTTATGGGGTCTACCAATAATTGTGCCGTTGTACGAATATTCCCTGTTAAAATGAATATTTTCCGACCAATCAAATATTATATAACAACTTGCGTACTTTGCAAAATTTATAAATATTACCCACAACTATAACATTATATCAATTTCACTCCATAATATTCAAAAATAATATTTATAGAAAATTCATCTTTACTTAAAAAGTTGGGGTCTTACAATGCCATAAAATAATTCTTCTTTGCACCCTTGGCCGAAGAGAATCCATAGCCATAATCATACCAAAAATTGTCCATTAATGCACTACGGTCCAATGAGGACTTTTTTTTCCCACATCATTTGTAACATTACGGTTATGATTACACCGAATAATCCCTGGTCATAATCATACCAAGTCCATCAATGCACTACAGGACACATATGACTTTCAACATAATATAAACATGAGGATGATGACAATGACATAATAATTCAATAAAACAAGTTCAAGAATTAATTTATCCAGGAACTAATAACGTCCAAATTGTCAACATGATATTGCTTTGTGGAGTAAAAATTCAGGAATGCTCAGAAGAATATTTTCATGAAAAGATGATGGATGAAGCGCAAATATCAAGGATATTCCACTAATTTCATGGAGTATAGAAGCCAAAACTTTAACCGAAAGAGTATCATAGAATATATGAAACTACAAATGGATTTTCACCCGACATGCGGTAATCCACGTATATAGACCATTTTCACAATTTAATAAGGAATGAATACAAAGGATCGTTCACCAAGCACGTGGTAATCCACATAGACAGGTTATTCCAACAGAATAATAAAGAATGGAATAACAGAAGGATTCACCATGCATGCGATAGACTGCACAGACAGATTATTCCCAACAGAATAATAAATAATGGAACCAGGTCCGATATAAATGCTTAGACATGATATTTTGACAAAATAATAAATAATGGAACCAGGTCTGGCGTAAACGCACAGACAAGATGTTCCGACAGAATAATAAATAATGGAACCAAGTCCGGCGTAAACGCACAGACAGGATATTTCGACAAAATAATAAAGAACGGAATATTAGAAGAATTTCACCATGTATGCGGTACTTCGCATAAACAGGTTATTCCAACAGAATAATAAGAATGGAATAACAGAAGACTTTCACCATGGATGCGGTACTTCGCATATACAGGTTATTCCAACATAATAATAAAGAATGGAATAACAGAAGTTCTCTTCATGAATACGAAAAAAATAATACCCCTTACGAGTACAACAAATAATATCCCTTACCTTAAGAAGAAGGGTACTGGATATAGGAGTAATGAAGTAGCAGAATACTTTTCTTCTTTCTCTATAGTTTCTCTATCTAGAGTTTCAGTGATTTCATAAGAAATAATGAAGGAATGAACTTCTATTTATAGAAGAATGAACTGCATAGTAACTAATTCATGAACGGTCCAGATTGATTTACTTTAAACGGACGATCCAGATTTAAAACAAAATCTTTTAAATAAAATATAATATATTCTATTTATAATCTAATAAAACGAATAACTTTATAAAAGTATTCTATTTTATATAAAAAGATTTTACTATGCAAAATACTATGCAGGTACTATGCAACACTATGCATAATAAAATATAATATATTTTAATTATTGTCTAATAAAACAAATAAATTTATAAAAGTATTCTGTTTTATATAAAAGATATTACTATGCAAAACACTATGCATAATAGAATATTATATATTCTATTTATAGTCTAATAAAACTAATAACTTTATAAAAGTATTCTGTTTTATATAAAAAGATTTTCTGTTTTATTACATTAATAATACTAATAAAACAAAACTGAGTGACTTATCACATAAGCATCAATAATCAATACCGTGTGCTACTATGCAACCACGCGTATTATTATACTTTTACTACTGAGTAGTTCAACAGTATTAATGGTAAAACTTCCGCCGTTATTTTCATAAAATATTTTTATAGTTTTCTCAATCCGTCAATAATTCCGTTGCAGGGTCCACCAATGATTGTGTCGTTGTACGAATATTCCCTGATAAAACGAATATTCTCCGACCAATCGAATATTATATAACAACTAGCATACTTTGCAAAATTTATAAATACTATCCACAACTATAACATTATATCAAATCCACACCATAATATTAAAAAATTATTTCGAGAAAATTAAATATTTATTCATAAAATCTGGAGTCTCACAGATAAAATATTGTTGGTGGACTTTTAACATGGAGAAGATAATAGACTGTATGGTCTATTTGACTCTTCTAATGGATTGTTCGTTCCACTGCAATTTTGGTTGAAAAGTTTTATCATCTACCATATGTTCTAAATCTCTGATGTATTACTGATAAAGGCTATTTATAATTTATTTATCTTTAGTCATGATATTCTTTTCTGAGCTAGTTGTGTTCACCCTTTTGCGTCACAATTCCTTTCAGGTAATAAGAGTGTAGCTGGGTCGAGCGGGGGTAACAGGGGAATAGAACGGTGGTCTCTAGCGGTGGAAGTTCTCCCTAAACAGTATAGAAAAGTGTGTTGTATTTTATACATCATTTAGTAGTTATATTTGGTGAATCAAATAGGGTGAGGCGAACCAAACGTTGGAAGTGTATTTTGACACTATCATACAAGATGTCTAATAACATACAATCTCGTGTTATCATAAGACAGGGTTGTGCACATCCACTTACTGAGTATATCTACGAGCACTATCTATACGATCTTGGAGTTTATTTGAAATATAATTTTTAACTAGAGACAATGGAGATAGTTATATGTCAAGAGAAGACTCGCCATTGGAAAGAACATGATAGTAATCTTCTCATTTTTCTTTGGGGTCTATTGGGTCAACCAGGGATAATTCTGTGGACATATGATATCTATCATAACCTAGACGCGTGGCCTCCCATGTACGAAGGTTTCCTTAAGCACTTCCCAAAGATTTTAATTTCTAAAAGAGTGTTTGACTGTACCTTTATGTAATGTATCAATGTGAGGTGATGTCCATAGTTGGGACATGAGTCACAGTTGGTATTAAAACTCACAGTATATGGTTGTATGTTGCACGACAATTATAGTAATAAAGTTGTAGTTGTTTTATGTATCATGTATTTGACGACTCAGAATAGGTTGGATAGATTGGACCTATTTTGGGGGCATCACACATACTCAATTCAATCATCTTCAATTCCATGTCATAGCATACTTCGTATGGGAATACCTTCTTTTGAAATAGTTTCCAACTTTCTTCGTCCGTTAGAAAATGCAAAAAAATGGGGACTCGTATCAGGTTGTGCATGTAAAGCCAAGTCTCTGAGCCGAGTGGTAAGCATAATCCTACTTCCATTGTTGTCACTTGGAAAAGATTTTCTAATATTGTGACGCCCCCAAAATAGGTATACATCACCTATTCTGAGTTGTCAAATACATGGTACAGAATACAAATACAACCTTAAATATATAACATGAGCTGTGAGTTTTAATACAAATATTGTCTTCTAGACAGTATTCAAACTCAAAATAAGTCCTCAATACATTTATTATCACACTATTTCATAGAATAGTGAGGACTACTAATGCCATCATCTGGACCGTCACTCCGTTCCCTGGCTAGTCCCTGCTACGTTCTCATTTCCTGAAGAGAACAATGAAAGCAAAAGGGTGAGATCAACTAGCTCAGTAAGAAATATTATGACTAAGATAATGCAGAATAAATTATCATTAACCTTCAACAGTGTTAAACTGATACAATATAAAAAACATCAAGTTTAACTGCAGCAGAACGAGCAATCCATTAGAAGAGTCAAGTAGAGAATAAAATCTACTTTCTTCTATGATTTAAAAGGTTTTTCATCACTTTTATCGCTGAGACTCAGCTTAATAAAAAATCCACATCATTAAATCATCTCTGCACTACAGGCCAAGGATATTCTTTAGTGTCACGACCACGAATTATCCATGAACTACGGGCCAAAGATAATCGTGTTTTCGTCAACGGTTCTGATCATGTCATAAAATAATTCATCTTTGCACCCTTGGCCGAAGAGAATCCAAAGCCATAATCATACCAAAAACTGTCCATCAATGCACTACGGACCAATGAGGACTTTTTCCACATCATTTGTAACATTACGGTAATGATTATACTGAATAATCCCTGGTCATAATCATTCCAAGTCCATCTATGCACTACATGCCATAGATGACTTTCAACATAATATAAGCATGAAGATGATGACAATTCAATAAAAAAGTTAAAGAATAAATTTTAAAGATTTATAAGTTAATTTATCCTGAACTCAATAACGTCCATATTGTCAACATGATATTGCTTTGTGGAGTAAAATTCAAGAATGCTCAGAAGAATATTTCCATGAAAAGATACTGGATGAAGCACAAATATCCAGGATATTCTACTAATTTTATGGAGTATAGAAACCAAAACTTTAACCAACTGAGTATTATAGAATATATGAAACTGCAAATGGATTTTCGTCCGCCATGTGGTAATCCACGTAGACAGATCATTTCCAAAAGTTACTAAGAAATGAATACAAAGGATCATTCACCATGCATGCGATAATCCACATAGACAGGTTATTCCAACAGAGTAATAAAGAATGAAACCAAGTCATGCGTAATCCGCACAAACAGGATATTCCAACAAAATAATAAAGAATAGAACCAGGTTATGCGTAATACACAAAGACAGGATGTTCCAATAGAATAATAAAGAATGGAATAACAGCAGAATTCACCAGACATGCGATAGACAGCACAGATCGGTTATTCTAACAGAATAATAAAGAATGGAATAACAGAAGAAATTCACCATGTATACGGTAGTACGCGTATACAGGTTATTCTAACAGAATAATAAGGAATGGAATAACAATAGTTCTCTTCATGGATATGAAAGAAATAATACCACTTACGAGTATTGAAAGAAAATAATTCTCTTCATGAATACGAAAGAATAATACCCCTTACCTTAAAAAGAAGAGTATTCCGACGGGTAGGATGGAGATATACTTGAAGAAAACTTGCACTATTTTCTATGCTCAAAGCTTTCTTAAACTCTAAATAAATACGCTCAAGATTATAGAAGAAGAATTCTCTGAATTTCTGGTGTGATTTTCAATTCTAACTAAACATCCTATTTATAGGAGAATGGAAAGGATATTATGCTTGCACTATGCAATAAAATATAATATATTCTATTTATAATCAAATAAAACAAAACTTTATAAAAAGTATTATATTTTTATAAAAAGTTTTTACTATTCAAGCACTATACAGGCACTAACTATGCATAATAAAATATAATATATTCTATTTATAATCAAATAAAACAAAACTTTATAAAAAGTATTCTATTTTTATATAAAAAGTTTTTACTATGCAAATACTATGCAGGCACTATGTAAAATACTATGCATAATAAAATATAATATATTCTATTTATAATCAAATTAAACTAAAATTTTATAAAAAGTATTATGTTTTATATAAAAAAATTTCTGTTTTATTACATTTATAATAATAATAATAATAATAAAACAACATTCATCACCATTATTATAATTCACAATATTAATCGACCAGGTCGTTTCCAGGAAAGAGGGGGCTTTCTAATAAGGATTTCTCCATGTTGGCGCGTAATTAGGTGACCAAACCTCTCATTGACAGAACTTCTAGACATCGTCAATATTGCAAATAATAATATTAATAACTCTGTCATCTCAATTATTGATTTAATAATATAAAATATTGACAATAATTGAATCAAATAACGTGAGATACTATGCAATAATTACTGTAGAAATAATTGAACAAAACTGAGTGACTTCTCACGTAAGCATCAATAATCAATACCGTTTGCTACTATGCAACCACGTGTATTACTGTACTTTTAACACCGGATGTTTCAACAGTTAACGGTAAAACTTCCGCCGTTATTTTTATAAAATATTTTTGTCATTTTCTCAGTCCGACAATAATTCCGTTGTGGGATCCACCAATGATTGTGTCGTCGTACAAATATTCCCTGATCAATCGAATATTATATAACAACTTTCTTACTTTGCAAAATTTATAAATATTACCCACAACTATAACATTATATCAAAACCACAACATAATATTCAAAAAAATATTTCGAAAAATTTAAATTTTTATTCATAAAATTTGGGCTATCACAAATATCCTCCAAGCCTCAATGTTTCATATATCATCTACAACAATCAATTACCTTTTACCCTTCAAGTTTCGGTACAACATTTTGCCTAAATTGTTAGCACTCCTTTTACAAACTTCATCACTAAGCTCCATAAAAGAGCTTAAAATGCCAAGTAACAGATCCCTCTTTTGATATACCTGAGAAACACAGACCCACGCTCGAACATAGAAGTCATAAAGAATTAAAGGATCATTGTATAGCTTTATCGTCAAAGTTGTCTTACCAAGTCCACCCATCCCTACAATTGATATAACTTCAAGCCGCTTCAATGTGAATTCCGTAAGTCACCCAAGTAGATTCCTTGTTTCACCATCAAAGCCCACACAAATTTCTCCCTCAATTTTATCATCAGTCGGCCTACTGTTTATGTCACCTACATCGTCAATAAAAAGCATTTCCATGATACGATTTCCCTCAATCCTTCATAAGATTCAGAAAATTAACAATAAAAACATTAAAAGATTGCCATCGGTACAATTAACAATTAAAACATTTGACACAGTTTCCATTGTGAACATAAACAGAAAGAGGGACCCCAGTTTACCACATCTTGGTACAATCCAGCAGATCACAAATAGATCATCAGTAGAAGAAATGAGATGAATCACCAACCAATCATCAATAAGTCAAAAAATTAACAATTAAAAGACAATTTTCACACAAATTTGCCCTACAAATCGATGAACATAGTTATTATGGAAAGAGATTGTTACCTTCAGTTTTGCAAGAAGGTTGGAATTGAGCTTCTCTCCTACTCTTCTTTCTTTCAGTGAGTCAACTAGAGTTCTCTATAACAGGATCTTTGTGAGACTGAAATACAAAAGTGACTTAGTATGGATTTGATTTTTTGAGATTCGGTTGATCGTGTTTTGAGGTCAGAGCGTATGGTTTAAAAAATGACGTTGTTTCGGGAATGAGAGAATAATGGGACCCACGGTCCAAATTTTTGGTCCAAAAAACTCATCTGCGTAGAAGGACTCCTCACCAAAAATGAAAAACACGCTCTACAAAAAGAGAATAAATTATTATCAAGCAATAAAGAACGAAAGAAAAGGAATATAAGGAAAAGTCTCTCCAAAAGAAGAAGAATCATCTCGCGACTAAAGATCTAACTGCATGTTTGGTTGGTAAAAGTGGTACGGTGGGTGGTGAGTGTTGTGATACAATAACATAATTGTACATTCACTCTTTATACATGAATGAATTTCATTCCACCATCACCCCCATCAAATAGAAATTAAGGGAATTGAATGAATAATTAACACATTTTTTATTCCATTTCATTTCGTGCCTAATTTCATACATATAAACTCAACACATTAGGGTTATGTTTGTTTATAAGGATTATAATACTTGAGATTGAACTATTAATCTCAAGTTTGTTGTTTATTTTTGTAAGACCCCGAATTTTATGAAATAAAAGTATTCAATTTTTTTATTTAGTAAATAGTTAAATTGATAAAAGTTTAAAGCTATGGGTGAAATTATTTGTTTCAAAATAAGCAAGTGGTTATAAAATATTCATTGTTATCGGGAAATATTCGTTTGGTCGTGAAATATTCTTATTGCCGGGGAATATTCGTATGACGGCGCAGCCACTTGCGAGCCCCAAAACAGAATAATTATCGGATGAAGAAATCGACAAATTTGAGTTTTTATAAATAACGGCGTAATCGTTATCGTTAACATTGTTGGAATAACCGGTGGGTAAAGTAAAGTAATACGCGTTGTTGCACAGTAGCACACGGTATTGCACAATATTTTTTAATTATTGATTCTTACGTAAGAAGGCACTACTCAATAATTGTTACAGTAATTACTGTTTAATATTTTATTTTATTGATTCAATAATTGCTACGTTGATATTTTATATTATTGTTGTTTAATAATTGTCACTGCACAATATCTCCATTATCAGATCAATAATTCATATTATATGCATAATATTGTTAGATAGAATTATTGGCAATGTCTAAGGAAGTTCTGTCTAGGAAAGGGGTTTGGTCACCTAATTGCGCGCCAATAAGGAGAAATCCTTATCGGAAAGCCCCCTTTTACCTGGGAACGACCTGTTTGTTATAATTGTGATTCTGTAATATTATTTGTGAATAAATAATTATTAATTTATATGATAAGAAAATATATATTTTTTTTATATGGATATAAATGAAGGAATTAATACTGAGGTATTTTACTAGTATTTTGTCGAAAAGATGAACAAAATATGGGATTTTCAGAAAACTTAGTTTATTACTTGATTTTGCAAAATCCATAACTCTTTGTGTATAATGAGTTAGGAGATGATCCATATATCAAAAGAAAGCCCTGGAAGTAAGCTAAACGTAGAAATTTGAATCACCCAAAAATTCTTTGTGGATTTTTCGTGGTGACTGTTTGAGTGAAACTGGTACGAGGGACTTATAGTCTGAAAATCAAATAAGTGTTCTTAAAGCTCTATTGCGTGAGTAATAATTTTAATCCGACCGTTGGATCGTTGTGATTTTTGGATATGTTATACATATATAAGTTGAGTATATATCCATAAATTTTAAACCGTTAAAAATGAACGTATGATTTGTTATGAATTTTAAGAGGAGTTGAAAATTGTCCGTTTATGGAATTCATATATTTTCTGCTTGGAATTTGGAAAAACATAAAGCTACAAAGTTGTAGAGAATTCGATTTCGTATGAAATGGACATAAAATTTGTAATTTCTGATAAAAGGGCTATTTATTATGAATTATTTAAGTTTCAGAAGTTAAAATATTTTTATTAAAAATATGGGTCGACCCCACTTTTGGTTGTTGGGGAAAATGGCTGATTTTTGATGGGCCCCACTTATGGTGGCTGAGTTTTGTTCCAAGCATGCATGCGTAGAAAAATTATAATATTATTTTATTATTTTAGTCTGTTTTGGCGTTCTAGCATTTTTTCTATAAATAGGCGCTTAAGTTAGAATTGAAAATCACACCAGAAATATAAGTTTTCTCTCTCTATATTATCGAGCATATTTTTGTGAGTATTTAGATACTTTGAGAGTTGCTATTCAGTGCAAGTTTTCTTCGGCTTTACATCCGATATTCCAGTCAGAAATACTGCTATTTTGAGGTAAGGGATTGTAAGGGTTATTATGTTTTTCAGTTTTCGTAATTTTTCTGACCCTTAAATATTCTAGAAAATTTTGAAATGATATTTTGATGAGTTTTCTAGATTGTGTCCAAAAATTGCGATTTTCGGATGTATAGATTAGAAGTTATGAATTTTATGGGAAAGACTATTTTAAAAGTAAACTCTTATAACTCATTGTGGTTAACTCCAAAATTGGTAAAAATTTTATTGGGAGTACATGTATATAACAAAAGTATACTCTGTAAATTTCGGAATATTTGGGCAAAAGTAAAGTTGATGATAAATGTCTAAATATTCGGCAATTTTTGGCCATATGAAAAACAGTAAATGAATTTAAAAATTTCGAGAAAAATATATGTTCAATATGAGACTATATTCTGCTAAATTCCAGAAAAGGAAATTTTCTGGGACTGATTTGGTATTTTTCATGAAAATTGACTAGTTATGAGTAAATGAATTAAATATGTTATGTGAAGTAAGAAAATTAGAAAATAAGATTTTATGGCTTAAGAATCCTATATAAGGTATATGCAGATTTTTGATGAGGGTTTTGGTTATTGGTGATGAAATCTTATGAGTTTGGCATTTTAGGATGATTAAATGCATTAATTAGTAAAGTGTAAACAATTAAAATAAATTGTTTATAAGTTTAAGAAATAATTAAAATATTGTGGTAATATTAATAATATTAGTAAATGAATTTAATGTTATTATATAATGAATAATATTAAATGGAGTTTATAATATAATGAATAATGTTATTATCTTCATTAAATATTCGTTGAAATATTATTTTCTGTTCAAATCATTTTTGATATAATATTATTATTGAATTTTACTCCACAAATCAATATCATGTTGACAATTTGGATATTCTTGAACTCTGAATAAAATGTATTATAAATGTTTAATATTTATCATTTATCTTATGTGATTAATTCTTTATATCATTGTCATCATTCTCATGTTTATATTGTGTTAAAAGTCATCTATGGCCAGTAGTGCATAGATGGACTTGGTATGATTATGACCAGGGATTATTCGGTATAATTATGATCGTAATGTTATAAATGATGTGATATAAGTCATCTTCGGCCCGTAGTGCATAGATGGACTTGGTATGATTATAACCATGGATTATTAGGTATAATCATGACCGTACTTGAAAACACGGATATCCTTGGCCCGTAGTGCATGGATAATTCGTGGTCGTGATACTATTAAGCTGAGTCTTAGCATTATTGGTTTTACAGTTGTATATCTTTGGCCTGTAGTGCAAAGATGGACTGTTGATTATTGGTTTTACAGTTGTATATCTTTGGCCTGTAGTGCAAAGATGGACTGTTGGTTATTAGTTTTACAGTTGTATATCTTTGACCTGTAGTGCAAAGATGAACTGTTGGTTATTGATTTTTTAGTTGTATATCTTTGGCCTGTAGAGCAAAGTTGGACTGTTGATTTACTTAATTATAAATATGAACTGTGATTTAATTATAATCTGTGGTGGTTCAGGTAAAGACAGGTGATGAGAGTTCTCTTTGTCTGGTGTATAACAGAGAACTATTGATGAGTATTACATGAATGAAATATTAACGATGGACTTTTAATCTGTAGGAGATAGTAGACATTATGTTCTACTTGACTCTTCTAATGGATTGCTCGTTCCGCTGTAACTATGGTTGAAAAGTTTTATCATCTACCATATGTTCTAAATCTCTGATTCATTACTGATGAAGGTTATGGATAATTTAATTATCTTTAGTCATGATATTCTTTACTGGGTTAGTTGTGCTCACCCTTTTGCTTCACAATTCCTTTCAGGTTATAAGAGTGTATTTGGGTCGAGCGGGGATAACAGGGGAATAGAACGGTGGTCTCTAGCTGTGAAGGTTCTCCCTAAGCAATATAGAAAGTGTGTTATATTTTATACATCATTTAGTAGTTATATATGGTGAATTAAATAGGGTGAGGCGAACCCAATTTTGGAAGGGTGTTTTGCCACTATTATACAAGATGTCTAATGACATACAACCTCGTGTCATCATAAGACAGGGTTGTGCACATCCACTTGCTGAGTATATCTACGAGCACTACCTATATAATCTTGAAGTTTGGTTGAAATATAATTTTCAATTGGAGACAGTGGAGATAGTTATATGTCCAGAGAAGACTCACCATTGGAAAGAAGATGATATTAATCTTCTCGTTTTTCATTGGGGTCTATTGGGCCAACCAAGGATAATTCTGTGGACATATGATATCTATCATAACCTAGACGCATGGCCTCCCATGTACGAAGGTTTCCTTGAGCACTTTCCAAAGATTCTAATTTCTAATACAGTTTTTGACTGTACCTTTATGTAAGGTTCCATTGTGACGTGTTATCCAAGGTTGGGATGAGAGTCACAGTTGGTATATATTTGTATCAAAACTCACAACATATATGTTGTTGTATTTTGCACGACAATTGTAGTAATAAAGTTGTAGTTATTTTCTGTACCATATATTTGGCGACTCAGAATAGGTTGGATGAATTGAACCTATTTTGGGGGCGTCACAATTTTTAAAAATAGACTTGGCACTATTAATCTCGGGAGACTAAAATAACTTAAAATGGAAGACTATTTAGGGCATGTTCGGGAATGACTTATTTTAAAATGACTTGTAAGTTAAAATATAAGTTGAGTTATAAGTCAATGTCGAACACCCCCTTAATACAATGTCCAATTAGGTATTATAATCCCTACCATTTGGGACTAAAAATTTATAAACAAAATTAATCTTTAACTTTGTTTAAAAAGGTCGGTGTATCTTATCTTATCTATCTATACTTAAACTAAGGAAAATATGATGAATGTGTTATTAGTAGTAAGAGTAACTGTAAGTTTTAATCCAATCATCTAAATAATCTTGGACAAAACAAACAAAACATGAGATTATTTGAAGTTATCTCCTGAACAATTCCATAAAAAACAAACATGTGAATAGAACTATTTAATTCTAGAATTAATAGTCTTGGGATTATAATCCATGGAAAAATAGTTTCGGGATTATAATCATTGCAAATAAAAAATTTAGACTCGCAAGTAATATGTTTCAAAACTCTGGCTTTTTTTAATGGGAAAAATAGTAATGAAAAAGAAATATAGCATCTCAATCTTTATCTCTAGGGGTGAAAACGAGTCAAATCTCAGCGAACACTCTAATACTCAGATTCGGCTCGACTCAAAAAAAATTGACTCAAATTCGATAAGGAATTTCTAATTTTGCGCCAGATTCGACTCGGATCATTACTCGAACCTACTTGGCTCGTAAGTACTCGACTCATTTACAAAACGAATTACTCACATTCCTTCAAATCGAGTTTAAACATAACACGTTGTTGTAAGGTTGAGTAATTGAAAATTTCTGAATTCAAGAGTCAGTCACGATTGTCATGTATTCATTCAGAAGTTGATCCCAATTGCATTTCGTGAGATGTTACCCAGAAAAGTTGTAGATGCATTGACCAAACTTTCAAATTTCTTTCGAGATCTTTGCTCAACTGTAATTAAGTACAGTGATGTCGAGCAGATGGAGAACAATATGGTGCTTACCATTTGTAAGCTCGAAATGATCTTCCCTCCAAGATTCTTTGACTCGATGGAACATTTGCCTATTCATCTACCTTATGAACTCAAACTTGGAGGACCGATGCAATATCGGTGGATGTATTCTTTTGAGAGGTAATATAAACTACTAATTGCTTTATGTTGCTCATATTAATAATACTCATATTTGTCGGAATATATCTTAGGTATATGCGTCGATTAAAATAAAAAGTCAAAAACAAAGCTCGTGTACAAGGTTCTATTGCTGAACGTTATACGGAGGAAGAGCTTGTCAACTTCTGCTCATTGTATTTTGACGATGTTGTCTCAACGAAGCACAACCATTTAGGAAAGAATGAGGTTGTTTCTGAAGCCCCCAAAATAGGTATACATCACCCATTTTGAGTCGCCAAATACATGATACAAAAACAACTACAACTTCATTATTACAATTGTCGTGTAAAATACGATAACACATATACTGTGAGTTTAAATACAAATATTGTCTTCTAGATAGTATTCAAACTCAAATAAGTCATCATTACATTATTGAACACTATTTTACAAAATAGTGAGGACTGCTAAAACAACTGACTGGAAACATCACTCCACACCCTAACTAGTACCCGCTATATTCTCGCCTCCTGAGAAGAAAAATGGAACAAAAAGGAAAAGGGTGAGCTCAACTAGCCCAGTAAAGAATATTATGACCAAGAAAATATAGAACAAATTATCGTTAGCCTTCAATAATTCAGATAAAATATAATGGACAACAAGTTTTTGATCAATATTCGCAGTGGAAATAAGAATTCATTAGAAGAGTTAAGTAGAGAATGAAATCTACTGCTCCCTCCATTCCTAAATAAGTGTCGTTTAAGGTTTTTGCACATAGATTAAGAAAATTATTTAACACTATCATTTAATAGTTAAAATATGTGTAAAATTCCATCACTACCCCTTTATGGGAAGTTAAAAACTATTGATACTAAGGGTGAGAATTTATTGGGAAAATGAGAGAAGGTAATGATGATATAGAAAAGTAAATAATTTATTCTCCTAAAAAGTTGTAAACGACAGATAATTTGGAATAAATTTTTCTTCCAAAACGTCACTTATTTAGGAATGGAGGGAGTATCATCTATGAATTTAAAAGTCCATCATCAATATTTTATCCCTGTAACATCAATTAATATACATCTTGAATCAAATATTCATCTTTGCACTACGGGCCAAAGATATTTATTTGTATCACCAGTTGGTCATGTTTATCTCAACACCTGTTCATCTTTGCACTAAGGGACAAAGATATTCATCAGGTAATTATTCATCTTTGTACTACATGCCAAAAATATTCAGTAATATCATCATTTAGGACTGAGGATGATGAAAAATATCTTTAAAAAAATAAATCCAGTGAGATAAAAGATCAAAGATAAGGAATTCGTACTTTAGCTTAAATACCCCATAATAATCAATTGTGGAGCAAATTTCAAGAATGAAGATCAAAACATGGATACAATCAAATATAGTAACCATAATAGACATCTTGGACAAAGAAAAGAAAATTTATTTTTTTCTATGAATAGTGTCGTATTCGTGAATAGTGTCGTATACATAAATACTAATCCCGACACATAAAGGTAGAAATTTTACAAGAAAAATCATACTTCGTGAATAGTACTCGTGAATAATATCTTATTCGTGAATAGTGCCGTATACGTGAATATTGAATAGTGAATACGTGAATAGTAACCTCGACGTGAAAAGATTAAAATTTCACAATGATATTCATACCAATATTTCGGTATAATGATATTGAAAAAAAAATATCATTTACGAAGAAAATAACATCTCTTACCTCAAAAGAACAGTACTTCTGACTGGAATATTGGATATAGTGCGGAAAGAAACTTTTACTGAATAGTAACTCTCAAAGTATCTAAATACTCACAAAATACTCTCGATAATATAGAGAGAGAAAGCTTATGATTCTGGTGTGATTTTCAATTCTAACTAAGCACCCTATTTTATAAGAAAATGCTTAGAACGCCAAAGCAGACTAATCTGCTACCTGATGGCTTTACCTGCTACTATTCACGCCTACCACTTTTGAAATAAAATTTTAGCACATTTCTCACCAACTAAAAGTACGGCACACCCATATTTTTAATAAAAAAAATATTTATTTCTGAAACTTCAATAATTCATAATAAATAGCTCTTTTATCAGACAAATTCAAAACTCATATTTATTCCATAGGAAATTTAATTCTCTACAACTTTGTAGAAGAAAGGTTTTCCAAATTTCAATCAGAAAATGTCTGAAATCCACATACGGATAATTTTTAACACCTCTACTCCGAAAAAATACTGATAAAACATCTCAACATTAATTCCTTCTTTTATATCCACATAAAAAATAAATATTTTCTTATCATATAAATTAATAATTAATTATTCACAAATAATATTACAGAATCACAATTATGACAACCAGGTCGTTCTCAGGAAAGAGGGGGCTTTCCGATAAGTATTTCTCCTTATTGGCGCGCAATTAGGTGACCAAATCCCTTTACTAGACAGAACTTCCTTAGACAGTGACAATAATGATATCTAATAATATTAATCAAATAATATAAATTATTGATCTGATAAGGGAAATACTGTGCAGTGACAATTATTGAAACAACAATAATATAAAATATCAACGTAGCAATTATTGAATCAATAAAATAAAATATTGAACAGTAATTACTGTTAAAATTATTGAGTAGTGCCTTTTTACGTAAGAATCAATAATTTAAAAATATTGTGCAATACCGTGTGCTACTGTGCAATCATGTGTATTACTGTATTTTAACCACCGGGTATTCCAACAGTGTTAACGGTAACAACTACGTCGTTATTTGTAAAAACTTAAACTTTTCGTTTTCTTCATCCGACCATTTTTCGTTATAGGGCACACAAATGGTTGCGCCGTCGTACAAATATTCCCCGACAGCAAGAATATTCTACGACCAAACGAATATTCCCCGACAACAATGAATATTTTATAACCACTTGCTTATTTTGCAAAATTTGCACATTTCACTCATAACCAAAGTATTATATCAAATTAACACCTTATTATTCAAAATAATAATTAGAGAAAATTCAATTTTATTTATAAAAAGTTGGGGTCTTACATTGTTGGTCTAATGTCTCATGCTGATGATGAATGCGTTGTATTCACATATCTGGCTAAGCCATTTGGCCATGAGACGCTGACTTACTTAAGCGATAAAGTGTTGAAGATTTTATCTACCTATGTGCTTCTAAATATGCCTGAAGTATCATCATACATCACGTAAGTCTTTGATTATTTACGGTATTTAGTGCAATTTATAAGTGTAGTCATCTATATATGTTACTATTTTCGCAGTTCATTAGAAGAGGAAGCGTATGCTTCTAACCCAGCTTTTACTACAGCAGAGTTGGAAACATTCACTAATGCTAATTTCCAAAAGTGGTTTAAGAAAAGGGTTAAAGCGGAGAATATTTCTGAGCGTTTTATAGATGTCATCCAAGGACCTTACAAAGTTGTTAGTTCTTTTCCCGGTTGTATGATGAATGGGTACAGATTTAGAGTCGATGACTTGAATGAACTCACATCAGTTAATTCTGGGGTTATGGTGTTAGGAAGCTGCTACCTAGATTCTGAGTCCAATTACTATGGTCGTTTACAGGATGTAGTTGTGCTCAATTATCACGGGGGTAAAAAGGTAGTTACATTTAAGTGTAGCTGTTTTGATACTGAAAAGGGGGTTAAAGTTGATCGTAATAGAATCACAACCGTAAATATTAAGTCGGTGTTAAAGTATGATGACGTGTTCGTGTTAGCAAGTTAATCGACTCAAGTGTATTACGCTCCTAATGACGTAAATACTCGAAGCTACTGGTACACAGTAGTCACAACTAAAACACGTTCATTTAATGCTGATAACATGTTTGGTATGGATGAGGCGTTGCAAGAAGATGTTAGCAACCCTTTGGTCGTAGTGTTCCATGCTGAAGATGTGATGAGTACTGATGTCATTGACGTACCTGACGATGAGGATGTTGAGGCAAACGTACACATGAATGATTATGTCATCGTTGAGGATGATAACGATGATGAAATTGATCTCGGAACTGGGGATGAGGAAGATACTAAATCCGAGAATGATATACAAGTTGATTCTGATGGGTTTGGCGAACGTACGTAATTGAAAATGAGCATTCATATTAGAACATACCATATATTATTAAACCTTACATATTCATAATCTATAAATTTTGTTATTGCAGTAGGATATTAATTCATGGCTAGACATAGCGGTGGAGGTCCCCGATGTGGTGGCCGATCCGGTATTAGAGACGGTAGCCACGATGGAGGCTCTTCTTCAGGCGCTAGTAAGTTATCTTAACTAGGATTTAAATATATCTCAAGCTGCATTAGTTATAATGTTTATTGACTCAGTTAAATACAATTATTACAAATACACCGCCACTTACAGTACCAGTGGATGTTGATTCTAGACATTAAGTGTTAATATATTGTTAATATTTCTGTCAGTTATTGCAAAACACAATTCACATAACACATGTTGTTATATTTTTTTCTGTAGTATACTAGACCCGATGGCTAAGCACACCCTACACGCGATCTGCTTGACGCATCTCCCGAGAGGGTGCATGCGATTCACCCAATATAGGCAGTATGGTGCCACCTTTATACAGACCATCTTGTGGGAGTTCCACGTAAGTTAAACATATTATATTAATTACTACATAGGTGTATTAGGATGACAAAATCAATTGTTCCTAATGTTGGGAGAATGCATATTATGATTTGATGTTTTAATGCATGTGTTCATGATTATTTGTAAGGTCCTTACATGAATATGTGTACAAGGATTTAGTGATAGATCAAAATTGTTAGGTTAATCTAAGCTTTCAACGTGCATCATTCTGTTAAAGAATGTATAAATAGAAAGATCAAAACTATTAGGTTGATCTTAAGATGCACTACAAGAAAACAGGTCATTGGCGACAGCCTCATTAGCGACGGCCGTATCCCCGTCGCCAATGACCTCATTGCCGACGGCATAGCCGTCGCTAATGAGGCCCGTCGAGAATGACCCTTCCCGGGCCTAAATTTGGTGAGACATTTTTGGCGCGGTGGGAAAAGGGCATAGGCGACGGCCTTTGCCGTCGGTATTGAGTGCCGTCGAGAATGAGTTTTTATTTACTTTCGGTAACTAAGATTTTTTTTCATTTCTGCTGTTCATTTTCTCCTTCTCCTTCCTCGCGCCGTCGTCGGCTGCTCTTTTCCGTCTCCCACTGGTCCTCTCTTGCCGTCGCCACCTCTCTTGCCGTCGCCACCTCTCTTCCCGTCGTCATCTCTCGACTGAGCAAGGTAATGTCTTCCCAATTTCAATTTTCCCCCAAATATAACTTAATAATCCCTTCCTCTACAATTTCACTCTATTTTCCCCAAATATCAATTGCATTGTAGTGTATTACTATTTCAAATGTTTGCTAGTTTACATGAAAATTTTAAGTCAGAATATTGCAGTGTATTTATAGTGTACAAGACCTTATTGCAATTTCAAATATTTGCAAGTTTACATGAAAATTATATTGCAGTGTATGTATATATATTGCAGTAGCTTTCAAGCCTTGGGTTAAGTTTATTTCTATTTTTTATTCTTTGGGGGTTAAGTTTTTTGTTATCACTAGTAGCTTTCAAGCCTTGGGTTAAGCTTGAGTTCATAAAGAATAAGGTTGAGATGAAATTGGTTTGAGCTTAGACTGTGCCTTGTACATTCTAAACCCATTTTAATTTTTATACAAAAATTTAAAACTATATGAGACATTATGTGTACTTGAGCTATTAAAATATGAGTTTTTTTGATAATAAAGAAGCTTAACATTCAATCTAATCATATGAAGTCCAATCTCAACATGTTGTTAGACTAATTAGGTATGAATGATATTAATATCTAATCATAGTAATCAAGAACAAATCAATAGATGTTATGAAAAATATATCTAAATAACAAGTACGCGCAGCAACATCAATCAAAAGATATTGGTTCAACCAAATAGAAATGGTAAGTAATGTTTGTCTTGGCTCTTAAAGGAGGTTTGGAACCTAAGTTGCCTTAATTTACAAAAATTTACACTAAAATCATATAAAGAAGCTAATTAGGATCCTCCTGCTCCTGCTATGAGTTAGATCCAACTATATATATATGTCTCTGTTTATAAAGAAAGAAAACTAGCAAATCTTTGATTGTCGGTCGTGGATCCATCCCTATTCTTGCCTATAATTAATTGAGGTAGTAATTTATGTAGTAAATCGTTTTGTAAGAAGAAATGTGTTTGGAGTATTGGGAAAATTCCTATGTTCTGTATCTGTATGTTATCCCTCTTTTACTGTATGTTGCATTCTTTTAGTTGTATCAATATAGTATTTTTTTTAGTTTCGGTGGTATAGATACATATGGCGCGCACACCACACCGCGATCGTGGTGGGCGTGCAGGTCATGGGGGCCGTGGCAATTCTACGTGTGATGATCAGGCCGGATTGTTAGGTATAATTATATATTTTATTGGGATACTTCTTATTATTTTTTATTTTATATTGTATTGTCATTATATTTGTTTATATAAATATTGATGTATTTCACTACATAGGTGATCGATGTAGGCCTCCGCGGGGACTAGCACGTGGCTTGCTAGGGAATCCCCCCTAGGCGCCACTTATATGTCGTGTAGTACGGGAGGAGGCCATCCGCGTGTGTGCAGTTGTCTTGGCCAACATCTTTCCACCATATATTCGACAGGTAAAAAAAATTAAATTCTGTATTTCCATATTTAATTTATGTAATTTGTAATTGTATTGCTTAGATAAACTTAAGATAAAACCCCAACTTCCATTAAACTTACTAAACTTAGGCACGGAAATACACATGTAGCACCACATAGGCATTAAGCACGTGTTACAACTTACGGGAATCGATTCCAACATACGGAGATCGAGTTATCACCCAAATTGCAAAACTCACCAACACTTAGGCAAAAAGTCAAAAAAGAGACCAAAACCTCCCTCGGTCATCCGAATGACACGAAAACACACATGTAGCACCGCATAGGCATTAGACACGTGTTGCAACTTACAGAACTCGATTCCGACATACGGAGATCGAGTTATCGCCCAAATTACAAAACTAGCCAACAGTTAGGCAAAAAGCCAAAAAAGAGACCAAAACCCGCCACGGTCGTCTGAGCGACACGCAAACACACATGTACCACCGTATAGGTATTAGACACGTGTTGCAACTTACGGGACTCGATTCCGACATACGGAGATAGAGTTATCGCCTAAATTGCAAAACTCGTCAACAGTTAGGCAAAAATTTGAAAAAGAGACCAAAACCCGCCTCGGTCGTTCGAACAACATGCAAACACACATGTAGCACCGCATAGGCATTAGACACGTGTTGCAACTTACAGGACTCGATTCTGACATACGGAGATCGAGTTATCGCCCAAATTGCATAACTCGCCAATAGTTAGGCAAAAAGCCGAAAAAGAGATCCAAACTCGTCTCGGTCGTCCGAACGACATGTAAACACACATGTAGCACCGCATAAGCATTAGACACATATTGCAACTTACGGGACTCGATTCCAATATACGGATATCGAGTTATTGCCCTAAATTGCAAAACTCACCAACAGTTAGGCAAAAAGCCGAAAAAGAGACCAAAACCTGCCTCGGTCATTCGAATGACACGTAAACACACAAGTAGCACCGCATAGGCATTAGACACATATTGCAACTTACGGGACTCGATTCTGATATACGTAGATCGAGTTATTGCCCAAATTGTAAAACTCACCAACAATTAGGTAAAAAGCCAAAAAAGAGACCAAAACCCGCCTTGGTCATTCGAACGACATGCAAACACACATGTAGCACCGCATAGGCATTAGACACGTGTTGTAACTTACAGGGCTCGATTCTGACAAACGGAGATCGAGTTATCGCCCAAATTGCATAACTCGCCAATAGTTAGGCAAAAAGCCGAAAAAGAGATCCAAACTCGTCTCGGTCGTCCAAACGACATGTAAACACACATGTAGCACCGCATAAGCATTAGACACATATTCCAACTTACGGGACTCGATTCCAATATACGGATATCGAGTTATTGCCCAAATTGCAAAACTCACCAACAGTTAGGCAAAAAGCCGAAAAAGAGACCAAAACCTGCCTCGGTCATCCGAATGACACGTAAACACACAAGTAGCACCGCATAGGCATTAGACACATATTGCAACTTACGGGACTCGATTCTAATATACGTAGATCGAGTTATTGCCCAAATTGTAAAACTCACCAACAATTAGGTAAAAAGCCGAAAAAGAGACCAAAACCCGCCTTGGTCATTCGAACGACATGCAAACACACATGTAGCACCGCATAGGCATTAGACACGTGTTGTAACTTACAGGACTCGATTCTGACAAACGGAGATCGAGTTATCGCCCAAATTGCATAACTAGCCAACAGTTAGGCAAAAAGCCAAAAAAGAGACCAAAACCCGCCACGGTCGTCTGAGCGACACGCAAACACACATGTACCACCGTATAGGTATTAGACATGTGTTGCAACTTACGGGACTCGATTCCGATATACGGAGATAAAGTTATCGCCTAAATTGCAAAACTCGCCAACAGTTAGGCAAAAAGTCGAAAAAGAGACCAAAACCAGCCTCAGTCATTCGAACAACATGCAAATATACATGTAGCACTGCAGAGGCATTAGACACTTGTTGCAACTTACATGACTCGATTCTGACATACGGAGATCGAGTTATCGCCCAAATTGCATAACTCGCCAATAGTTAGGCAAAAAGCCGAAAAAGAGACCCAAACCCGCGTCGGTCTTCCGAACGGCATGTAAACACACATGTTGCACCGCATAGGCATTAGACACGTGTTGCAACTTACAGGACTCAATTCTGACATACGGAGATCGAGTTATTGCCCAAATTACAAAACTCACCAACAGTTAGGCAAAAAGCTGAAAAAGAGACCAAAACCTGCCTCGGTCATCCGAATGACACGCAAACACACAAGTAGCACCGCATAGGCATTAGACACATATTACAACTTACGGGACTCGATTCCGATATACGGAGATCGAGTTATTGTCCAAATTGCAAAACTCACCAACAATTAGGTAAAAAGCCGAAAAAGAGACCAAAACCCGCCTCGGTCGTTCGAACGACATGCAAACACACATGTAGCACCGCATAGGCATTAGACACGTGTTGCAACTTACAGGACTCGATTCTGACATACGGAGATCGAGTTATCGCCCAAATTGCATAACTCAAAAATAGTTAGGCAAAAAGCCGAAAAAGAGACCAAAACCCGCCTCGGTCGTCCGAGCGACACGCAAACACACATGTAGCACCGTATAGGTATTAGACACGTGTTGCAACTTACGGGACTCGATTCCGACATACGGAGATAGAGTTATCGCCTAAATTGCAAAACTCGCCAACAGTTAGGCAAAAAGCCAAAAAAGAGACCAAAACCAGCCTCGGTCGTTCGAACAACATGCAAACACACATGTAGCACCGCATAGGCATTAGACACGTGTTGCAACTTACAGGACTCGATTCTGACATACGGAGATCGAGTTATCTCCCAAATTGCATAACTCGCCAATAGTTAGGCAAAAAACCGAAAAAGAGACCAAAACCCGCATCGATTGTCCGAACGACATGTAAACACACATGTAGCACCGCATAGGCATTAGACACGTGTTGCAACTTACAGGACTCGATTCTGACATACGGAGATCGAGTTATCACCCAAATTACATAACTCGCCAATAGTTAGGCAAATAGCCGAAAAAGAGACCAAAACCCGCCTCGGTCGTCCGAACGACACGCAAACACACATGTAGCACTGCATTGGTATTAGACACGTGTTTCAACTTACGGGACTCGATTCTGACATACAGAGGTTGAGTTATCGCCCAAATTGCAAAACTCACCGACAGTTAGGCAAAAAGCTGAAAAAGAGACCAAAACCCGTCTCGGTCGTCCGAACGACACGCAAATACACATGTTGCACCGCATAGGCATTAGACACGTGTTGCAACTTACGGAACTCGATTCTGACATACGGAGATCGAGTTATCGCCCAAATTGCAAAACTCGCCAAGAGTTAGGTAAAAAGCCAAAAAAGAGACCAAAACCCGCCTCGGTCGTCCGAATAACACGCAAACACACATGTAGCACCGCATAGGCATTAGACACGTGTTGTACCTTACGAGACTCTATTCCGATATACGGATGCCGAGTTATCAGCATGTTTGCCACACTTGTAGAAAACAAACTAAAAAAATTTAAATATGCTTAGTTTTTGACTTCGTTTTTAATATTTTACTTTTGTAGGGTCTTGTTGAGGAGACTCATGGGGGTGGAGGCTGCGGCACAAGCGATGCCCGTGGCGGAGATGGTGATGACCGCCGAGCTGATGAGACAATAGAGGGTGGGACCGGAGGTGGGACAAGCGATGGGACCGGCGATCGTACGATAGATGGCGGTGATGCTGGCACTGACATTCCTGATCTTGGGCTGTAGTTAGTTTATGTTTATATTTTGACTTTTATGTATGTATTTATATACCTTTTGAGTTATACAGACTAGACTTTTGTATCTAACTATATTGATTGTTGATGGTGAAAGATATGATTGTTATTGATATGCGTGCATTGTCTTTATTTATTTTTCTTTAATTTTTAACAGGTACAATTATATATATGTAAATGAACATGGGAATTTTGTAATTTTTAATTTTTTTTCCAGCAGGTCATTGGAGACGGAGTCATTGGTGACGAGGGGGCCGTCGGCAATGACCTGAAGGTCATTGGCGACGGGACTAGACACTCATTGGCGACGGCAGCCCGTCGGCAATGACTGTTAAATTAAAACTCAATAATGATTAGTGGCGACAGCACATCCGTCGTTATGGCCGTCAGCAATGACTCATTTATGACAGCGAGCCGTCGGCAATGACCCCGTCGGCAATGACCACCTTCCCGACGGCGAGCGACGGGAGCCAGGGGCAACGACCTCCTGGGCGACGGAAGGGGCGACAGAAACTGTCGTCGCCAATGACCTCATTGCCGACGGCAAGAGAGTCATTGGTGACGGTAGTGGCCGTCAGTAATGACCTTTATTTTTGTAGTGATGTAATTGATTAGTCTTGAAGAAATCATAGTGCATCAATTTGATCAACATTGCAGAAGTCAAGGCAGAAAACGTAGAGCCTGAAGATCGTATTGTGCCTGCCTTGAAGGAGACTCTTCGAATTTGGTAGAGTGGTCCCAACGATTGTTGATCTAACTCCACGATCGTAGTGTGCTGATGGAAACATGAAGTTTACAAGTCGACGATCGTAGTGAGCTCTCGAATTTCGTAGAGTGGTCCCAACGATTGCTGAGCTAACTCCAAGATCGTAGTGTACGAAGGATAAAGGGAAATCGTAGTGCTCTCAACTAATATCATTGTAGTGTGCAAGGATGTAAAAGACACTACGATCTAAATCGTAGAACACCACAATCCAAATCGTAGAGCGTCATCTGTCTCATGTCAGAAAACGTCGAGCCTCATAATCTGTGTTTTCAACAAGTGAGAAATAGATCCCAGATGCTGCAGTGCTCATCAGTCCCAGATTGTATAAAATATCCTTAATATGCAACAAAGAACCGTACTGAAGAAGCTAAGGATAGTACTATGGGTAAGAGGGACAAAACACCTTTTCAGGTGGTAGGTGAGAAAGCAGCCTGCAGTGTCAGTGGAGAATGCAGAATTCAGAAGATGTGCATAAATGTCTCCATCACAGTACAGAAAGTTCAGATGCATTTAATGCCACAACGGATGGATCCAACGGATAGTTTTCAACATCACATATATACAGATCAGACAGATTAGAGAGACATAAACAAGCATTAATCAAACAACATGAACATCTCTCTCAAGCTCAACTCTACGATCTGAGATATTGTAAAGCTTGCTCAGCTACTCAGTTCTTAACGAACCAGTGCTTACACAGCAACTGAGTAGCAACCATCAAGAACTCAACAACTATCAATCAACTGAAGAAGTATACCAAGTCTACTGGAATTGAAGAGTTCGTAGTGAATTGTAAGAAAGTCAAGTCTGCTGGACTTGAAGAGTTCAAGAGTGAACTAGAGAAGTTCCTAGACTGCTGGTCTAGAAGGAATCTGTGTGATTCAGAAGATTATAAAAGACATCCTTAGTGGATATCCTACTCGTTGAGTAGAAGAGTGGACTAATAGCTTTGAGTGCTCTGAACAACTTAAAAATAACTGTGTCGTTTACATTCATGCTATAACTGCTATAACTGTTATAACTGCCTTACTCGCTCATAACTCCATTGCTTGGTAAAGAAGATTAAAACAAATACTAATTCCGCAAAGTTTTAATCATTATCTAAGAACAAGTTAAAACGAAAAGATTTTCAAATATCTATTCAACCCCCCCCCCCTCTAGATAACTTGTGCCTACTAGGAACTAACACCTAATTTTAAAACTTTTGTTATAGGTTTATTATAGATTTGACCCGAGCATCTCTGTGTCAGTTGGTGACGATGTGATTGAGCATCATGTCACTGCGAATTACTCCGACAGTTGAGGACCTACCCGGGACCACTATCAGAGATCATCAGCCCCGCATAGTCTCCGATTTAGCCTGGGAGGCTATGTGTGCGTACTGGGAGGCTAATGACTTCAAGAAAAAGTCTAAGTAGGCAAAGAAGAACTGTGGTCAGTTTCGGATAGTACACACCACTGATTCTCAATCGTTCGAGGAGGCGAAGACGGTAAGTGCATTGTATTAAGTTATTTAGTTATCAAGTTCTCACATAAATACTTAATACCTATTTTATGAATGTTTTTATTAGGCCTTGAGGAGGACCTTGGGCCGAGATCCTACCATTTTAGAGTTTTGAGATCGAGCCCACATGCCTAAAGCCGAGTGTGCTTTGTCTCAGACAGCTTTAGCTATACGGGTAAAACTCATCTTACTATTTATCTTTTAGTAATATTCAATCGTAAATAAAATGATATAATTAACATACGTATACAAAATAAATTACAAGACTGATTTCAGAGGCTTCGAGATGAGTGTATAGCTGAGCTGGAGGCTATTAAGAGGGGTTCTTAGCCGTTAGATTCCGCCACCCCTCTTTCCGATATTGTATTAAATAGGGATGAGGAGCTGAGACTATGGGTCGCGTCTCAGGATCCCACTAGTAGCATAACCGGCAGATATCGAGTGTTGGGTCTGTCGAGGATACCCACATATACACTTCCTGGAGGTAATATTTATTATGTTTCACGCAAATTATCCGAATTTATCACATTATATAAATTATAGTCATGTAATCGAATTTGTATCTTTTTATAGGCTTCAACCAGCGCCAGCATCCGAGAGCACATGTCGGACCATCTCATATTGGTGCTGGCTTAGATGACGATATCTTCTAACGGCTGATAGGGGTCGTGTCGGATAGGTCGATAAAGATTCGGTCTTTCAGCGTCAGCAATTGCGTTCCAGTTCTCGTCTTAACCAGATTGCTCAGGAGATTATAGCAGGGGCCTCCACAGAGAGTGTGGGCTTACCGCGGAACCAGTTCAACGCTTGGAACGGCGAGATACTCTAAATGATGATTAGCTTCTTGGAGGAGGCTTTTCATCCGCCCCCGCCTACTCAGGTATTCTTATTGTTTATATTTTTTTCAATTAAGTCTAGCTTGTTAATTCTCACATACATATATATACGGACTAATAATTTATATTTTTGATTCTATCAACAGGGTGGCGATGGCGAGCAAACTGGCGATGGAGAGAAGGCAGACGACACTGCTTTCCATACACCAGAGCAGCGCCATTCACTTCCACCCGATGATGATACTTTTACTAGTTTATAGTTCATTTGTATTCATCATGTTATTATAGAACATTTGTATATATTGTAGTGTCTAATTGCGTCTGTATAAGTATTGTAAATTATATTCCCTCTGTTCCAGGATAAAAGTCCTGGTGGACTTTTCACGCATATTAAGAAGAGGAATAAAATGACAAAATTACCCATAATAATGTCATTAAATATAGAGAGAGAATTAGAATAAGAAAAGTATTAGATATTTAATGCTACGGGCATAATAGGAAAAAATATATAAAAGTTTGGTTATTATAAGAAAGTGGACATTTAACATGGGACAACCCAAAATAGTAATAAGGACTTTTATCCTGGGATGAAGGGAGTATTGTTTATCATTTATGGAACATTAGCTTATATTTGAAATTAGTTAGCTTATATTTATGGAACATTAGCATATAATACGTTTTGGTGGATATTTGAATGTGAATGTGAATGATAATGAGTTGAAGATTACGTGTTTTGGTTGATATTACGTTTTAGCGCTACGTTGCATATTTTAATGTGAGATACATGTTTATATTACTGTGTATTGGGTTGTGACAGGTTACAGGTACATAAATGGGTTTAAAATTATTTACAACGGAATAATGTATCTCCGACGGAAGTTCCGTCAGATTTAACAATTACCCAATTCTTAACAAATACCGGAATATTTTAATTTCAGTCAGAAATAAGTTAATTCCGAGGGAATACGTCCGTCGGAATTAATATATCTTCGACGAAAAATTTGTCGAAGTAATTTATTAGCCATTTTTAATGAATACCGGTTTATTTTAATTTTCGGTCGAAAATAGGTTACTTCTGAAGTAATAAGTCGGTCAAAAATAAGATATATTACACTCGACGGAATGTTTCGTCCTATTTAGTCAGTCGTTGATAGGTTATGTTAGACGAAATTCCGTCGGAGATAAATTCGCCGAAGATAAGTCAGATCCGACGAAACTTGTGACGGATCTTATCTTCGTCGCGTATATATACGACCGAAATTTCGACATAATATATCATCGGAAATAACCTATTTTCAACTGAATAGGCTTATTTTCGAGGGAAAATTTCGTCAGAATTAGGTTTTTTCCTTGTAGTGTTTCGAATATGAACCATTTCACTTAATACTGAATCACTACATACGAAATTGACTATTGAACTAATGTTTATATATAAAAATCTTTTACTTTTGTTTATGTAAAGAAATAACAAAGAATGTAATACAAATTGACAATCAATTCACTTATTTATTCAAGTACAAGCTTACAAAATTTAATACTACACTCTATAAATTCTAAAGATTGATACAAATATCACATATTTAGCTTGTTAGTATGGATCAGACCAGTATTCAAATATGATCCATAGAGCAGGTATCGAGTATGGTTCGAGAAAAAACGAAATACTCGAACCCTAATCTGAGCGAATAGTAGTATACTCGAATTCGACTCGTGTATCATTAAACAGAAAACAAGTATGGATCATATTCGACTCGAATCAAGTTTGAATTCGAGCTTTGGATCATATTTTCGAACCGATCTCGAGTCGAGTATCGAGCTACTCTGCTCAGCTAACACCCCCAAGTATGAGCGCTTAGGATATAAGTGTAAGACTCTGAATTTTATGAAATAAAAGTATTCAATTTTTCTTATAATAACTATTCAGTAAATGGTTAAATTGATAAAAAGTTAAAGTTATGGGTGAAATACGCAAATTTTACAAAATACGTAAGTGGCTATAAAATATTCATTGTTGTCGGGGAATATTCGTTTAGTCGTAGAATATTCTTTTTGTCGGGAATATCCGTATGACGGCGCATTCATTTGTGGGCCCCATAACAGAATAACTGTCGGATGAAGAAAATGACAAGTTTGAGTTTTTTACCGTTAACACTGTTGAAATACCCGGTGGTTAAAATACAGTAATACGCGTGTTTACACGGTAGCACACGGTTTTACACAGTATTTTTAAATTATTGATCCTTACGTAAGAAGACACTACTCAATAATTGTTACAGTAATTACTGTTCAATATTTTATTTTATTGATTCAATAATTGCTTCGTTGATATTTTATATTATTGTTGTTTCAATAATTGTCACTGCACAGTATCTCCATTATCAAATCAATAATTCATATTATTTGAATAATATTATTAGATAGCATTATTGGCAATGTCTAGAAAGTTCTGTCAAGGAGAGGTTTGGTCACCTAATTGCGCGCCAGTAAGGAGAAATCTTTATTGGAAAGCCCCCTCTTTCCTGAGAACAACCTGGTTGTCATAAATGTGATTCTGTAATATTATTTGTGAATAATTAATCATTGATTCATATGATAATGAAATATTTATTTGATGTGGATTTAAATGATGGATTTATTTATGTGGTTATAAATGAAGGAATTAATGTTGAGGTATTTTATCATTATTTTGTCGGATTGGAGGTATTAAAAGATCAAATCGATATTCTTACAGCTTTATTGTGTGAGTTATAATATTTAATCCGACCATTGGATCGTTGTAATTTTTGGATATGTTATACATATATAAGTTGAGTATATGTCCACAAATTTTGAACCGTTAAAAATGAGCGTATAATTTGTTATGAATTTTAAGAGGTAACTGATTCGAAAATTAGGTTTTGGTGGAAAATTTTAGAATTGAGTGGGCCCCACTCTTGGTTATTAGGGGAGATGACTGATTTTTGGTTGGTGAAATAGTAGCAGTTAAAGCCATCAGGTAGAAGGTCAAGTTTGCTTCGGCGTGCTAACATTTTCCTATAAATAGAGGGATAAGTTAGAATTGAAAAACACACCAGAATTCATAAGTTTTCTCTCTTTTTCTCTATAGATTATTGAGTGTATTTTGTGAGTATTTAGATACTTGGTGAGTTGATATTCATCAGTGCAAGTTTTCTTCAGCGTCATAGCCGATATCTAGTCAGAAGTGCTGCTCTTTTGAGGTAAGGGATAATAAGGGATTTTAAGGGTTGTTATGTTTTTCAGTTTCGTAATTTTTCTGACCTTCAAAAATTCTAGAAAATTTTGAAATGATATTTTGATGAGTTTTATTAATTGTTTCCAAAAATGGTGATTTTTGGATGTATAGATTAAGAGTTATGAATTTTATGAGAAAATACTATTTTAAAAGTAACCGCTTATAATTCATTGTGGTTTACTCTAAAATTGATGAAATTTTTATTGGGAGTACATCTATATAATATTAGTGTACTCTGTGAATTTTGGAATTTTTGGATAAAAGTATAATTTATGATAAATATCTAAATATTCGGCAGTTTTGGCCATATGAAAAATAGTAAATGAATTTTAAAAATTCTGAGAAAAATATATGTTCACTATGGGACTATATTATGCTAAATCCCAGAAAATAAATATGTTTGGAACTGATTTAGTATTTTTCATGAAAATGGACTAGTTATGAATAAATGAATTAAATATGTTTTGTGAAGGAAGAAAATTAAAAAATATGATTTTATGGCTTGATAATCCTATATGAGGTATATGCAGATTTTTGATGAGGGTTTTTGTTATTGGTGATAAAAACTTATGAGTTTGGCATTTTAGGATGATTAAATGCATTATTTAGTAAAGTGTAAACAATTAAAATAAATTGTTTATAAGTTTAAGAAATGTTATTCTTTCAATATCATTATACCGAAATATTGTTATGAAGTTTATTTTGTAATTTCTACCTTTTTAAGTCGGGATTATTATTTACGAGTTACTATTCATGAGTTACTATTCACGGGTTACTATTCACGAGTTACTATTCACGGGTACTATTCACGACAAAGTTGGTTTCTTTTTCTGACCAAATTATCGTTGATTTATGAATAATGCTCTTGAGATTAAGTGCAGTTGTTGATCATATTATTTTTATTATCATATATAACATTTTTATAACCCTGATGTTGAAATTCTCTTTCACTTGAGTATAAAGATGGGTAGATTATTGGTATGATCATGACTAGGGTTCTCTTTGGCCAGTAATGAAAAGTTGAACTGTTACTGATATGACCATGATCATTGAATTTATAATTGAATATCTTTAGCTTAAGTGCAAAGGTGAAATAATCAACATGGTTATAATTATTGTTTATATAAATTTTGAAATGATTATATATTTCTTTGAGATATTAATATAGTTGGCCTGTAGTGCAAATATGAACTGTTGATGAATATATTTGGCCTGTAGTGCAAATATGAACTGTTGATGAATATATTTGGCCTGTAGTGCAAATATGGTTTGTTGATGAATATCTTTGGCCCGTAGTGCAAAGATGACATGTTGTTGAATATCTTTGGTCGTAGTACAAAGATGGTCTATTGACGAATATCTTTGGCCCATAGTGCAAAGATGAATTTATCAGTATGATTATGAACCGGAAATGTGATTTGGTATAACCATTATCTTTGATGTTTCAGGTGAAGATAGGTTATGAAAATTATCTTCGTCCTGTATGAGAAGAGGAATTTAGAACCACAATTATGATTATGAGTTATTCATATGATTGTGGAAAGGAACTGTTGAGTGATGTTACAGGGATAAAACATTGTTGGTGGATTTTTAACATGGAGAAGATAATAGACTTTATAGTCTATTTGACTCTTCTAATGGATTGCTCGTTCCGCTACAACTATAATTGAAAAATTTTATCATCTACCATATGTTCTAAATTTCTGATTTATTACTGATGAAGGCTATTGATAATTTAATTATCTTTAGTTATGATATTCTTTACTGAGCTAGTTGTGCTCACCCTTTTGCTTCACAATTCCTTTCAGGTAATAAAAGTGTAGCTGGGTCGAGTGGGGGATAACATGGGAATAGAACGGTGGTCTATAGATGTTGAGGGTGAGGCGAACCCAACGTTGGAAGGGTGTTTTGTCACTATCATACAAGATGTCTAATGACATATAACCTCGTATCATCATAAGACAGGGATGTGCTCATCAACTTGTTGAGTATATATACGAGCACTACCTATATAATCTTGGTGTTTGTTTGAAGTATAATTCTCAATTAGAGACAATGGAGATAATGATATGTCAAGAGAAGACTTACCATTGGGAAGAATATAATAGTAATCTTCTTATTTTTCTTTGGGGTCTATTGGGTCAACCAAGGATAATTCTGTGGCCATATGATATCTATCATAACCTAGACGCATGGCCTCCCATGTACGAAGGTTTCCTTGAGCACTTCCCAAAGATTTTAATTTCTAAAACAGTTTTTGACTATACCTTTATATAAGGTGTCACTGTGAGGTGTTATCCACGGTTGGGACATGTGTCACATTTGGTATATATTTGTATCCAAACTCACAACATATATGTTGTTGTATTTTGTACGACAATTGTTGTAATAAAGTTGTAGTTGTTATCTATACCATGTATTTGGCGACTCAGAATAGGTTGGATGGTATGGACCTATTTTAGGGTTGTCACAATAAGGATCTGGAATCGAACCCACAGCCCGTTATACAAAATATGCAACCCAACAATTATTATATAACTAAATTTATTATTTAAGAAACAAAAATCACACCTTTTTGCTATCAAGTAATGAGAGAAGAAGAAATAAATTTTGTTTTTGTGGGTATAACAGAAAATTAAGAATTTTGATTAAAAGAGTAGTACCAGAGAGGAGCAGCAGCAGAAAGGTTTTAATTTATAAAAATATTAAATTTTAATTTAAATATAAAATTTATTTATTTATTTTTGTAAAATCAACAATAAAATTAAAGAAAACTTCCAAATTTTCTATAAAAAAAATTTATCTTGCTTTAAATTTTTTATTATTTTCCTTTTTGTCCAAAATTCTGAAACATGGTGGGGGATGAGTATGTTACAGCACTTTACTGGAAGAGAAATACTAGTACTCAGTTTGATCCTATTTAAACCCATTCATGTCTGAACGGTGGCAATTTAAAATTTTACAAACATGGTTTATTAGTTTACCAGAACACTATGAACCAAATTTTAATTAATTTAACCATCTAACCCTTAATAAGCCTGACTTTTAATTGGGAAAATATGCTATATGTATTTATGTGTTCACCAGAGCTGAGTCCCTTAGGTGGATTTCTACTAGAATAATTTAACAATCACGGTTCCTCAAAGTGGCAATGGCATGGTGATATTGTAAAACTAATTTCCTTACCTTAGTTGCTAAGAAGAGCAACTCCAGCAGCACAATCCTAAACTAAATATAGTCTAGGATTTATCTTCCAGCTCCAGCAGGTAAATTAAATAGTCTGTTACTATATTTGAAGCACCAACAAGACTAAATCTAGGAACATATAGTCCATGGACAATAATTTTAATTATATTTAAATGGGAGAGTGGAATGAGATTGGAGCTTTTTTGAATTCATAGATTATTTTAATCTTTTTATATTAGAGTCCACAGTATAGTTCATCTGCTAAAATGATGAAAGACTAAAGAACATTTGTTGATGTCATATGGACTAAATCTAGACCCACAGCCGGAGTTTAATATATTACTGGTTATCCTTTCACTGGTGTTTTTCCACAAGAACCATATGATCACATTAACAGATATCCCAACACAGAACTGAAATGTAGCTGATAAAACTCCAAAATTTTGAATTTACATTGAGGCTCAAAAGCCCAGTTCATCTGCAATTGACCAAAACAATTTGCCTTTTACTCTTCTGAAAATTTAGCAGCCAAACTTTATTTTTTTTCTTCATCAACACAACTGTTACGATGGTTAAACTATCAATTGGAATAACAAATCACTTCTGTAACCATGCTATAATGCTTTGCTTATTATTTGTTAAGCACATGGAACTTGTATAACCAAAGATTTTCAACATGCAATTTCATGTCAATACAAAATTCATACTAAGGATCAATTACAGATAAAACTTAGCAAGCTACTACTATGTCTACAAACACATGGTTCCTACTTCCTAGCAAGGTAAACCTAAGTTCATGTTACACAATCACTGTAATATCCATAACCAGTAGAGCCATACACGCCCCGCTCTGCAGATATGTATCCAAGCGTTCAGGCCAGCATCAATGTCAGAATCTTCTAGCAATCAAACCAGTCAAGAATAAAGATATCCAGTAGAATAAACCAATCTTTCTTGCTTCCAAGCTTTATCTACAAGGCATTTCTTTGATTTGAAAGCAATATCCTAGATAACTACTCTAACTGTCATTCTTTAACATCATCAAAGAAGGAAATGGGGATCTCTGGAGGAGAAGATAATGTTGACACACATTTGAACTGTTCCAAACAAGTCACATAATTTGAATTAGATAATTATATTCATTTTTTACTATTTCTAAAAAAACTCATCAAATTGTGGTATACCATTTATATAGATGTATACCTTATGCTGCTTGTATTTATCTCTCACTGCCATTAATGAGCCTCCTCTTCTACTCAATTGCATATCGTGTATGATAACAACACATTCTTTCAAATCTGCTGATTTATACCCAGAGTATTGTTGCAAGGCAGAACTCTGCAAGGCATGTAGAACTTATTTAGTTTGCTTAACATATGAAGATGGGCACTTTATGAAAGTGCTCTTGATACACAAAGATTGTAACTTTCTAGGAGTATTTAGGTCCTTACCCAAGGATGCACATTCGGTCTTATGGTGAATCTTGAAAGAAATGTTACAGATGCAGCTACCAGAGAAGGTAAGAACTTGATGCATCCATAGTCTAACAAACTTAGTTCTGCTAGATAATAACCCAAGAATTCCAGCTTCAAATTGGGAGTCTGTAGAAAGCACAATGCAAAAATAAGTAACCAGAATGAACACATCATATTCAACACACACATAGGCAAATAGGAGAGAGGCTCACGTTGTGATTTTCTTGAGAAACTCTGTTAAAGCTTCTGTAATCCAAAACACAAAACAATAACAAAATTTAGCCAAATAAAGAACATTTGGAAATGCATTAATAGACCAATGACAAATAGTGGAAAACTGGGGATAATATGATAAAAGTGTACTCACCTGAGAAAAGTTTTAATTGTTGGATTCCCCATTTCAAACTTTAAAGATTTGAGTACATCAGCCTCCATTTTCATCACCTCTTCTTTTGAGTATGTATTGTCAGTGATATAACAAAATTCATGAACATGTGGGGCAGTGATTTCTTCATATTTTCTGTTCATAAATCACAAAATTAAAGATTTATCAATGAGCAAAGAGCAGACTAACGTTGCCAAACAATTAGACTAAAAACTAGGCATTAGATGCTTACGAGGCAATGAGCATTGAAGAGACACCAAGAAGCTGAAGCTTCTGCCTATTAAGAGCGTTCATTGATAAGTATCTATCAATGTAAGAAACAGTTAGATACAGAGTGTCTGAAAGAAGCTTGTATTCCACTGAAACCTCAACCAACCAATCCACCAAAATAGATCTCATGTTAACAGTCACATCCTTCTGGACCTTCTCAATATAATCTGGCAATGGTCTTCTTTTTGTCTCCATCTGAATACAACACCTAAATTAATTTAAATTCAAGATCTTGGTAGTAATATATATGTCCAAACTAATAAGTCCTAACAGTCAAAATGGTTAATGTTTTTAGCATCATTAGCAACCCATTTCTTGGAAACAAATTCAATTGCAGCAAACCCCAACATTTATTAAAATACAAAACTCTAATTACACATCTCTGGAAATTGAATTCGCTAAACCACTTAAAAAATTGAACAAGCAATGTATATGATTTAATCTTTGTGAAAATAACCCCTTTCTTAGTTTTAAAAATCAAACAAATCCTTATTAACTAGAACCCAAAACCCTAGATACAAGTCTCAAAATTAGCCCCATTACCCTCTAAATTCATACAAATTGACCCATCATAGGAAAAGAACAAATCTTTCAAATCAAACCAAACCCATTTCTTACTTTTCCAAACTAAATCAATCCATTTGCAATTAACCCAAACAAATAACAAAAAACATCAATCTCACTCACCTCCATGTTACGAAGATACTCATATATATCAGAAGCATAACCAGTACACATTTGGGGATCATCTGATCTCGCATCAACATCAATACCCTCGTTATTATCTACCGCCGAAGTCTTCGTCACGTCTTTTCTGGCTCTCTTCTTCGGCCTACATTTGGGCTTTTCCGGCTCGAAATCGAAAACCTGACTCGCCAAGTTCGAAATCTCACCCAACACCACCCTCTTCTTGGTGGCTGAATGCTTCTCTTGAGATTCCGGTGCGCCCATTGCCGCCACGGCCCTCTTCAACGCCAAGCGCGTTACGCGTACGCAGTTCTCCTGGTTCGCCATTGATAAACTTTTTTCACTCCCCCTCTTGAATATAGGAACTAAGGTTTACAGTTATATATAGAGAGAGAGTGATTGAGAGAGAGGGGAATGAGAAGCTGGGCTTTGAGCTGATTTAATAAAAGAGACGGATGCCGCCATTTCTAATGTTTTCAAAAATTACAGTTTTCCGCTCAAAACACTGTTTTTGGGGTTTGGGGTTTGTTTAAAGTTTTTGAGTTTTGAGTTCGAAAGGTTAATGGGGGATTTTGGTTTGTGTTTGGGCGAGCGTGTTTTCTAAATATTTGAAAATTCAGAGCTCGGCGCAAGTTTTCCCACTTCTTTCGCCAAAGTCCAAACGAAACTTTTTTAGTTTCAGATTTTTGGAGTGCTGCTAGTATGCTACTTCCACCCTATTTTACTTTGTCCACTCCCTATATCTATTTAATAAATCTAATAAATACAAATGATTTTGAATTTTCCGCTCACTCAATAAATTATCTGGGTCGTTCAAAATTTGAGATAAATCCTAATGTCCATACATTGCCAAAGGCATGTGACCCAGCTAGTAATACTATATTATCAAATTACAAAATTATCCCATGAAATTTTCCCTACGTCAAAATAAAATAAATTTTGATTATCGGAGTTTAGAACCGACATCAATTTCACACTAATTTTCTTCTCATTTTATTTGAAGTTACATTTCCAACTTTAATCCATCAATAATAACAGAAAATTTCAATAATATATACTAACTAGCTGGGTCCCGTGCCTCCGGCACTGTATGGACAATATGATTTATCTCAAACTTTGAACGATCAAAATAATTTATTGAGTGAGCGGGAAATTTAAAGTCATTTGTATTTTATTAAATTATTATTAGATTATTAGATAGATAGATGTATTTTATTAGATAGATGTATGAACGGTGGGATTTATCTCAAACTTTGGACGGCACAGATGATTTATTGAGTGAGCGGGAAATTCAAAATCATTTGTATTTTATTAGATAGACTAGCAACAGTCCCGTGCCTCCGGCATTATAGACGTTGGGATTTATTCTAAATTTTGGACGACCCAGATGATTTATTGAGTGAGCGAGAAATTCAAAATCATTTGTATTTTATTAGATAGTTGGATGGTGGGATTTATCCCAAATTTTGGACGTCCTAGATGATTTATTGAGTGAGCGAAAAATTCAAAATTATTTGTATTTTATTAGATATAATTAGATATAGGGAATATAGATATAGATAGCTAGAATTAGATAGATTGTATTTTATTAGATAGATGGATGGTGAGATTTATCCCAAACTTTGGACGGCCCAGATAATTTATTGAATGAGCGGGAAATTCAAAATCATTTGTATTTTATTAGATAGATTTTTATGGTAGGCAAATCATCGTTAATATAATAATAATATTAAAATGATATTCACTTCTTAATCCTTTGATGATGAAAGCGTATTATATCTTTTCAAAAACTTCAATAATATTTTGATGATAGAACATTGAATAAAAAAAATGCATCAAATATGATAGTAATTTGATATAACTATTGAACTTATTCATGTATGATGGAAGACTATTTCGTTATAATTTAACACATTATTTTGTAGGCCTGACAACGTGAAAGATTTGGTCTGAGGAACCGTTTCCCATACTCACACCCACACCCACACCCACTGCCAATTTATCGTTCCCCTCAAACCTGACCCGCCCCTTAAAAAGATATCTCATACTTGTCTTGTCCCGTCCAGCCCACTTCTCCTAAATTCTCCCTTTTTTAAAATTAAATTTTTATATATTACTTGTATGTGCAAGAGATAATCAAAAGCAAAGTAGATGAAATCTATTCCTCTTTTTCTCCACACTTTCAACCTTAATGCTATTAGGATTATTAGAATTTTTAATGGAACACTTAAATGTGTACATAATTATATATTAGACTAATCTTGATAAAATCTATAATATAAAACAGAGCGGAGAGAGAAAATAGACAAATGTCACATCAAGTTTACGTCAGCTGCTCTCTCTCTCTCATTCCAGTTTATTCAAATTTCAAACCCTCTATCTATTCTACCACACACACAGAGCTCTCTCTCTCATTCCCCCTACATACAAATATGTGTTCTCATTATGTTTCACATTTACAATTGTTTAATTTTGACTCACATATTTCGATAATTTTTAAATTTCAAATATTTTCAAGTATATATTGAAGGATACATGGCGTAAGCTGTAAAGTAAAGGGTCTTATACTCAACATGTTGTTTCTCTATTTTCTGCATGTATGTATTCATTGTGTTTCGTCTTTTGTAAAGTTAGCTAATTATACATGGTTATGATGATTTTGGGTATGGAATGATGGTTTTTATAGTGGTTTGGATATATATGGATGATTGTAGTTTTGTAAACATGTTTAAATTTTTTTGGATATCTATTTTTAAATGAAACTCTGCCGAAATTTCTTGAAATTAGTAGCGACTAGCTTGATATTTTGGTGGTTGGATGTGTTGATGATTGAGTATGTATTAATTTCTTCATATATGTATTTTTTTTGTGTTCCATATTTTGTAAATTTAACTAATTATGCATGGTTATGATTATTTTGGGTATGGAATGATGATTTTTTTGGTGGTTTGGATATGTGTGGATGATTGTAAGTTTTATAGACATGTTTATATTTGTCTGGATATCTATTTTTAAAGGAAATTCTGTCGAATTTTTTGAAATTAGTAGCGACTAGCTTGATGTTTTGGTGGTTAGATATGTGTTGATGATTGTGTGTTCCGTATTTTGTAAAGTTAACTAATTATACATGGTTATGATGATTTTGGGTATGAAATGATAATTTTTTTTTGTGGTTTGGATATGTAATGATGATTGTAAGTTTTGTAGACAGGTTTAGAATTTTCTGGATATTTATTTTTAAAAAAAATTTTGCCGAAATTTCTTGATGTTAACTAGCTCGATGTTTTGGTGGTTGGATATGTATTGATGATTGAGTATGTATTAATTGTTGTGGTGATATGTGTCTTTAGATAATGTAATATTTTTTAAATTTTAATTTAATTTTTCGTTACACCGTGCCTTCAGGCACGGGTTATAGCTAGGGGTTGAGAGAGAGTATATTTCATACCCGACCTTAACCTTACAAGGTATAAAAAATGGGATTCTATTAAGATTGGTATCAGGCCTATGACATTTTGTAGCCATCATTTATCACCATAACATCATTACTCAAAAAACTTTCACCTTTTCTAGCTCATCTCCATTGTCCATCGGCTAATCTTGTAGATTTGCTCTCCTCTCCACTCATGAGGCTAAAATCCTAAAGAATAAGCTTACCTCATACGCTATTTCATACGACAACTTGTACAAGTTTTTTAGATATTTGCAATTCAATTTAGTTAGAGATAGAAAAATTTCACCGTTGTAACTTATTAATCAACTAGCTGGGTCCCGTGCCTCCGGCACTGTATAGACAGTGAGATTTATTAAGTGAGCGGGAAATTCAAAATCATTATTAGATAGATTAGATAAATAGATGTATTTTATTAGATAGATGTATGGACGGTGGGATTTATCTCAAACTTTGGACGACCCAGATGATTTATTGAGTGAGCGGGAAATTCAAAATCATTTGTATTTTATTAGATAGATTGTATGCTTCATTTGCTTGAGTTTTCAGAGAATCTAAATATGTGCTTCGATAGTGATATGGTTAAAATAATTCACCGCGTTGTCACATGTTATTTCTAAATCTCTATTAATAATGAGTAATATAATAATTTTGCTCGCAGAGTATTGGGGGACTCAGGAAGAACTCTCCGATACTTGAGTTAGAATGTATATATGAGGATAGAAAATTATTATGGGAGTAAAAGTTATGTACCTTAAATGTGTTGGAACATCCCTTATTTATAACATGAGAGTTGTGAATTAGAATCCTACATAATTTTAGAGACCTTCCGCGTTGTCAATTCTTAGTTGGTTAAACTTTATGAAAATTCTATCATTAATTGGATTTAATATGTTTCTAGAATACGTAGTGAGTGGAATTATTTTATTACCCTTCACTAATAGGGTTTTAGAAATAACATGTGACACCTTATGATACAATCCTAACCAGGCTTGCATCACGCGTTAATAACTTGATTCAAGTTCTTATTGGTCCAGTTACGGGGACGAGCTAAACGATTCAAGGAGGGTACTTAATGGACTAATTCGATCAAGAAGTTTGGGTTGAAACAAACATGTTTGGCTATTATTATATTAGTCCCTTACGTATCTCCTAACTTTTGCTTTGCAACAAACATGTTTGGCTATGAGGAGTCATTAAAACGGGAACCAAAAGTTCGTATGGATTCTTTCGAGGATGAATGGAAGAGAACATGAGAGAAAGATTATGAGAGGTGTCGTAATTATGCAACTTCATAAAGTGTAAAACAACTTTCAAGGTGATCAATTTAGGATGGTGAAAAGACGATTCATAGACACGAAAAGTCGCATTGGAGACAGCCACACGAAACTCCTAAGGTGCATAGAGAAAAAGTAATTTTCAATGGGGTAAAGAAGGACCTCAAGGATTCAATTTGTAAGATGACGGATGTGTTTCATGAGGGGTTAGAAGATTGTTGGATGCAGATTCAAAACGTTCCTACGGCACATGAGATTCAAGATCAGTCGAAGGAGGTAAAAGTCGGAAAATAATATGCATTCCAAGGAGAATTGTTAGATTTCAGTGTTCATGATGAAGTCCATAAAGATTTAATATTTGTACAAAAAGATTGTGATCAAAAGCAAGAAAGAGAACAACAAAAAGAAAACGTGCAAAAGAATGAGGATGAAAATAAAAGATAGAATGAAAAGAGTGAATTTGAAAAAAATAGAGAGATTGAGAAAAATGAGAAAGAAATAGTTGAAAGAGAAATTGAGAGAAAAGAAGAGAGAAAGATGAGTGACCATGAAAAAAGAGTGAGTTGGAAAGTGAATTGTATTTTAAACAACCGATGACTGTACATTCGTACATAAAGGCGCTTTTGAATATTAACCAGGTTAACTCTGTTTTGTCTAGTTCTAATATTTTGTCTCTTATACAGATGAAGGATTATATACCCGATGCTATCATTCCGTACCAATCAACCTACAACATTCCCGAGGAAACGAAAGAGTCTCAAAGACGGGTTGGAAAGTTAAGGGAGCCTTTCTTCAACAAAGCAGGTATTGTGGGAGAGAGCATGAGTTTGTGTGTCGTTCATAAAATCATAAAGTGTAAACATGAGAGAAACTTATGAGAACATGAGAGAAAGATTATGAGAGGTGTCGTAATTATGCAACTTCATAAAGTGTAAAACAACTTTCAAGGTGATCAATTTAGGATGGTGAAAAGACGATTCATAGACACGAAAAGTCGCATTGGAGACAGCCACACGAAACTCCTAAGGTGCATAGAGAAAAAGTAATTTTCAATGGGGTAAAGAAGGACCTCAAGGATTCAATTTGTAAGATGACGGATGTGTTTCATGAGGGGTTAGAAGATTGTTGGATGCAGATTCAAAACGTTCCTACGGCACATGAGATTCAAGATCAGTCGAAGGAGGTAAAAGTCGGAAAATAATATGCATTCCAAGGAGAATTGTTAGATTTCAGTGTTCATGATGAAGTCCATAAAGATTTAATATTTGTACAAAAAGATTGTGATCAAAAACAAGAAAGAGAACAACAAAAAGAAAACGTGCAAAAGAATGAGGATGAAAATAAAAGATAGAATGAAAAGAGTGAATTTGAAAAAAATAGAGAGATTGAGAAAAATGAGAAAGAAATAGTTGAAAGAGAAATTGAGAGAAAAGAAGAGAGAAAGATGAGTGACCATGAAAAAAGAGTGAGTTGGAAAGTGAATTGTATTTTAAACAACCGATGACTGTACATTCGTACATAAAGGCGCTTTTGAATATTAACCAGGTTAACTCTGTTTTGTCTAGTTCTAATATTTTGTCTCTTATACAGATGAAGGATTATATACCCGATGCTATCATTCCGTACCAATCAACCTACAACATTCCCGAGGAAACGAAAGAGTCTCAAAGACGGGTTGGAAAGTTAAGGGAGCCTTTCTTCAACAAAGCAGGTATCGTGGGAGAGAGCATGAGTTTGTGTGTCGTTCATAAAATCATATTACCTAAGAATGAAAGGATGTCGAGCTTTTGCGTTGATTTTTAGTTGGTAAACAAGTATTGCTATTTTCTTTGCTTAGATAATATGTTTGATAAATTGCATAATACTTGTGTTTTATCTAAACTTGATGATGACCATGTGATAACAATGCCTAATCAAATTAGCATGGGAGAATGTGATGGATGGAAAGTTGTGTTACCGTGTGAATTGTATATGTGGATAGTTATTTCAGTTAGATTAACTAATGCATCTACTATTTTTATAAGTTTATTAAAACATGTTTTGCATGCTTCCATTGATAAATTTGTTTTTAGCTATTTTGATGGTAGAATCATCTTTTTCATAAACTATATAGGATATTTGATTTTTGTTGAGTTAGTTTATGATCAGAGGCGGAACTAGGGGGCTGGGGGATCTGACCCTGTTACGCTGTCGGCATACCAGTGTCGGAGTGAGAAATTGGATGTGGTTGTATAGAAAAAAAACCCTTAAAAATAAAGGGATGTGTAAATAAGGTAGAAGAATTTTGGAGATATGAAGGAGATAATGGAGAAGTTGATAGAGAACTCAGAGAAATGAGAGAGATAATCGATCGCATGAAAGAGAGTCGAGCGAGTGTGTGATTTTTGTGGTGCTTCATGTGTGTACGGCCGATGGTAAATCAATTATGAAAATTCAAATGGAATTGATTTTTAAAATTTCATGGTAATTATTTTAGTAAATTTATATTTTTACAAGTAAATTTAATAATTTCACAAGCTCCTCCTTATATGAATAGTAAGTTGGGAGAGAGCTTGTGGAAGTATCATATTTATTTGCAGAAAAACAAATTCTCTTATTTTAAAATATTGGAAATTTGGGATGTTTGGTGTTGAAATTTAATATTAATTATATTTGTTGGTCTCTGACTTAAAAATTAATTTTGATGATAACAAATAAGTCATTGAGAAAAGAAAAATAGAAAATATTTGGTTAAAAAAATCAACAATAAAAAAATATTTTGGTATATTATAAATCTATAAAATATCTTTTAATGTTGTTTGGTAAATTGTGCATTAATCAAATTAAGTATATTACATAAGCTAACAAATTAAATAAGATAAACAAGTTTATATGTATACTCTTTAAAAAAAGCTTAATCATCTTATTTAATAAGAAGACAATGAATAATTGAAGTGAGAAAATTACTTATTTGGTTTGTTAAATGAAGTTTGGTCATGAAGTGAGAGATTATTTATTGGGTTTGGGTTTGGGTTTGTTTAGTAAAATAGTTGTTTAAGTCACTTAATTAGTTATTTTTAACTTTTTTAATTTAGTTTGTTAATTATTTATTTTGTTTTCGTTAATTAATTTATTATGTAATTATTTATTTATTAATTAATATTTTTTACTAGTTTGGCATATACAATTATTTGGTGTGTATACATGGATGATTAAAGATTTTTTTTATTTATATTTTTGTTGTTAAAAATCAATTAATTTGGATGGAATTTTGTGACGGCTTGTTATAGTTATAGTTATATTGCTAATTTGTTTTAAATATAATCCTTAATTAGTTTTCATTTTTCGGTCTAGTTAGATTGGGTTGCAGACATGTTGGATATTTAGAACTGTCGTACAGTGGATGATGTACACTTCTCAGATTAAAAGTCAAAGATTACATATGTAATTTTTTCTTGTATTATTATTGGTAGAAATAATTTTTAAATATACTATTTTTATAATAATATATATTATGAATTGAAATATTTTTTAAAAAAATATTAATTTTTACATAATCATAGTTAAATCTATAATATAAAACAGAGCGGAGAGAGAAAATAGACAAATGTCACATCAAGTTTACGTCAGCTGCTCTCTCTCTCATTCCAGTTTATTCAAATTTCAAACCCTCTATCTATTCTACCACACACACAGAGCTCTCTCTCTCATTCCCCCTACATACAAATATGTGTTCTCATTATGTTTCACATTTACAATTGTTTAATTTTGACTCACATATTTCGATAATTTTTAAATTTCAAATATTTTCAGGTATATATTGAAGGATACATGGTGTAAGCTGTAAAGTAAAGGGTCTTATACTCAATATGTTGTTTCTCTATTTTCTGCATGTATGTATTCATTGTGTTTCGTCTTTTGTAAAGTTAGCTAATTATACATGGTTATGATAATTTTGGGTATGGAATGATGGTTTTTATGGTGGTTTGGATAAGTATGGATGATTGTAGTTTTGTAAACATGTTTAGATTTTTTTGGATATCTATTTTTAAAGGAAACTCTACCGAAATTTCTTGAAATTAGTAGCGACTAGCTTGATATTTTGGTGGTTGGATGTGTTGATGATTGAGTATGTATTAATTTCTTCATATATGTATTTTTTTGTGTTCCGTATTTTGTAAATTTAACTAATTATGCATGGTTATGATTATTTTGGGTATGGAATGATGATTTTTTTGGTGATTTAGATATGTGTGGATGATTGTAAGTTTTATAGACATGTTTATATTTGTCTGGATATCTATTTTTAAAGGAAATTCTGTTGAATTTTTTGAAATTAGTAGCGACTAGCTTGATGTTTTGGTGGTTAGATATGTGTTGATGATTGTGTGTTCCGTATTTTGTAAAGTTAACTAATTATACATGGTTATGATGATTTTGGGTATGAAGTGATAATTTTTTTTGTGGTTTGGATATGTAATGATGATTGTGAGTTTTGTAGACAGGTTTAGAATTTTCTGGATATTTATTTTTAAAAGAAATTTTGCCGAAATTTCTTGAAATTAGGACCGACTAGCTCGATGTTTTGGTGGTTGGATATGTATTGATGATTGAGTATGTATTAATTGTTGTGGTGATATGTGTCTTTAGATAATGTAATATTTTTCAAATTTTAATTTAATTTTTCGTTACACCGTGCCTTCAGGCACGGGTTATAGCTAGTAATTGATATATACATTAGTTTACTAGAAATATTTTTTAAATAGCAAAGATATATAATTTTTTTATAAAACAATATATTGTATGCTATAATAAATTCTATAAGTATATGTATGTGTTATACTAATTAAATATTGTAGTACAAAGACAATATTTGGTAAAATAATTAATTATACAAATAAACAAAAATTAGTTTTAAAATATTGTCTAAACTAAAACGTGTTTAAAATTAGTTTTAAATATTGATTAGGTGTTTAAACTAAAACGTGTTTAATTCTCTATTACAATACTAAAACAGACAGTTGGAATTAGTGATTTATAGTGTCTGGTTTAGAATAAATTTTACTTTTCTTATAATGCAAACAAAATAAAGTAACGAGTGTCTAGATTATACCAAAATATATTTTACTAGCTGGGTCCCGTGACTCCGGCACTGTATGGACAATGAGATTTATCTCAAACTTTGAACGGCCCAGATTATTTATTGAGTGAGCGGAAAATTTAAAATTATTTGTATTTTATTAGATTATTTATTAGATATTAGATAGATAGATAGATAGATAGAGATGTATTTTATTAGATAGATGTATGGACGGTGGGATTTATCCCAAACTTTAGACGTCCCAGATGATTTATTTAGTGAACGGAAAATTCAAAATCATTTGTATTTTATTAAATAGATTTATAATGCAGACAAATGAAACGTGTGTGAGATAGTGTCTGGATTAGTACACTTTGTTCTATCAAGAGATTACTTTTACGTGAATGTGTTTAGATGTAAAGTGAGACTCAAACGATCAAGCCACAAGAAACAACAAACCACAAACACAAGAATTTTTACGTGGTTCAACCCATATCCTCTAGTTTAGTAGCCTAATACACATCCAATATCAATCGGTATTGGAGACTATTTTTATTAATTTTAAAACTCAATTAAATACAATAAAAAGAACTCTTTGTTCAAATAAAGTTTTCCACTGTGATGGATACCTCTGCCCCCTTTTGCACCTCTGCAACCTTGCACTTCTGCAACCTTGAAATCTCTTTTTGAACAAAACCTATCCACTACTGGATCGATCAAGTCACATTACGCTTGGACTTAGAATTTATTACAGATACTTTGGATTACAATGAATTCTCGTTTTCCAGGTAAAAAAGAATTTACAATTGAATAGGACTTGCTGGAAACAGACTTTTAATAACTCTCTATGAAGATATCAAACTTGATATTAGCTTAAGACTTTCTAAACTAATGATAACTTCAAGTACATGTTTTAGTCGAAAAGGATAATATATACTTCCTCCGTCTCAGGATAAAAGTCCTTCTTACTATTTTGGGTTGTCCCATGTTAAATGTCCACTTTCTTTTAATAATCAAACTTTTACATATTTTTTCCTATTATGCCCGTAACATTAAATATCTCATACTTTTCTTATTCTAATTCTCTCTCCATATTTAATGACATTATTATGGAGAATTTTATCATTTTATTTCTCTTCTTAATATGCGTGAAAAATCCATCGAAACTTTTATTTGGGACGGAGGGAGTATAATGCAGGACCTAACGGCTATAAATATTTTGTTAGCATAAACATCTCAATCAATATTGGAAAGAGTTGTGATTAATATTAGCAATTTAGACCAACATATATAATAAGAGTTGTTAGCATAAAAGATTAGTCCAGTTGTAACATCTTATAATTCTAGCAGATTGTTTTAGCCAACTGAAATAATAAATTCAATACAGATGGTATATCACATGACTTTAGCAACTTTTTTAAGTCTAACGAATATCAGCTACCAAGATATAATTACCAAGGCAAACTAAAATAGCTAAAAGAAATGAAATATTTAGGAGTCCAACAGATTTGCTTAGCAAATATTGTGACGCCCCCAAAATTAGATATACATCATCCATCCCAAGACATCAAATATCTTGGTGATCTGCTTTATCCATGTTTCCGCCATAAGTGGTTTTGGTTCTCCCTTAAACTCCGGTGGTCCCAGCTCCTTGAACTGTTTAGCGGTGACCGCCCGAGAGTTTTTCGTGTTTCCATCTACGTTTTGGACAGGAGTTGCTCTTGCCTGCTGTTGCATGAATTGCATAAAACCTCTGAACATTTGATCATTCATCATTTGGTCAGTGTTGTTGTTTGCATGAGGATTTTCGCCTTCCTGATGCACATTATCCTGATTATTGATATGTGGTGAATCAACGATCGCCTGTGCTCCATTGCCATTCTCAACATTCTCAGATGTCATTTTCAGGTACTGCCACAAAACAAAAGGTTAATTGACATGTAACATATTATCCCTATATTCTGACCGACCAATAAAATAGCACATAAATTTAGGTAGGTCATACTAGCGAAGGAATTCCCTGTCTCTCCCCTCCTAGTACTATTCTCACATCTTAGTCAGGGATCATATCCCTAAGCTCTGATACCAATTGTGATGCCCCCAAAATTAGGTATACATCACCCATCTTGAGTCGTCAGATACATGGTACAGAATTCAAATACAACTTACTAATACCACTATCGTGTATAATACGACAAAATACAACTGTGAGTTTGAATACAATAATTGTCTACTAGAGATCATACAAACTCAAAAGGAGTCCTCAATACAATTATTGTCACACTATTTAACAGAATAATGAGGACTACTAATACTATTCTCTGGTCCATCACTCCGTTCCCCGACTCGTCCCAGCTATACTCTCATTTCCTGAAGAGAACAGTGAAAGAAAGGGTGAGCTCAACTAGCCCAGTAAGAAATATTATGACTAAGATAATGCAGAATAAATTATCATTAGCCTTCAACAGTGTTAATATAATAAACATCAAGTTTAACTGCAGCAGAATCAGCAATCCATTAAAAGAGTCAAGTAGAAAATAAAATCTACTATCTTTTATGATTTAAAAGGTTTTTCATCACTGTTATAGCTGAGACTCAGCTTAATAAATATTCCACATCATCGAATCACCCCTGCACTACGGCCAAGGATATTCTTTAGTATCACGACCACAATTATTCATGCACTACGGCCAAGAATATTTGTGTATTCATTAATGGTCATGATCATGCCAACAACTGTCCACCAATGCACTACGGGCCAATGAGGATTTTTAATTTTTACATCATTTGTAATATTACGGTCATGATTACACCGAATAATCCCTGGTCATAATCATACCAAGTCCATCTATGCACTACAGGCCACAGATGACTTTCAACAAAATATAAACATGAGGATGATGACAATGATATAAGAGTTCAATAAAACAAGTTCAAGAATTATTTTATCCAGGAATTATTAACGTCCAAATTGTCAACACGATACTGTTTTGTGGTGTAAAATTCAAGAATGCTCAGAAGAATATTTCCATGAAAAGATACTGGATGAAGCGCAAATATCAAGGATATCCCACTGAGTATAATAAAGAATGGAATAACAAAAGAAATCACCATGCATGCGATAGACCGCACAGACAGGTTATTCCAGCAGAATAATAATAACGGAACCAGGTCAGGTGAAATTCACACCGACAGGATGTTCCAACGGAATAATAAATAACGGAACCAGGTCCGGCGTAAAACGCACAGACAGGATATTCCAACAGAATAATAAAGAATGGAACCAGGTCCGGCGTAAAACACACAGACAAGATGTTCCGATAGAATAATAATAAAGACGGAACCAGGTCCGGCGTATAGCACAGACAGGATATTCCGACAGAAATATAAAGACAGAATAGTAAATGGATGTCACCAAGTATAGGGTATTCCGCGTATACAGGTTATTCCAACAGAATAATAATGAATGGAATAACATAAGGATTTCACCAAGTATAGGGTATACCGCGTATACAGGTTATGTATAGGGTATGCCACTTTTACAGGTTATTCCAACAGAATAACAAAGAATGGAATAACATAAGTTCTCTTCAAGAAGAAAGAATAACACCCCTTACCGTAACAGAAACTGGATATGGGAAAAGAAAAGTTAAGTAGCAAAAAGCTTTTCTTCTATCTCTCTATAGTTTCTCTCTCTAGAGTTCAGTGAATTCGTAAGAAAATAATAAAAGAATGAGCTTCTATTTATAGGAAAATGGAATACATAGTAACTAATCCATGAACGGTCCAGATTGATTTACTTTAATCTGACAGTCCATATTTAAAGAAAAATCTTTTAAATAAAATATAATATATTCTATTTATATAAAAAGATTTTTACTATGCAAACACTATGCAAAACACTATGCAACACTATGCATAGTAAAATATAATATATTCTATTTATAAAATAACTTTAATAAAGTATTCTGTTTTATATAAAAAGATGTTTCTGTTTTATTACGTTAATGATACGAATAAAACAAAACGTCATCATCGCTATAATAATTCATATTATTAATCGACAATAATTGAATCAAACTGAGTGACTTCTCACATAAATATCAATAATTAATATCGTGTGCTACTATGCAACAACGCGTATTACTTTACTTTTACTACCCAGTAGTTCAACAGTATCAACGGTAAAACTTCCGCCGTTATTTTTAATAAAATATTTTTGTCGTTTTCTCAATCCGACAATAATTCTGTTGTGGGGTCCACCAATAATTTTGCCGTCGTACGAATATTCCCCGACAAAAAGAATATTCCCTGACCAAACGAATATTTTATAACAACTTGTGTACTTTGCAAAATTTATAAATATTACCCACAACTATAACATTATATCAAATTTCTTCCATAATATTCAAAAATAATAATTATAAAAATTCATCTTTATTTATAAAAACTAGGGTCTTACAAATATAGTTTCATTTAAATAGACTCATAATGAATAACATATCTAATCAGGATATATTTAAGGAAGTTCTTAGTGATAATTTAATACCTTGCAATCCAATATATTTCTGCATGAATTACATATTCTATTACATTTTTAAAAATAATTAAACAATAGTGCACTCATAAAATATTTTCACAACTAATATACTTCCATATTTATTTACAATAGTAGTTGAATTAGGATTCTTTAATTTAGACTTCTTTTCTCTCTCCTCATCTATAACAACAGTTAGTCATCACCATTCTTCTTCATTCAATCGCATTCTATATATATATATATATATATATATATATATATATATATATATATATATATATATATATATATATATCGAAGAGAATTTGAAGAAAGTGGCGATGGGTGGGATGGAAACGACGATTGCGCCGACAAAGATGGTAAGAAGCAATTGAATGGCTATGATTGAGTATATCTTACGAATGAAAGACTACCGGAGGTCCGGCGACTCCAACATAATAGGGTAAAGTGGCCGAGTACTTCTCGATTCCACGTCATTTATACCGAATTGGTGTTGCCACATCTTATTCTTCGACTGAAATTAACTGATTAGATGACTTGGAATCACCCAAATTGAGTTGAAGATTTGGCCTAAAAGTAAATTTCTGAAGCCTTCTGTAAACTGAATGTTGAGAGGGGAGGGGGGAGATTGAAGAATGTAAGGGAAAATAAAGGGGTGTTTGGAGAATATTAATATTATTATTACCCCTCCGAATCTCTGCCATGAGGAGTGGCTCCAGTCTTACGTGAATTCCTCTTCAAGGACACGTATTATTTCTATATATATATATATATATATATATATATATATATATATATATATATATATATATATATATATATATATATATATATTTATGAGTCAACCAACTGTATGTGAGACCCCAAATTTTATGAATAAATATTTAATTTTCTTGAAATAATTTTTTGAATATTATGGTGTGGATTTGATATAATGTTATAGTTGTGGATAGTATTTATAAAATTTGCAAAGTACGCAAGTTGTTATATAATATTCGATTGGTCAGGGAATATTCTTTTTATCGGAGAATATCCGTACGACGGTACAATCATTGGTGGACCCCGCAACGGAATTATTGTCGGATGGAGAAAATGACAAAAATATTTTTATGAGAATAACGGCGGAATTTTTACCGTTAAAATTGTTGAACTACTCGGTAGTAAAAGTACAGTAATACGTGTGGTTACATAGTAGCACACGGTATTGATTATTGATGTTTACGTGATAAGTCACTCTGTTTTGTTTTATTAGTATTATTAATGCAATAAAACAGAAAAGCTTTTTATATAAAACATAATACTTTTATAAAATTATTTTATAAATAGAATATATTATATTTTATTATGCATAGTATTTTTGTGACACTCCCAAAATTAGGTATACATCACCTATCTTGAGTCGCCAGATACATGGTACAGAATTCAAACAATACGACAAAACATAAACTGTGAGTTTGAATACAAATATTGTCTACTAGAGATTATACAAACTCAAAAGGAGTCCTCATTACAATTATTATCACACTATTTCACAGAATAGTGAGGACTACTAATGCACCATCTAGGACCATCACTTTGTTCCCCGACTAGTCCCAGCTACGTTCTCATTTCCTGAAGAGAACAGTGAAAGAAAGGGTGAGCTCAACTAGCCCAGTAAGAAATATTATGACTAAGATAATGCAGAATAATTTATCGTTAGCCTTCAACAATGTTAAACTGATAAAATATAATAAATATCAAGTTTAACTGCAGTGGAACAAGCAATCCATTAAAAGAGTCAAGTAAAGAATGAAATCTACTATCTTTTATGATTTAAAAGGTTTTTCATCACTTTTATCGCTGGGACTCAGCTTAATAAATAATCCACATCATCGAATCACCCCTGCACTACGGCCAAAGATATTCTTTAGTATCACGACCATAATTATCCATGCACTACGGGCCAAGAATATTTGTGTATTCATTAATGGTCATGATCATGCCAACAACTGTCCATCAATGCACTACAGGCCAATGAGGACTTTTATCACATCATTTGTAACATTACAGTCATGATTACACCGAATAATCCCTGGTCATAATCATACCAAAGTCCATCTATGCACTACAGGCCACAGATGACTTTCAACAAAATATAAACATGAGGATGATGACAATGATATAAGAATTCAATAAAACAAGTTCAATAATTAATTTATCTAGGAACTGATAACGTCCAAATTGTCAACATGATACTGCTTTGTAGAGTAAAATTTAAGAATGCTCAGAAAAATATTTCCATGAAAAGATACTGGATGAAGCGCAAATATCAAAGATATTCCACTAATTTCATAGGTATAGAAGTCAAAGTTTTAACCAACTAATGTATAATAAAGAATGGAATAACAAAAGAAATTACCATGCATGCGATAGACCGCACAGGCAGGTTATTCCAACAGAATAATAAATAACGGAACCAGGTCCGACGTAAAATGCACAGACAGGATATTCCAACAGAATAAAAAAGGATGGAACCAGTTCCGGCGTAAACGCACAGACAGGATATTCCGACAGAATAATAAAGGATGGAACCAGGTCCGGCGTAAAACACACAGACAGGATATTCCAACAGAATAATAAAGAATGGAACCAGGTCCGGCGTAAACGCACAGATAGGATATTCCGACAGAATAATAAAGAACGAAATATTAGAAGAATGTTACCATGTATAGGGTAGCCCGCGTATACAGGTTATTCCAACAGAATAATAAATAATGGAATAACATAAGTTCTCTTCATTAAGACGAAAGAAAGAAATAACACCCCTTACCGTAAAAAAAACTGAATATAAGAGTAGGGAAGTAGTAGGATACTTTTCTATAGGTTCTCTTATAATTCTCTCTCTAGAGTTTCTGTGAATTCGTAAGAAATAATGAAGGAATGAACTTCTATTTATAGGAAAATGGAATGAATAGTAACTAATTCATGAATGATCCAAATTGATTTACTATTAAACGGACGATCCAGATTGGTTTACTATTAAAACTTAAAACAACGATCCATACATATTTACTATTAAAACTTTAAACCAGCGATCCATATTGATTTACTATTATAACTCCACCAGCAGTCCATATTGACTTACTATTATATCTTCAACCAACGGTCTGAAAAATTAGCACATCTCCTCATGGAATAATATTGTACACAAATACCCGAATGCACAATACTAGAGTGAATAGTAACTCGTGAATAGTAACTCCGACACGAAAAGTGTCCCGAATACCCAATTGAACAATATATCCTCCATACATCAATTATACTAACACAAATAAGTCCAACACAATAGAACTATAAAATTCATCTTTAATCAACACGAACTTATTCATCATTAATATTATAATTCATAATATTTAACAACCAGGTCGTTCCCAAGAAAGAGGGGGCTTTTCGATAACGATTTCTCCTTATTGGCGCGCAATTAGGTGACCAAACCTCTCCTTGACAGAACTTCTAAACATTGTCAATATTGCAAATAATAATATGAATAACTTTGCCGTCTTAATTATTGATTTAATAATATATCATATAATGCAGATGATACTGTAACAATAATTGAATCAATAATATGAGAAATATGATGCATCAATTACTGTAGCAATAATTGAGTATAACTGAGTGACTTCTCACGTAAGCATCAATAATCAATATCGTGTGCTACTGTGTAACTACGCGTAGTACTGTACTTTTACTACCGGGTAGTTCAACAGTTTTAACGGTAACACCTCCGCCGCTATTTTTATAAAGTATTTTTGTCATTTTCTCAATCCGATAATAATTCCGTTGTGGGGTCCACCAATTATTGTGCCGTTGTACGAATATTCCCTGTTAAAATGAATATTCCCCGACCAATCGAATATTATATAACAACTTGTGTACTTTGCAAAATTTATAAATATTACCCACAACTATAACATTATATCAAATCAATACCATTATATTGAAAAATATAATTCGAGAAAATTATTCTTTATTCATAAACGTTGGGGTTTTACAACCTCCCTTCGTATAAAATTTCGTCCTCGAAATTAGGGTACATACCTGGTATGTCGAAGAGATGAGGATACCTTGACTTCATCTCAGATTCTAACTCCCAAATCATTTCCTCCACATCGTGGTTTCTCCACAAAACTTTGACTTGAGGTATAACCTTAGAGCGTAGAACATGATCCTTCTTATCCAAGATTTTAACAGGTAACTCTTCATACTTTAAATCTTCCTCTATCTCGTCTGGTTCTAACTCAATAATGTGGTTCGGGTCTTTCACGTATTTACGTAACATAGATATGTGAAAAATATTATGAACACGAGATATACTTGGCGGTAAGGCGAGTCTATAGGCCACAGTTCCTACTCCCTCAAGAATTAAAAATGGGCCAATGAATAGAGGATTGAGCTTTCTTCTCTTTCCAAATCTTATAACTCCTTTCCATGGAGCAACACGTATCAACACATGATCTCCAATATCGAATTCTACGTCCTTTCGATGAAGATCAGCATAACTCTTTTGTCGATCTTGTGAAGTTTTTATACGTTATCGGATCGTTTGAATCTTTTCTGTAGTCATACGTACCAACTCCGGTCCCAACAACGTTGCTTCACCCACCTCATCCCAATATACTGGAGAACGACACTTTCTTCCATACAACGCTTCGAATGGAGCCATGCCAATACTTGCTTGATAACTGTTGTTGTAGGAAAACTCCACCAATGGTAAAAACTTGTCCCAACTTCCCTTGAAGTCAAGGACACAGAGTCTTAATAGATCTTCAAGAGTTTGAATCGTCCTCTCCGACTGCCCGTCCGTTTGAGGGTGATATGCCGATCTAAATCGTAAATCCGTGCCCATAGCTTTTTGCAAACTAACCCAAAATCTTGAAGTGAATCTTGGGTCTCGATCAGAAACTATGGATACTGGCATACCATGCAATCTTACAACCTCGTTTATGTACATACGAGCAAAACGTTCAAGTGTATAAGTTTCTCGTATCGGTAAGAAATGAGCAGACTTGGTCAATCTATCAACAATGACCCAAATCGCATCTATGCCTTGAGAAACTTTGGGAAGACCGGTAACGAAGTCCATGTTAATGTGTTCTTACTTCTATTATGGAATTTCAAGTGATTGCAGTGGACCTTTTGATACTTGATGCTCCGCTTTAACTCGTTGACAAATTAGACACCTTGAGATAAATAGCGCTATCTCTCTCTTCATATTGCTCCACCAAAATGTATGACGAAGATCACGATACATTTTGGTACTCCCAAGATGGAATGTAAACGGTGTGTTGTGCGCCTCCATCATGATTTTATACTTTAAATCAGGGTCGTTAGGAACACAAAGTCTGGAGTTGACTCGAAATATTCCTTCTTCATTGATTCTTACTTTCGGCATAACACCTTCTTGCACTTTCTTCCTCATACGCATCAGCTCCGGATCTGTAACTTGAGCAACTTTAACTTTATCAATTAAAGTCGGTTATACTCGTATATTCGCCATCATCACATGGGTCCCTGGAGTCTTTAACTCTATCTCCATCCTTTACAAGTCACACAAAATGGGCTTTTGTGTTGTGAATATTGCACTCGTACCCGCATATGATCTTCTACTCAATGCGTCAGCTACCACGTTCGTTTTTCCAGGATGGTATTGGATGGTATGATCATAATCTTTCAACAGTTCCAACCAACTTCGTTGTCGCATGTTGAGTTCCTTTTAAGTGAAGAAATATTTGAGGCTTTTATGATCCGTAAAGATCTCCACTTTCTCTCCATACAAGTAATGCTTCCAAATTTTATGTGTGAAGACAACATCTGCCAACTATAGATCATGAGTAGGATAATTTCTCTCATATTCTTTGAGTTGTCTTGAGGCATAGGCTATGACTTTCCCATGTTGCATGAGAACACATCCTAACCCTTTGCCCGAAGCATCACTGTAGATGACAAATCCCTCCGAACCAGATGGTATTGTCAGAACAAGTGCTGAAATGAGTCTCCTTTTGAGTTCTTGAAAACTCTTCTCACAATCCTCGCTCCAACCGAACTTTGTATCTTTCCGAGTCAGTTGAGTTAATGGAGTAGCGATTCGAGAAAATCCTTCCACGAATCTCCGATAATAACCAGCTCCGATAGTAACTTGTGAATAATAACTCATAAATAGTAACTCGTGAATAGTAACTCTGACATGAAAAGTGTCCCGAATACCCAATTGAATAATATATCCTCCAGACATCAATTATACTAACACAAATAAGTCCAACACAATGGAACTATAAAATTCATCTTTAATCAACACGAACTTATTCATCATTAATATTATAATTCACAATATTTAACAACCAGGTCGTTCCCAGGAAAGAGGGGGCTTTCCGATAAGGATTTCTCCTTATTGGCGCGCAATTAGGTGACCAACCCTCTCCTTGACAGAACTTCTAGACATTGTCAATATTGCAAATAATAATATGAGTAAATTTTCCGTCTCAATTATTGATTTAATAATATATCATATAATGCAGATGATACTGTAACAATAATTGAATTAATAATATGAGAAATATGATGCAACAATTACTGTAACAATAATTGAGTATAACTGAGTGACTTCTCACGTAAGCATCAATAATCAATACCGTGTGCTACTGTGCAACTACGCATATTACTGTACTTTTACTACCGGGTAGTTCAACAGTTTTAACGGTAACACCTCCACCGTTATTTTCATAAATTATTTTTGTCATTTTCTCAATCTGATAATAATTCCATTGTGGGGTCCACCAATGATTATGACGTTGTACGAATATTCTCCGACCAATCGAATATTATATAACAACTTGCGTACTTTGCAAAATTTATAAATATTACTCATAACTATAACATTATATCAAATCAATACCATTATATTCAAAAATATAATTCGAGAAAATTATTATTTATTCATAAAAGTTGGGGTCTTATAGTTTTGCATAGTAAAATCTTTTTATATAAAACAGAATACTTTTATAAAGTTATTCTATAAATAAAATATATTATATTTTATTATGCATAGTGTTGCATAGTGTCTGAAACAACCCGGGTCAAATCCCGAGTCCGGAACAAATCTTGGGTCAAATCCCAAGTCCGAATCGAATCAAATCCATCCAAATAAGGCCTCAAATCACTGGCCCAATAGTATCTTCTTGGGTCATCTAGCCCACCACAGGCTCCCAAAATGTCATGACTTGAAGGTACTATTGGTAGTTACTTAATTCCTTATATGCAGACAAATTTTTCCCCTATCTTTCGATGTGGGACTGGGGTGTTACAAACTCCCCCACTTAAATTTCTGACGTCCCCGTCAGAACCGATCACACACACGGCCCAAAGATCTTTGCCTCTCTAGCCATTGTGGGATAATACCGGCTGGTTTCGTGTCCCCACCTCCGGACCTTCATCTCTCCATTGTGGGATAATACCACCAGCCTTCGTGTCCCCACCTCCGGCAACCCGATCGGATGTGACCCGATCCGAGCTTTCGAGAGTCGGCTCTGATACCATATGAAACATCCCGGGTCAAATCCCGAGTCCGGAACAAATCTTGGGTGCATAGTATTTTGCATAATAAAATCTTTTTATATAAAACAAAATACCTTTATAAAGTTATACGTTTTATTAGATTATAAATAGAATATATTATATTTTATTTAAAAGATTTTACTTTAAATATGGACCGTCCGATTAAAAGTAAATAAATCTGGACCGTTCATGAATTAGTTACTATGCATTCCATTCTTCTATAAATAGAAGCTCATTCATTCATTATTTCTTACGAATTCACTGAAACTTTGGAGAGAGAAACTATAGAAAGAAAGAAGAAAAGTGTTCCGCTACTTCACTACTTCTATATCCAGTATTCTTCTTTCTAAGGTAGGAAATATTATTTGTTGTACTCGTAGGGGGTATTATTTCTTTTGTATTCATGAAGAGAACTTATGTTATTCCTTTCTTTATCATTCTGTTGGAATAACCTGTATATGCGGGCTACCCTATACTTGGTGAAATTATTCTGTTATTCCATTCTTTATTATTCTGTTGGGATATCCTGTCTGTGCGTTTTACCCTGGACCTAGTTCCGTTATTTATTATTCTGTTGGAATATCCTGTCGGTGCGAATTTCGCCTGACCTGGTTCCGTTATTATTATTCTGTTGGAATAACCTGTCTATGCGAAGTACCGCATGCCTGGTGATTTCTTTTGTTATTCCATTCTTTATTATACTCAGTTGGTTAAAGTTTTGACTTCTATACTCCATGAAATAAGTGGAATATCATTGATATTTACGCTTCATCCAATATCTTTTCATGAAAATATTCTTCTGAGCATTCTTGAATTTTACTCTACAAAGAAGTATCATGTTGACAATTTGGACGTTATTAGTTCCTGAATAAATTAATTCTTGAACTTGTTTTATTGAATTCGTATATCATTGTCATCATCATCATGTTTATATTATGTTGAAACTCATATGTGGCCTGTAGTGCATAGATGGACTTGGTATGATTATGATCAGAGATTATTCGGTATATACATGACCGTAATGTTACAAATGATGTGGAAAAAGTCCTCATTGGCCCGTAGTGCATTGATGGACAGTTTTTGGTATGATTATGGCTATGGATTCTCTTCGGCCAAGGGTGCAAAGATGAATTGTTTTATATCATGATTAGGACCGATGATGAAAACATGATTATCTTTGGCCCGTGGGGCATGGATAATTCGTGGTCGTGATACTAAAGAATATCCTTGGCCTGTAGTGCAGGGATGATTTGATGATATTGATTATTTATTAAGTTGAGTCTCAGCGATAAAAGTGATGAAAAACCTTTTAAATCATAGAAGATAGTATATTTTATTCTCTACTTGACTCTTCTAATGGATTGCTTGTTCCGCTGCAGTTAAACTTGATATTTGTTATATTGTATCAGTTTAACACTGTTGAAGGCTAACGATAATTTATTCTGCATTATCTTAGTAATAATATTTCTTACTGAGCTAGTTGAGCTCACCCTTTCTTTCACTGTTCTCTTCAGGAAATGAGAACGTAGCAGGGACTAGTCGGGAAACGGAGTGACGGTCCAGAGGATAGCATTAGTAGTCCTCACTATTCTGTAAAATAGTGTGTTAATAAATGTATTGAGAACTTATTTTGAGTTTTAATGCTGTCTAGAAGACAATGTTTGTATTAAAACTCATAGCTCATGTTGTATATTTAAGTTTGTATTTGAATTCTGTACCATATATTTGGCGACTCAAGATGGGTGATGTATACCTATTTTAGGAGCGTCACACTGTATATCTCCAGTAGCTTCTCAAAATGAAGGGTCAAAATGGAGGTGGGTATGAAGATTCAGGTGGTGGTGGCGGTGGATATGAATACTGGATGATGGTAACCAAACCTTTATACCAAGGTAATCAAACTGTCATATCAAAGTAACCAAACAACCTCCACACTTTAAATTTTTTCTTAGTACAGTTGGTTACCAAATATTCAGATCAAGATAAGCAAACCTTCGCACCAAGGTAACAAAACCTCCATACCAAAGTAACTAATTCACATCTACACCTGTAGTTTTTTCATAGTGCAGTTGGTAGCCAAACCTTCAGACCAAGGTAACCAATTTAATTTTATTAAGTTACCAATTTCTTTTGAATGTGATGCAGTTGGTAGCCAACCATTCATACAAAGGTAACCATTTTATTATTTATGATTAACAAAATAGTTATAAAAAAATTTAAGAATATTAAAAGTTACATCTATTTATTTTTAAATTTTTTTATAGGGCAAATCTTCTTTTTATTCTAATTGGCGTTTTGGACAATGGAGATTCGTGGTGGTGTATCGGCGGAGTATGTGAGGTGTAGCAGCGGACTATTATTTCAAAGTGTATGTGAGGGAGATGAAGATTTGAATTTGAATTATTATTTTGAATTTGAATTTATTTTTGTTGTTAGATCCAAATATTTGAATTTGAATTATTAATTATGGCAGTTATTTGTCCTTGATTTTAGGTTTCTTTATTAATGTGAATTGTACTATTTTTTGTAATATGAGTCATAATTACACTTTTTTTGTAATTATTTGGTTGATGCATTTTTCTTGTAATTACTTTCTATTTGTTGTATACTTATGTAAAGAACCCTATATTTCTCGAGTCGTCCAGTATGTATGAATCTAATGACCTATTTAACAAACTTGGGCCAAATAAGAATTTACTTTATAATATATATAAATTAGCCCAAGAAAACAAACAAGATCCCATTAAGCTGCTACACAAAATCAAATTAACAATTTAAACAGCCCTAATAATTAAAATAAAATCCATTATTAAATACAAAATCAATAATATTGTCATCATTAAAAGCACAAAAAATTATAAACCAACATTCTTCCCCTTTTTGATGATAACAATACAAAATGTCATTTAATTAATGTGCTCCCCCTAACTCTATAACTCCTAATTTTATGTCTATAAAGAAAATCATTTAAACTGTTATGAAAGATAATAATATGAAAATTGATAAGCTACAACATTTATAACAAGATAATGAAAATATACAATCATTGTCATCAATATGATATCCAATAATCAATATCAAATAACCAATATAACAATAGATATCATAACCATTAAATCATCCCAATATAATAACCAAATTAAATCCCAAAATATCTTTCCCCCTTTGTCATTATCTAAAAGAATAAAAAGTGATAAATCATTAAACATAATCATTATTACCCATATATCTCTCCCCCTTTGACATATCAATTTAGTTATTTAGTTATCTTTCCCAATTGAAGAACTAAGCGCAAGGATAAAAAAAATGACATTGGGGCAAGCTGATAACAATAACACATATAGCAGGTAAACAAAATTATCATATCTTTGTGATTTGTGACCTATATATCAACATTTTGTTACCAGTAATAAACTTGATAGATGTTCTCCTTAGTGTAGCAAACAAATTTCTTCAAAACCTCTTTTTGTGGACATCCTAATGTTGAGATTTTTGATGATCAGACTTGGAGGATGATTTTCCATAGTTCTAGAAGATTTAGGAAGCCTGACAGTAGTCATTTGCTCTTCAGATTCATCCTCTGGAATATCAATTTCTGCATTCGAATGTTCATCTGTTTTGTTTTCTAAAGCAAATGGTTCAAACTCTCTGAATTTAGGTGTCTGCATGTCTGAGTTTTCTTTTAAAACAGATGGGTGAAGTTGTCTGATTTCATTTGTCTGTTTACATGATTCACCTGATTTTTCTTCTGATGCAGATGGCTTAGACTGTCTGGATTAAGCTATTTGAGATCCATTATTCAGATTATTTTTTTCATGCAAAAACCTCATTCTCCTTTTTTTTGACAGATCAGGGTTAAGTTCATCAAAAATAATATTCATCAACTCCTCATCAAGATTGTCATTTGTATTAAATATGGAGCATTTAGCACAATAAAAACTATAAAACAAACAATATTATTAACCCTTGTGTTACAAAATCTATATATCTAATTAAAACAATATTTTAAAAAAATGAGATACCTATAGACTCTGCCAAATAATTTATAGGTAGTTTACTCTCTCAAAGTACAGTACTCTCCGTTTCCTTTTTTATCTTGAGACATCTACAAAAACAAATAAATAGTCTCTAACTTTTTTGTGCAAAAACAATTTTAAATTTTAGAATTTAACAAATTGATTCTAAAAAATCAAAATATATTTCTAATTTTAGAACAAACAGAGTATTTTCTAAAAAAAATGTTGATATTACTTTATTTTGTGCATACTTTCATTTTGAGATGCACACAAAATAAAATGAATCTCTTTCGCGGACAGAGGGAGTATTATCTATGTAGGTGTAAATTAGTGCCAGAATTTTGTAGCCCATCAGAAGCAGGGAGCAGCTACTACAAAAAAGCAAACTTGACTAGCATCCAAAACAGACAAACACAATCCACAAAAGGATAAAGCAGAACATCCAAGATTTTAATCCATACTACCCTAACTTGGCCATGGTGTGATCTTATTTTAGGGACTAAAAGCAGTACATATTCAAGAAGAAAAAAAAAGTACTCGTGAAGCATACAAAAATCCCCATAAAGTAAAAAATAATGTTATTATAACATACAAAAGATTACATAATGCTCGCATACATACACATACATATTGCAGGCGTGCTGCATTATGTGATTTTTTTTCATGTGATTGGAATATTGTTGTAAAGTAAACCCAAAAAGAGTCCCCCTCGTAAAAAGTGTCCCATATTTGCAGGATATATGTGCTCAATCACATTTCCCAGCCTTTTCAATTTCCCATTTCCCCCTTTTCTCTCTTCTTCTCCACTCTGTTCTGTTTTCTCTCCAAACATGCAAGTGGGGTTGGTACAGAAGCTAATGTTCTTTGTTTTTCTCTCCTTGCTGGTTTCTGCAGAGGACACAAAGCAGCTGCCTTTGTTCCAAAATAAGAGTTCCATTTCTCTCATTGGCATGAACAAGAAGAAGGGAGTATCAGAAATGAAACCGCAGGAACTAGAGCAGCAGCAAAGGGTAGCACATTCTTTGGATGAGTCTTTCACAAGCAAAAGAAGGGTGCCAAATGCCTCAGATCCTCTTCACAACCGTTAATTTAAGATATATATATATATATATATATATATATATTTGTTGGAGTTCTTTCAATTAATTGATTTTTCGTTGAAGAAGGCAGGGGAGGAGAGAGAAATTTGAAAAATGAAGAACAGAGTTGCTGCTATTTGGTTCCTCTGTCGTGCATTTTGTCAATGATGGATGAAAGTGGTGAGATATCCTCGAGAATTGCACCCTTTGTATAATCTCAACTTTTTTATGTATTTCTTTATGATTTTGTAATTTAAATAGGAAAGTGGTTAGTATGAAGTTTATTTTTGGGTAAATTGGTCAATTGACTAATAGAGTGCTGACAGGCGAGCCTCTATGTGTGTCAGTATTCTATTAACAAATTGACCAACTTATCAAAAAATAAACTTCATACTAACTGGATCCTTTAAATAGAGTGAGAGACTTTATAACGGATATATATATATATATATATATATATATATATATATATATATATATATATATATATATATATATAAATGTAGGGGTTCCATCCACAGCAACCGGTTGTTGGGGAGCAACCCCTTTTTGGCCAGCCGGTACAGCTTGTTACGGCTTATAAAAAAAAATAAAACTACTGTATATATTTATTTCTTGGAAGCAATGGAAAGAGTCAAGTGCACTAATAATATTCTTCATATATTTTACTATTATTTTAGCCTTGTTTGTGTCTTTGGGTGTACACTATATACGCTTAGTTTTATATGTATGTTCAGTTGCCTACGTAATATACAAAGGTGAGTGATCTTTTAGTAGTATGAATGTATATGATAGCAAGTCAGAGAATGTTGAATCTGTAGCTACCAAGTCATTTGCCTCGAAGGGTTTTTTTTGGTCCCCTTCGGGCCCTTCCTAGCACTGGCCTGTAATCCGTTTGAGTAGGTCATCTTCCATACGAGTGTGGAAATGCTGCAATTAGTCTGTTACATGACCTGGTAAAAGAATCTACATTATGGTAGTGCCATAACAGCTATAATGTGTGGATGAAGTAACAAAAGATTTAAAATTTCCAATGTGCTTACTCTTGAGGTGCCGCATTTGCTTTGTTAATCTGAAAGTTGTATTTGCTTATGGTGGTTGCCAGTAGATTGCCGATTGACTGTTTGTTGATATTCCTGAGCGGGACTTCTTTGAAGCCTTATTTATGCCCCCTTTGACTGTAAGTTGTACTGACTTACGTTGATACAGTTTTTTTGGGGAATCCTTTACTAGTGGAAAAAATGTAAATTGGTTTGTTCTTGTGCCAAGACTCTAAAGCATACTATCATCCCAAAACATCTCCTGATTATCTTATTTATTCATCAAGTGCGTTACTCAACGTCGGTCTGATGGTGATGTTTTAATTTTTGAATTTAGATTATTTATAAATAACTGTACGAGTTTAGAACGTGTCCTTAGAATATGATTAATCGTAACTTAAAAAGCTTGTTTTAGCTAGTATTAATACAGATGACTTCCATAATCTTCAGCTTTGATGTTTGTTTTCTTTTCAAGGGTATATTCAAAATCATTTGATTCTAATTTTTTTGGCTTGAAATATTCATAAAAGTGCATTCAGACCCTTTTGAGTTTTGGCAGCGCAGACAAGAGTATGCTATTCGTGCATTGGATCACATAATTTCTGTTCCCACTCTTCATTCTTTCCAAGACATATTTGCCTTCTCATGTTACTGTTCTTAGCTTTCGCAAACAATTAACTTCCTTCTCAACAATTTGGACTCCATGTGCTGTTGATTGGCAGTGTGCTCTGTGCACCCCTCCCCCTATATCATTTTACACCTTGGTTAAACAATTAATCCTGAAGTTGCTCCAAACAGCCTGAGTTTTATCATTAGTCTGAGGAACAAAAACCCAGAAGTCTGATCAGTTAAATATGTACAAGTCACTGTTATCAGAGTTGTGGATTTAGGACAACTCAAGGTGAGATAAGATACGTGAAGCTTCGTCAGATATGGTTTAAAGTCATTGTCTTAATGCAAAGAAATACACTCGTATATTGGAATAAGGCTATTGTATTACCTCACATCGACTTGTAGCAGGAAAGAAGTGAGCTGGTCTTTGGTTTTAAACTTTTAATATTATTGAACTCCTAGAGGTGCAAAAACCCATTGCCTGCCTACTGAAGACAGCAATCAACTCTTCCTGATTTAGTGAAGTATACATCTTTCTCTCACACACACAGTCACGTACAAAACACACTCTTTACTATTAGCTTTTGCTTCACTATGGAAAACCCAGAGTTCTATGTTGCTCTCTTACTGTCTGTTCTCCTAATATTGAAATATTTCTTTCACAATAACCCCAGATCACCACCTACTCCTTTCTCTATTCCTATAATTGGTCATCTTCACCTGATCAAGAGTTCGCTTCACTGAGCACTCAGTGGCGGAACCAGAACGTGTTTGTAGGGGGGTTAATACCACCACTTGCTTCGGAACTTGGTAATCAACAATTCTTTGTCACTTAATCAAGTATTTATCCATAATCTAGTATAAATAAAAACATCAATTGCTAATCAATAATTTCATCAATTTAAACAATTAAAGATTGGTTGTGTTTGAACCAAAAATGGATCTATGTTTTCTTCTGTTATTCATCAATAGTTAGTTGGGTGTAAATGTAATATTTAGCGAATGTGCACCACAACGCAAATGAAAAAAAATCTCATTGACAGTAAAATACTCTCTTTACAACATCTACCAAACCATTATTTGGTAGAGTAATTCTAGGGGGACATTTTTGTGTGGACATTCTAGCTACATTTTTTTTGGTTTTTTTTGTAGTACCTCTTAAAAAATATATAGTATTTATTTTAATTGAAGTTTTTATAAAAAACATTGTTTTAGGTATAAATTGGATACATACAAGAAACAGGGTTGTACAGACTGTATAGACCATGTTTTTTGTATGTATTCAAATTATACATAAAACACTGATTTTTACAAAAATTTCAGTTAAAATAAATATTATACATTTTTTAAAAGGTACTATAAAAAAACCAAAAAAAAAATAAAAAAATCGCTAGAATGTCCCAAAAAAATGTCTCCCTAGAATTTCTGTTTTTTTAATAGCATATGACTAGTACTTTTTCTTGTACTCACTTTCACTCCCAGAAATGACTGACCACTACAAAGAAGAAAACAGAACACCCAAAGCCGAATCAGACCTCCAAACCCCACCAATGGCCGAAACTGAAGAAAAGCTTCAAGAACCCCAAAAGCCCGACAAACCGAACGTTTCTTTCAGCATTTGGCCGCCCACTGAACGCGCTCGTGACGCCGTCGTCAAACGCCTGATCGAGACTCTCTCCACCCCTTCCGTCCTCTCCAAGCGCTACGGCACGATTGCCAAAGCTGAGGCCATTGTCACCGCCCGTCGCATCGAGGAGGAGGCCTTCTCCTCTGCATCCGCTTCCGCCTCGACCGATGACGACGGGATCGAAATCCTTCAGGGCTACTCTAAGGAGATCAGCAAGCGAATGCTCGAGACCGTCAAGTCCAGATCTGGCTCCGCCTCGGAACCGGCGGCTGAGGGACCTGCTGTTTCTACTACGACCAGCGAGGAAATCCCATCCGTTGAGAGTGAAGCTAATTAGCTTTTGCTTAATTAGGGTTTCAGTTTCATGAGGTACTTTGTTTGCTATTTCTGTTTTTGCTACTTGTGATTCTCGAATGCACTATACGTTATCAACATTAATATATATATATATATATATATATATATATATATATATATATATATATATATATATATATATATATATATATATAGAGTTATTAGGCAAATTATCAGTCTTTAATTATTTGTAGGATATTTGGTCAAACTATTTTTACTATGTGTGGTTTTGCATCTATGGATTTTTCTATAATTTGCTGCTGGGGCGGTTTCATGCTTCAGTGAAATGGCATTGTAGTGTCAACTGTAGTTGTCTTTGCTGATAATAGTTCCTGTTTGGAATGTTCTAAATTATTCTAGCGGGTTTTCTTTAATTTTGCAGTTTAAATTTCAAATGATGGATGATATGAGTAGCATTAAGTTGAAGATCTGATTCTATTCAACGCTCAGAATTATGGTTTGATGTTGGTTGCGACTTGAGATGCATCATATTATATAGTTTCTGAGTTTTCTATTCAAAATGTTTGATTATGCCGAGTATTGATGGACCTGGATATAATTATTTTCTTTGACATTTGACTATTTGAGATATGGTGGCTGAATGGCTGATTGAAGTGTTGGGGAAATGGGGTGTATAAGGAGACGATGTCAAGGATAAAGTCTGCTGTTAGTTACAAGAATTAGTCTTCAATGGGGAATTTATGATAGTTGACTTGTAAGTTTGTGGCGTTGTGTTATTTAACTTGTTTGTTTGAATCTCGAGGATAAGATGTTATTGCCACTAACATCAAAACATTAGTTAGTGTCTTAATTTTGTTTCTCTTCAGTTAATGGTCTTGAGTAGAATTACTATGTTGGAGTAATGATGTGTAAGGCGAAGAGTTTAATAAATACTATGTAAACTTAATTTATTTGCTTTGAAGTAATTGTAGGAACTGGAAGATTACATAATAAATAAGAATTAGGAAAGAATGATAGTGATGCTCACATCTCGAATTTGTAAGTGTAGGTCCAGGACATGAGTCACATTGATTGATTAAATTATAAGCATAGTTGTTACGGTGTCACCTAGGCGTCCAACATAGTTGTTAAAGGTGTCTAGGCTGTGCGTTGAAGGCAAGGCGGAAGGTCGACTTGGTGGAGGCTTGCAAGTCGGGTGCCTAGGAAAACAAGTCGTCGCCATGGACGCCTTGATAACGACTTAGTCGAGATGAGCGAGCGAGCAACTTGCTTTGTTGTGGGTATGGACTAGCTCGAAGGTCAACTGGATTAAAAAAAAAACCAAAACGACGTCGTTCGAGATTGCAGCTGGCCCTAATAGGCGTCCAGGCAATGGAGAATTGACACAACTTAGGTGCAGCAGCATCATCTCTTCAAAAGCTGGAAATGACAATTTCAAATGTCTAAAGTCAGGATCCTTTTCCTCATATGCCTCCTCTTAGGTTCATATCTCCTCCTTAGGTTGGTCCTAGTGTCTGCAGTATCATAATCACCATCACTATTATTATCCTCTTCTTCTTGTGCTCTCCTCATGTGATAGGGATCTCTATAGATACCTTTTCTCTCTTTGTGAGCTCTTCTAGGCCCATCCATGTCTCCGAAGGGATTAGAGAAGTCATTCCCATCATTGGAACCCTTAGACTGAAGCATCTTTGCAATTCTATCCATTAAGGAATCCATTTTAACATCAATGTTCTGCAGTTTCTCATGAGTGTACTCTCTCAAACTTAGAAAGTCTTGTTGCAGCATTTGGTTGGAATTTGAATGTGAAGGTCCAGCCATGTTGGTGAATTGTTTAGAGAAAATAAATTAAAACTCAGGATTATTAAGTTTCAGAGTTTTAATGTTACTACTCATGAAAAGATTACATTACAAGTATTGAAATAAGTAGGAACACAAATGTAATCATTTTAAACAGTTAACAAATAGTAACCAAAAATCAGTAAACAACATAAATACTCATGAAATATATACATAAAAAATCAATAATATTATAGATCTGACAAAATTTTGCAATACGAGAACTTGAATTACATGTCACTAGTAATTAATCATCTCGCATTCAAGTCTGAACAGAAATACCATCACCGTTAAAGCATAATAATAATAATAATAATAATAATAATAGTAATAATAATAATAGATCTTCATTAAAGTTAATCCCACATATCGGAGACTAATTAAGGTTTTTTGGTAAGTGAGAAAGAAGAGAGAAGTCATTGATATCCCTTGCATTAATATTTAATTAGCAGTAATAAAGGCTAAAGGGGTTTGTTCAATAATAATCTAGATTTTTTGCATGTTACAACTACGTACATTAGGCTTATGGACAGTATCATGCTAAACATCTTTTAATAGTTGAGCAATTTTAACTATGGCTTAAGAATACTCGCCAATGGGACTAACTTTTGATTACAGCTAAGCTAGGTGATTTTATATATCATTATTTAATTTCATAAAATAGATTAGGTAGTCTATTCAATATTAATAATTAATGATATTTATTGGGCAGTTATACAAGCTAACAATTTTATACTAATAAATATGTGCTATTGCTTATCATATTAATTATAATTATAATTATAATTATAATTGTAATTATAATTGTAATTGTATACCTAAAGCATCACCTGCCCGGCTGCTCTGTCAGTAATCACAACTTGGCTTAACAAATTAATTAAAGTTTCACTTTTGCATGCCTTTCCAACTTTATTTTGTTTATTATAGTTTGGCTGATTAAAAATAGGGACGTCCCATAAGACTTTTTGTTGTTGGTATGTTCGTAAGGGGAGTGGTTAGCATGAAGTTAATTAAAACTCTAGGATTATTAAGTTTCAGAGCTTTTAATGTTAGTCCATAGTGTTATGTTTTGGATTTTAATGTATATGAAATTTTGTTGTCAATATACTTGTTAAGTAAAATAAATAATACTCCCTTCGTCCCATAGGTATGGGCTGATTTCTTTTGGCACATAGTTTAAGAAAATCAGTTTAAGTGACAATTTTTAACATAAATTTTTCACATATACCCCTTAATATGGAATTAATGAATATGTTAATTACTCCTTACTTATCACATTAGAACTCTCAACTTCATTGATTGACGTGTACTGACCATTAAAGTCCATAACCATAGAACTTTAACCAAAGAGAATACAACAACATTAAATGTGGTGATAAAAATAATGACATTGAATGTTGTTTCTTCAAAAAAAGAGTAATGATTGAATATTTATTATAAGGGCATAAAAGTAAAACAATGAACCAACTAAATTTTATAAATAGTAAGTAGTTTATATATTGAGACATCTCAAAATGGAAAATTAGTCTATAACTATGGGACGGAGGGAGTATATAAATTGCACATTGTAAATAACTCGTCGCCATACGGACGTCATGGCAGTCGCTTTGTCGTCTAGGCATCCTGATAGTCGGCTACCGCCATGACTCGCCGTGGCGCCGTGACAACTATGATTATAAGATATAGAGGCATCAAACATATATGTATGGCAATTAAGTAGGGCCATGGGATCAGTCATAATCTAATTTCCTTCATTAAATTATTTTGTAGTTATCTCCTTTATATTCTTCCCTTTATCATGTATGAATAACATTTACTCATTTTGATTTTTGTGTGTAACATTTGCTAATTTTGATTTTCTGGACAAAGGTTCTATAATCTTTAAACCTGCATCATGGATTTTTCTGAATGCATTTCACATTTCTCATGATTGCACTAGGCAAAGTCATATTTTTCTATCTGAGGGCCTTTTGTTGGAAGTGTCAGGTGGGGAGCTAGCTGCATGACTTTTTTAGTTTTGAGGTAAGTGACTTGAACTACATACTTATCTATTAGTAGACATATATAGCAACGGTAGTACTTGTTTTAGAATTAATGTTGTGTGTAATTTATGTGATCCACGGCGTTGTAGAGTCATTGGGTCAGATTTCTTTTTTGGTGTTTTGGTTGTTCAGAAACAAAGTCCTCAATGAGGAGGTTTTTTCTAGTTTGGTTGTAGGAATAACAAGCAGGTGAATGATGAACTCCGTCTTCTTGAACTGTGTTCCCTTTCTTGACATTAGTTTATTGAGGTGAAGTATGATCCATTTAAAGTTTGGGATCAGTTCTTGATCCCTGTTTTTCTCTTCGAGAATGTAGGTATTGCTTGGGAAATTATTATCTACTTTTTACAAGCTTGAACTAGGAAGGCTTGAATAAGTTCAAGTGAACCGCTTCAAAATTAACATCATTCTTTGCTTTTTAAGGAGAAGGGAGAATTTGGTGGATTTGTTGGTCATCAAACTAAACATGTCTATGATTATACTAATATTTAGGTCTGGTAAAACTGTCCATATTCTCTCGTTAGATTACATTACAGGGTTTGTGTAACTCGACTCGGTTCATATATGTAACTCAACTCGGTCCTTAAAAATTACTTCATCCGTCCTAGGATAAAAGTCATTATTACTATTTTGGGTTGTCTTATGTTAAATGTCCTCTTTTTTTTAATAACCAAACTTTTACATATTTTTTTCTATTATGCCCGTAACATTAAATATCTCATACTTTTCTTATTCTAATTCTCTCTCCATATTTAATGACATTATTATGGATAATTTTGTCATTTTATTCCTCTTCTTCATATGCGTAAAAAGTTCTAGTGGATTTTTATTCTGGGACGGAGGGAGAATAATACAAGTTAGATTACCCAGGATCTACTTTCTTTGCCCTTTTGATATGCTGTTTATTCTTGGGTGTCCACAACCTTGCCAGCTTTTTGTGGATCGTACTTTATTTAAGGGGGGTGTTTGATAAAAACTGAATGAATCTAAATGAAAAAATCTGTTTGATAATTGACATGTTTGAAACATCTAAATAACATATTTTTATTATTTTACCCCTCTGAAAAATTCATAATTGTTGTAAATTTATTTAATATAACTTAATATTATAGTTAATATTGTAAAAAAAAAAATTCATTCTGCCGTCATTCAGTCCATTCATCCAAAAAAATGGGATTTGGATTTCAGCCCAAATCGTTTGAATGGTTGACCGATTCAGTCATTCGTACCGTTTTTTTTTTCCGAAACAAACACATTGATGCTGAATCGGTCAGTCATTCAGTGCTAATCAAACAGTTCCTAAGATGGATAACATAACATACTTAATTGATTTTATTCTTTAGGAGATTTAAGTTTATCTTTTTGTTTTGAGTTCCCCCCCTCCCCCGTAAGTTAATTATCTATTCCCAATCACTGAAACTCTCTTTGGAAGTTTCTATCATTCACTGTGATATGCTACATATTTAGTAGGTAGGAAGCAGTAAAACTTTAGAATAAGTCTGGGCAGACCGGTGAACTCGACAAGAAAATGGGACATTTTTAATTTTTTTGATCGACTCTCAAAAAATGTATAGTATTTATTTTAACATAAATTTTTATAAAATATAGTGTTTTAGGTGTAATTTGAATACATATACAAAAATAGGGTTGTACCGTGTTTTGAAAACCAGTTGCACAAGTCTATTCTAAGTTAGGTAAAACCTTGTACCATATTTTTGAACACCGGACTGGCTCTTTGTAATTTGATTCAATTATCAATGAGTTCCTGTTGTTATTGTAGGGATTGGTGAACCAACAAAAATGATATGCGATATGATGTGCAAGTATTTGGGCTCAACACAATAACCAACTCTCCTTGTAAATGAGTCTATATTTATAACTAAATTATTTACTTTATCAAAGCAAGCTAGTTATCTTCATTCAATCTCTTTGAGCTTTTGATTTTGCTCCACGTCTTCAGATTCACACAACACCAAGAAAACAACAATCAATCACTAAGCCATTTGGATTCTCTTTTCTTCTTTCAAAGAACGCCGTGGATGAATCTCAGAAGATGGCCGATATGGCAATGAGAAAGACTTTGATTACGCATGCTTGGAGAGGCGACAATGGAAAGATTGGTAATTTAGGGTTTTTTCCCTTTTTGACAGATAGGAAGGTTTTTTAACAGGAGGGATCTACGTTAGTGACATCTAGAAAGTCAAAAAAATTCCAAAACTAAATGGGCAATTATGCACATTTGCCCAAAGATTAAGCACATATAAACATTTGTCAACTAATAGTAACACAAAAATAAAAATAATATTATAATTTATAATTGAGTGAAGAAAACTATTTATTTATTGGCAAAATATAAATAATGTCTCTTTTTAGAACAAAACTGAAATAATATTATTTTGGATTGAAAATTGAAATATACGGTTCATAGCAATAAAACAAAACTTTGACCACCTCCTACTTTGAACGTGTTAATTTGGGGAAACAAATTCAAGTAAATATTTCAAAATTGAAAAATGGGAATGACAAATTAAAATCGAAAGATATCTATATAATAAAACACAACTCATTTTAAAATTTTCATTTGATAAAGCATAAGGACGGTTCAGATTTCATCTCAATTCTTCCAACTTAATCTAAAGGCTCACATTTCATCTCACACTAAAATTTCCGCTCAAATCAAATAACAATAATAATAATAATTATTATTGTTATAATTATAATAATAGTAATAAAAAAATATTATTGTAATAGTAATAATAATAATAATAATAATAATTATTATAATTACTACTATTATAATAATAATAATAAAAAATTATTATTATTATAGTAGTAATAATAATAATAATAATATTTATAATAATTAATAATAATAATAATTATTATTATAATACTAATATTATTATAATAATTATTATAATTGTAATTATAATAATAATAATAATAATAATTATTATTATAATACTAATACTAATAGGAATAATAATAATAATTATTATTATTAGTAGTACTATTATAATTATTATAATAATAGTAATAATTATAATAATAGTAATAATAGTAATAATAATAATAATAGTAATAATAATAATAATAATAGTAATAGTAATAATTATAGTGATAATAAAAATAAAAATAATTATTAATAAATAATAATAATAATAATAGTAATAATAATAATAATAATAATAATAATTATAATATTAATTATAATAATAGTAATAATAATAGTAATAGTAATAGTGTGACGCCCCCAAAATAGGTATACATCACCTATTCTGAGTCGTCAAATACATGGTACAGAATTCAAATACAACTCAATAATACAACTGTCGTGTACAATACGACAAAACATAAGCTGTGAGTTTGAATACAAATATTGTCTACTAGAGATTATACAAACTTAAAAGGAGTACTCATTAAAATTATTATCACACTATTTCACAGAATAGTGAGGACTACTAATGCTATCATCTGGCCCGTCACTCCGTTCCCCGACTAGTCCCTGCTACGTTCTCATTTCCTGAAGAGAACAATGAAAGTAAAATGGTGAGCTCAACTAGCTCAGTAGGAAATATTATGACTAAGATAATGCAGAATATATTATCGTTAGCCTTCAACAGTGTTAAACTGATACAATATAACAACCATCAAGTTTAACTGCAGCGGAACAAGCAATCCATTAAAATAGTCAAGTAGAAAATAAAATCTACTATCTTTTATGATTTAAAAGGTTTTTCATCACTTTTATCGCCAGGACTCAGCTTAATAAATAATCCACATCATCGAATCACCCCTGCACTACGACCAATGATATTCTTTAGTATCACGACCACAATTATCCATGCACTACGGGCCAAGAATATTTGTGTATTCAATAATGGTCATGATCATGCCAAAAACTGTCCATCAATTCACTACGGGCCAATGAGGACTTTTACCATATCATTTGTAACATTACGGTCATGATTACACCGAATAATCCCTGGTCGTAATCATACCAAGTCCATCTATGCACTATAGGCCACAGATGACTATCAACAAAATATAAACATGAGGATGATAACAATGATATAAGAATTCAATAAAACAAGTTCAAGAATTGTTTTATTCAGGAACTAATAACGTCCAAATTGTCAACATGATACTGCTTTGTAGAGTAAAATTCAAGAATGCTCAGAAGAATATTTTCATGAAAAGATACTGGATGAAGCGCAAATATCAAGGATAATCCACTAATTTCATGAGGTATAGAAGTCAAAACTTTAACCAACTAAGTATAATAAGGAATGGAATAACAAAAGAAATTACCAGGCATGCGATAGACCGCACAGGCAGGTTATTCCAACATAATAATAAATAACGGAATCAGGTCCGGCGTAAAACGCACAGACAGGATATTCTAACAGAATAATAAAGACGGATTCAGGCCCGACGTAAAACGCATAGACAAGATATTCCAACAGAATAATAAAGACGGAATCAGGTATGGCGTATAACGCACAGACATGATATTCCAACAGAATAATAAATACGGAACCAGGTCCGGCGTAGAACGCACAGACATGATGTTCCAACAGAATGATAAAGAATGTAACAACAAAAGAATTTCACCAAGTATAGGGTAGCCCACGTATACAAGTTATTCCAACAGAATAATAAAGAACGGAATAACAGAAGTTCTCTTCATGTATAAGAAAGAAATAATACTCCCTACCTTTAGAAAATCTGGATACTGGAATAGTGAGGTAGCAGACTTCTCTTCTTCTTTCTATAATTTCTCTCTATAATAATCGCTCTAAAGCTTTTGTGAATTGGTGAGAAATGAAGGAAGAATGAACTTCTATTTATTAAAAAATATAGTTTCGATAATTGCACGTTTTGGGGCTCGAAAAATTTCAGTAAAATACCTCCAACTTTTTCTTTATTTTTAATTTAGTCATGGAAGTATTATCAAACTTGCACCACCTCCCCTAATAATAAATAATGTGATTCAATAGTAAATTATGTGAATCAATAGTTCTAGACATGTGAAAATACGAATTATAGTATAGTACATTCATCTATACCTCCATTTTTAACTTAGTCATGCAAGTATTATCAATCTTGTACCAACTCCCCTAATAGTAACAAGAATGTGAAATAATAGTATACACATGTGAATAAATAGTTATAATTATGTGAAATAATAACAATCAATTGCTCATTTATCCGGTTAAATACCCGGTTGGTCAATATAACCTCCAGACATCAATTATTATCGAAATAATTATCGATTTTCACTAACACAAATAATTCCAACACAATGAAACCATTTTTATCAAAAATATAAAATTTGAAATTTTGAAGTTTGACTTTTCCCAAAAAAGTCAACTGTTGACTTTTTGACCAAATAGTGAATTCCGAAAATTTTTGTGTTTATAGACTATTTTTTACTAATTTCATCGTTCCAGACTCAAATATCATGTCCGCGTCTCCAAATTCAACTCCGAACACAACTTCAATTTTAATAACATTCATCATTAATATTATAACTCACAATATTTATCAACCAGGTCGTTCCCAGGTAAGAGGGGGCTTTCCAATAAGGATTTCTCCCTATTGGCGCGCAATTAGGTGACCAAATCTCTCATTGACAGAACTTCTAGACATTGTAAATATTGAAATTTAATAATATGAATAACTTTGTCGTCTCAATTATTGATTTAATAAAATAACATATTATGCAGATGATACTATGACAATAATTGAATCAATAATATGAGAGATATGATGCAACAATTACTATAGCAATAATTGAGTATAACTGAGTGACTTCTCACGTAAGCATCAATAATCAATACTGTGTGCTACTATGCAACCACGCGTATTACTATACTTTTACTACCGGGTAGTTCAACAGTTAACGATAAAACTTCTGTCGTTATTTTCATAAAGTATTTTTGTCGTTTTCTCAATCCGACAATAATTTCGTTGTGGGGGGTCCACTAATCATTGTACCGTTGTACGAATATTCTCTGTTAAAACGAATATTCCCCGATCAATCGAATATTATATAACAACTTGCGTACTTTACAAAATTTATAAATATTACCCATAACTATAACATTATATCAAATCCACACCATAATATTCAAAAATATATTTCGAAAAAATTTAATCTTTATTCAAAAAGTTGGGGTCTTACAAATAGTAATAATAGTAATTTTAATTTTAATTATTATCTTTATAATAGTAATAATAAATATAATAGTATTATAATTATAATAGTAATATTAATAATAATAATAATAGTAATAATTATAATAATAATTATGATAATAGTAATAATACTAGTAATAATAATAATAATTATAATAACAATAATTATAATTATAATAATAATAAATATAATTATAATAATAATAATAATAATAATAATAATAATAATAATAATAATAATAATAATAATAATAATAATAATAATAATAATAATAATAATAATTGTGGTGGTGTGTTGAATTATGAAAATTGTTATTGATGATTTGTAAGTTTTGAAGACATGTTTAGATTTTTTTGTATATCTATTTTTAAAGAAAAAATTAATTATTGTGATGCTGTGAATAATTATGATAATTGTTATGTGTGATTGTAAGTTATTGTAGGTTGCAAAAAGTCTTTATGTAATGTAGTATTTTTCGAATTTTAATCTAATTTTTAGTTACATCGTGCCTTCAGGCACGGACAATTACTAGTTGAAAACAAAACATGAGACTAAAAGGACTTTTAGTAAATATTTCCACAATTTTAACTACAATCTTGTGCTCTCTAACTCGAGCATTAGATAATTCATTAATGTTATGTTTGGATTGCAGGAATCAAGTTAAGAATAGAATGACTCATTCTCATTAAATAAAAAAAATAAAAAAAATAATGTTTAGTTGTTACATTAGAATAGAATGAATGGGAGTACTACCCCATGAGTTTTTGATATTTTCACATGATCCCTCTCACATGAAAGCATGACCCACTTTCTTCTCATGTGGAAGAGGACTATGTAGAAATATTAAAAACATGTAATTACCCCAAAATCAAGACCAACTTAATTCAAAATTAGGACTAACTTAATCTCGATCTTGTGCGTTGACAACTATTTTGATTTAGCTTTTCATCAAACTTAGATGAAATAAAAGTTGAAAATGCGGATAATTAATATTTTTTTAATCTTTTTTCGTTCCCTGAATCACAATATTTACGATTACATATTTCAGAATTATATTTATTCTATAATCCATCTTATCAGAGTAGAAATGAGTATATACAACTCAATCCTCAATACGAATTCATTTTTATATAGTAGTATCACTAGACAATTTTATATTACAAAGCAATCACCCCAACATGATTAGAACAAATATTATTTATTGAATATTTAAAAATTTACGTAGGTAGCATTTACACATTGAAAAATATTAATTCTCATGGTTCCATAATAATTTCTAATTAAGGAAAATACATCTCTCCTTGCATATCCTTGCATATCTTCTAATCCTTTCATCATTCAGATAACATGTAATATTGCATTGTATCCTTAACCTGCAAAACGTTTTATTTTTGCAAGATTGAGTTCGACAGCTCAACAAATCTAGCAGTTTTCAGGCCTCGTGTAACACAGAATTTCATAACTAATTAATCAACTTAGTCATAAATTGACTTTCACAATTTATATCACATCATATGTAGTTCAACATACTCGTATAAATGCATTCACCTTGCAGTTCAGATTACATACCAATATCAAGTTTATATAACAAATAGGAACTGGAAGACTTGTGTTGCGCATTGATTATAGTTTATAGCTACATGCGCTTCGCGAATCTTAAACAAATTAAGTATACGTACATACACACATCCGTGTAACATACTAAATTTACGTAGTCAATGTAAAACTAGTTTTAGTTTAAATTAGCTAGCTTCTATCTTGGTTGTTTTATTTGCAAAGCTTATAGAAATCCCCTTCTATCATAGCCATCTTATACTCGGTTAAGTTAATCTTCACTTAACTCTTGTATTATTATATAAGCAGTGGCGGAACCAGAACAAAATTTGAGGGGGTCAAAATTTGAGGGCGGTTAACGGAGGTCCGGAGTAGCGACGTGTAGGGATGGGGTCGGTTGATTTAGACAGCTCAAGTTCTGTGATAAATGACTGAGGATGGTGGCTAATGCTAGACTCTTGAAGTTTCTCTTTTATTTTTGGTTGGTCTATTACCAAAGTGAGTTTGTAAAACGAATAGTACTGTTGTATTGCTTTGCTTTTTGCTTATATTTTGAACAGTTTTTCTAATCTATTTGTATTGCCCAGTGTGTGCGTGCCAAGTGGCTAGTAGGCCAGAATGTTTTAAGCTATAGGATTATTATATAATACAGTGGTTGTGTTGATACTGGAAACTACAAATGTTGGTCAGTGTTTATAATGGAAGAAGACATTGGACATGTGATGGATGATGTAAAACATGCAAAGACTAGCTAGCTAATGTTGGTGCAATTCTAACATGTCAAAATTGTTGGGCAAACTATAGGGTTAGCATATAGTCAACTACAAGCACAGCAGAAAAAAAAGGGGTAATGTCTAATGTGTTCCTTCTTTGAAGGATTAGCATATATCTAGTAAACTACATGGTACATGCAGCACTGAAAATAGGGAATTGGCAGGGAAAAAAAAGTATGGATTTGCCATTTGCTTTTCCTAAAAATATAAATTGAAAAAGCACTTGAATTTACATTTGATCACCACTTTTGTCCTAAAACAGATGAGTCAATCTTTTTTTAGAATTTTAATATGGCTTCATGAGTTTAGTGGTTCAGGTTTTAATTAAATAACGATCACCAGATCCGCTTAACATATTGCATAAATTTATGCATATATTATTCATTTCTGTATCAAAAATATATACGATTATTATTAACTTTTTAAAGTCAATTTAAGAAATTTTTTAACTAAAAAATAACATGATTTTCTTTAATTTTAATCGACATATAAAAATAATAATAATAAAACTATTACAGTTTATTGTTTCATAATTTTTAATAAATTATTTCAATTTTAAATTTGAAAATATCCTATTTTCAATAATAATTTTATAGTTTGTTTTGTTTGATAAAATCTGATTATTTGGATCCAATAAAAATAATAATTAAAGCCAATGGTTTCTAGTTCTACTAATCTTGTCCAAATGCGTCAGGGTGGGGAATAAAATAACAGGGAACAAAGGAAGATGCTACGACTTTTGGATGGCCGAGAGCCCAAACACTATTCTCTTCTCCGTGAAGACTAATCTCGAGTGTCTTCACCATTCCAAAGAGGTCTCTCAATCTTATTTCCTTTCTATCTTGCTCATGAATTTATCAGTCGGAGAAGAAGAAGTCGGAAGACGACCGGAGCATCGCCGGCTGCCCCTGTTCCGCCTGGACCGGCCTCCCTATCGAGGTCAGATGCGACGACCAGAACACCGCCGGCTGCCCCCCACCGCCCCTGCCCCCTGTTCCACCTGGACCGGCCTCCCTACCGGGGTCAGATGACCCCCTCCCCCTAGTTCCGCCTCTGTATATAAGAGATCATTTTATACATACCACATCAGTCATATATGCCATATGCAATTCTTTAGCTTTTATGAACTTCTTATTCATTTTCAAGGTACATACCTTTTTGAAAATCTTTAATCAATCTTTTTGTAGAATCATTCTATGTTTAGACATGTTAGATGCTTTGTATTTTATATATTCTTGCTTATAAGTCTTAAACAATTTTGCTCCCAGCTTCAGTTCTTACAGAAACCTTTTGGCAGCTCTGTAGCAGGACATGGTCGCGCTGCCATTTGACCTAGAAGTGGAATTGACTGAGGCCCAAGACTGGGTTTTTCTTTACAATTGACTATGAAACTATAATGGAATGAACATTTTAAAGAAGGTGAGTTAGAATTAAATTAATGTAAGACTGAACTTGCATTGAATGTATAACTGAGCATAGAGGCATATGTAGATAGGTCTCTCATGACATAATAGGTGAATCAGGTAAGGTTTAACCTAACCTAACATGAAATGGCTATGTTAAGTCAGAATTTCTATAAGTTTTGAAAGTAAAGCGAAAGTGATAGAATCAAGCTAAAAGCTAATGTAAACTAAGTTTACATTGGTTGTACTGAATGTATATGAATGGTTAATATATATATAACTGATGTGTATACATGTATATGAACCAAATTGGTGTAGGTTACGCGAGGAGCAGATAACTATATTATAATCAACACTCAAGACGTGGATATTGTTGGCATGATTTATGTTTATAAGTACGTGGATAATCATGAATTGCATTATTTGCTTTGTAAATAGTTAAAGTCAAAATATGACCAACGTGAATTGAGTTATGGAACTCAGTATCTGTGAAGCATCTGATTTATGAACAATGGTAATCTTGTTGATGCATTTGTAATATGATATAAAGCATGAACTGAATATGGAATTCTGTGCTACGTGATGCATGATAAACTGTTAGATTTGCTGGGCCATCGTGCTCAATCTTACTTAATTTGTAGGATAAAGATATGATGCGATATCTCGTGATTAGGAGCGCATGGAAAGAAGATTAGTTATTTAGTTGAGATTGTATTAAACCATGATTATGATGTTTTATATGTGAAAACTACAGATATACAAATCTTTGAATTATTCAATAAATGAAGATGATTGTTTATTCTGAAACGATGATGTATTATGGTGACTGTTTTGTATGTAAAAATTTCTTAGGTGAATCTTCAATAGAAAAGATGTCAAGTATTGAGACTTGAAATCTCATAATACATTTACTTTGATTAAATAAATCATATAATAAATATGATTTCAATATATAAAGATTTTATAAAGGTTATGATTCAGGGTAATGGAGAGAAGAAAGGAAAAGTTTTAATTATTTCGTACTTTTATTAGTTTTATCATTAAATAATGATGTGAAACTAATATAAGATATATAATTCTAACGCACAAGATCGGGAATAGAAATAGACCGAATCCGGTTAACATGAAGTTTATTTTTTAGTAAGTTGGTCAATTGGCCAATAGAATGCTGACACACAGAGTCTCGCCTGCGTGTCAGTACTCTATTAACCAATTGACCAACTTACCCAAAAATAAACTTCATGCTAACCACTTCTAAATAGACCCATGTAAAAATATCAATTTCCTAGAATGAATCATTCTCATTTATGTCAAATTTGTGAATTTTATTCCTTGAGTGAGACCTTGATGAATGATGATATAGAATGACTAATTCTAGCAAATAATAAAATGAATCATTTTACTCACTATTTCATTCCATTCTTTATTTTATTTATTCAACAATTTCATTCTTCGCTTAGCAAAAGTCAAAAATCAACTTGACTTGAGAAATAGAATTACATGACACTATTCTATATAAATAATGCTACTATCACATAAAAAAGGTTACATATGTGATACCCCAGATTTTATGAATAAATATTTAATTTTCTCAAAATAATTTTTTTTTGAATATTATGGTGTGGATTTGATATAATGTTATAGTTGTGGGTAGTATTTATAAATTTTAAAAAGTATGCAAGTTGTTGTATAATATTCGATTGGTCGGGGAATATTCTTTTTGTCGGGGAATATCTGTACGACAGCACAATCATTGGTGGACCCCACAATAGAATTATTGTCGGATTGAGAAAACGATAAAAATATTTTATTAAAAATAACGGCGGAAGTTTTTCCATTAATACTGTTGAACTACTCGGTAGTAAAAGTACAGTAATACGCGTGGTTGCATAGTAGCACACGATATTGATTATTGATGCTTATGCGATAAGTCACTCAGTTTTGTTTTATTGGTATTATTAATGTAATAAAACAGAAAAGTTTTTTATATAAAACAGAATACTTTTATAAAGTTATTCGTTTTATTAGGCTAATAGTAAAATCTTTTTATATAAAATAGAATACTTTTATAAAGTTATCTATTTTCTTAGACAATAATTAGAATATATTATATTTTATTATGCATAGTGTTTGCATAGTGTCTGCATAGTATTTGCATAGAAAAATCTTTTATAAAGTTATTCGTTTTACTAGATTATAAATAGAATATATTATATTTTATTTAAAAGATTTTGCTTTAATATGGATCGTCAGATTAAAGTAAATCAATCTGGATCGTTCATGAGTTAGTTACCATGCAGTCCATTTTTTTATAAATAGAAGCTCATTCCTTCATTATTTTCTTACGAATTCACTGAAACTCTAGAGAGATAAACTATAGAGAGAAAGAAGAAAGTATTCTGCTACTTCACTACTTATATATCCAATACTCATCTTCTTAAGATAGGGAATATTATTTGTTCGTAGGGGGTATTATTTCTTTTATATTCATGAAGAGAACTTCTGTTATTTCATTCTTTATCATTCTGTTGGAATAACCTGTATACGCGGGCTACCCTATACTTGGTTAAATTCTTCTGTTATTCCATTCTTTATTATTCTGTTGGAATATCCTGTCTGTGCGTTTTACGCCGGACCTGGTTCCGTTATTTATTATTCTGTTGGAATATCCTGTCGGTGCGTTTTACGCCGGACCTGGTTCCGTTATTTATTATTCTGTTGGAACATCCTGTCGGTGCAAATTTCGCCTGACCTGGTTCCGTTATTATCATTTTATTGGAATAACCTGTCTATGCGAAGTACCGCATGCATGGTGATTTCTTTTGTTATTCCATTCTTTATTATACTCAGTTGGTTAAAGTTTTAACTTCTATATTTCATGAAATTAGTGGAATATCCTTGATATTTGCGATTCATCCAGTATCTTTTCATGAATTTTTTTTGAGCATTCTTGAATTTTACTCTACAAAGAAGTATCATGTTGACAATTTAGACGTTATTAGTTCCTGAATAAATTAATTCTTGAACTTGTTTTTATTGAATTCTTATATCATTGTCATCATCCTCATGTTTATATTTTTTTGAAAGTCATCTGTGGCCTGTAGTGCATAGATGGACTTGGTATGATTATGACCAGGGATTATTCGGTAAAATCATGACCGTAATGTTACAAATGATGTGGTAAAAGTCCTCATTGGCCCGTAGTGCATTGATGGACAGTTGTTGGCATAATCATGACCATTAATGAATACACAAATATTCTTGGCCCGTAGTGCATGGATAATTATGGTCGTGATACTAAAGAATATCCTTGGCCGTAGTGCAGGGGTGATTCGATGATGTGGATTATTTATTAAGCTGAGTCTCAGCGATAAAAGTGATGGAAAAACCTTTTAAATCATAGAAGATAGTAGATTTTATTCTCTACTTGACTCTTTTAATGGATTGCTGGTTCCGCTGCAGTTAAACTTGATGTTTATTATATTGTATCAGTTTAACACTGTTTAAGGCTAATGATAATTTATTCTGCATTATCTTAGTCATAATATTTCTTACTAGGCTAATTGAGCTCACCCTTTCTTTCACTGTTCTCTTTAGGAAATGAGAACGTAGCAGGGACTAGTCGGGGAACGGAGTGACGGTCCAGAGGATAACATTAGTAGTCCTCACTATTCTGTGAAATAGTGTATTAATAAATATATTTAGGACTTATTTTGAGTTTTAATGATCTCTAGTAGACAATATTTGTATTCAAACTCACCGTTTATGTTTTGTCGTATTGTACACGACAGTTGTATTATTAAGTTGTATTTGAATTATGTACCATGTATCTGGCGACTCAAGATGGGTGATGTATACCTAATTTTGGGGGCGTCACAGTTGATATCAAAGCTTAGGGATATGATCCCTGGCTAGGATGTGAGAATAGAACTAGGAGGAGAGAGACAGGGAATTCCTTTGTTAGTATGACCTACCTAAGTTTATTTGGTATTTAATTGGTCGGTCAGAATATAGGGATAATATGTTACATGTCAATTAACCTTTGTTTTGTGGCAGTATCTGAAAATGACATCCGAGAATGTTGAGAATAACAATGGAGCACAAGAGACTGTTGATTCTCCATAGATCAATAATCAGGACAATGTGCACCAGGATGGTGATAATCCTCATGTAAACAATAACACTGATTAATTGACGAATGACGGTACGTGTAACACCCCCTTTCCCAAAAGGGAAAAGGGATGTCACGCATAAACATAATAAATACAAATCTCTAATAAACCTCAAAATATCTCCAATAAAATTTAATACCAAATGTCACATACTCCAATTTAAATAGAATGAGCTCCACATTTACATAGTCTCTACTAAGAATAAATAAATATCAAAATAGTTCCCAAAACATCCAGTTACAAAATCTTAGGAAAGCCAAGTCTAATAATAATCTCAAAAGCTAATCTACTCATTTGGATCAAAGGTAGCTCTCATCCCACAAATCCTGATCACCCCTGATTACCTGCCGGAAAAAGAACACAGCGTGAGCCAATTGCCCAGTACGGATATGAAGACGAATAAATATATCACAATGAATAATGAATCTAAAAGAATTGAACGGATGAACACATGTAAATTACAAACGAATTACGAATAGATCAAAATTTGAGAGTCCATTAACAAATGACCAACACTGTCAATCGAATAATTATAGCCAAAAGAATTCCAAATAAATAAGGCTGAATCAAATGGTTGTAAGATAACAATTTCATACTGAGCTCAAATACAAATAGCCAAAGGCTAACAAAATACATCGGTACCATGATGTATACAAACCAAATCGGATAGTACGCACGACACATACGTCACTAATCCGCCAAACGAATCGAATCAAATCAAATACTGGGTCGACCCATACGTATCCTGAACAAATATATCAAATGGCCAAAGCTCATACCCAGAGCATACAAAAGGATACGTCGTGGACTAATCACACCGCCACGAAAGGTGTCATGCCCTTGTGTCAAGAGGACATGCCTGTGGTACCCCCACAGGTGGTTAGCTCAAGTATACCCTAAGGATCAAACTACAAAATGTAAGCCAAAAGGGGTTCAAATCACAAGGCTTACATGACCATATTTGTAAGACCCCGAAATTTTTTAAATAAAATGGAATTTCCTCTATTTTTTATTTTGAAATAGTAAGGGTGAATTTGATTAATGTGGTTAGTTATGGGTAAAATGCGCAAATATTTTAAATAAGCAGGTGGTTATAAAATATTTATTGTTGTCGGGGAATATTCGTTTGGTCGTGGAATATTCTTGCTGTCGGGGAATATTCGTACGACGGCGCAGTCTTTTGTGGGCCCCATAACGGAAAGCGATTGGATGAAGAAAACGACAAATATAAGTTGTTTATAAATAACGGCGTAGTTGTTACCGTTAATACTGTTGGAATAGCCGATGGTTAAAACACAGTAATACGCGTTGTTGCACAGTAGCACACGGTATTGCACCAATTATTGATTCTTACGTAAGAAGGCACTACTCAATAATTGTTACAGTAATTACTGTTCAGTATTTTATGTTATTGATTCAATAATTGCTGCATTGATATTTTACTGTTGTTTCAATAATTGTCACTACACAATATTTTTCATTATCGAAGCAATAATTCATATTATCTGAATAATATTATTTGATAACATTATTGGCAATGTCTAGAAAGTTCTGTCTAAGGAGAGGTTTGGTCACCTAATTGCGCGCCAGTAAGGAGAAATTCTTATTGGAAAGCCCCCTCTTTCCTGGGAACAGCCTGGTTGTCAGTATTGTGATTCTGTAATATTATTTGTGAATAATTAAATTATTGATTTATATGATGAGGAAAATATTGATTTTATGTGGATATAGATGGAGAAAATTTTTAATGTGACAATTGTTGAAAATTAATATTTTATCTTTTTCTGATAAAATAATTCATTTAAATATATTATTTTAATAATATATTAACGGTGATATTTTTACGATGAATGTGGGATATATGAGTATATGAGGAGAAAGAGTATTTTTATTGAGATGAATATAAAAACAGATTTTGTGTGTCTGTAGATCTGTTTCTTGACTGAAAATTTGATTATAGTTTGTAAAATCGCCCGTTTGTGGATTTCGGTCAATTTCTGTTTGGAATTTGGAAAAACTTCCTTCTGCAAAGTTGTACAGAATTGAATTTCCTATAAAAACACGCGAGATTCGAATTTACTGACAAAAGGGCTATTTATTGTGAATTATTGAAGTTCCGAAGCTCCGAAATAATTGATTTTTGGAAGTTTTAATTGTTTTTAATAACAAAAACGTTTTTTTTGTTTTTGTCATTATTGTGGAGCAACAAAGATGGCTGAATTCAGTTCTTCAAAGGATGGCGTAGGAAATTTTAAATTATATAATAATATTTTATTAAATTTTCTACTTTGGTGTTCTAAGCAATTTCCTATAAATAGGTGCTTAGGTTAGAATTGAAAATCACACCAGAAACTGAAGTTTTCTCTCTCTATATTATCGAGCGTATTCTTGTGAGTATTTTGAGTATACTTTGAGTATTGCTATACGGTGCAAGTTCAAGTCATACCCTATATTCGGTGTTTCAACTAGAAGTACTGTCTTTCGAGGTAAGGGATGTTATTTTCTTCTCAAATGATATTATTTCTTCAATATCATTATGCTGAAATGTTGGTTGGAACTTTTTATCAAATTTGGAACTTTTTCATGTCGGGGTTACTATTCATGAGTTACTATTCACGAGTTACTATTCACGAGTTACTATTCATGAATTACTATTCACGAGTTACTATTCACGAGTACTATTCATGAAACGTGATGATGTTTTTTGTGAAATTTCTATCTTTTGGTGTCGGAGTTATTATTCACGTATATGGCACTATTCACGTATACAACACTATTCACGAATACGGCATTATTCACTGAAAAATGAAATTTCTTCTTTTTGTCTAAAATATCTATTCAGGATACTAGCTTTGATTGTATCCATATTTTGATCATTCTTGAATTTTACTTCAGTATGATTATTTATGAAGTATTTTTGAACTCGGATTGTTTAAATTACGAATCCTTAATACTTGTTATTTTGTTTCACTGGATTCGTTTCCTTTAAAATATTTTTCATCATCCTCAGTCCTAAATGATGGTGTTACTGAATATCTTTGGCCTGTAGTGCAAAGATGGTTGATTTTATTATGAATATCTTTGGCCCGTAGTGCAAAGATGTACAGGTGATGAGATGAACATGAACAATTGATGAATATCTTTGGCCCGTAGTGCAAAGATGAACATGTGTTTAGATGAACACGACCGACTGATGAATATCTTTGGCCTGTAGTGCAAAGATGAATATTTGATTTGATTTGAGATATATATTGATTGATGTTACAGGGATAAAATATTGATGATAGACTTTTAAATTCATAGATGTTAGTAGATTTTATTCTCTACTTAACTCTTCTAATGAATTGTTGTTTCCGCTGCAGTTGTTGATCTAAAACTTGTTGTCTATTGTATTCTATCAGATTTTTCCCTGTTGAAGACTAAGGATAATTTGTTGTACATTATCTTAGTCATAATATTCTTTACTGGGCTAGTTGAGCTCACCCTTTTTCTTGTTGTTCCATTTTTCCTTCTCAGGAGGCGAGAATGTAGCGAGTACTAGTCGGGGTATGGAATGAAGGTTCTAGAGAGAGTTGTTTAGTAGTCCTCACCATTTTTTTTAAAATTATGTATCAATAATTATGATGGGGATTTATTTGCATGTGAATATTGCCTAGATGACAATGTTTGTATTCAAACTCACAGCTTATGGGTTGTAAAAGTTGTAGTTGTTTCTGTACCATGTATTTGACAACTCAGAATGGGTTGGGTGGAATGGACCTATTTTGGGGTTGTCACAGTTGGTATCAAAGCTTAGGGATATGATCTCTGGCGGAGATCGGGGAATAGAACTAGGAGGGGAGAGACGAGTAAATCCTTCGCTAGTGTGTACTACCTAAGCTTATTTGTTGGTCGGTCATAATATAGGGGTATTATGTGATTTGTTAATTTGTTTAATTAACCCTTGTTTTATGACAGTATTTGAGAATGTCGACTGAGAATGTTAACAGTGGAGTAAATGAGACCGTGGAGATGCCTGTACTTACCAACGAGGAGAACATGCAACAGGCTGGCAATGTTCCTCCTGTGAACAACACCACTGAGCAGACGATGAACGGCGGGATGTTTAGGAGCTTTTTGCAGTTCATGCAAAATCAGACGAGGGAGACTCGTGTTCAAAATACAGGTGGAAATGATAGCAACGCGCGGCTTGTCACAGCCAAGCAGTTCAAAGAGTTGGGACCACCAGAATTCTGGGGAAAGCCGGATCCGATCATGGCGGAAACGTGGGTCAAACAAATTACCAAGATATTCGATGTCTTGGGATGCACGGAGGAACAGAAGGTTCCATTCGCCACCTTTATGTTCCGTGGCGAGGCAGACTACTGGTGGGAATCTGTGAAGCGTACCCATCCAACTGCACTCAGCATGTCATGGGAGACGTTTCAAAAACTTTTTAACGAAAAATACTTTCCTGAAAGTATTCGCCATATGAAGGAAGTGGAGTTTATTAGACTAGAGCAGAATAACATGACGGTGTCCAGTACGAGGCGAAGTTCGCGGAGTTATCCAGGTTTGCACCTCATTTGGTGGAGAATGAGGAACGTATGACGCGGATGTTTCTGAGAGGTTTGAAACCCGGCATACGTCAGTATCTCATTTCTCATAAATTTTCTATCTATTCAGATGTTGTCAACAGGGCTCAGTTGTTAGAGCGAGATAACGAGTACGTTCAACCGAGGGACCATAATCAGGATTATACCGAAGATAGCAGTCATCAGAATAACGATAACCAGCGGAGAAAGAAGAATATGGACAAAGGCGGTAACCACTCTGGTGGTAATCGTGGCCATGAAAATAGAAGAAGCGAGTCGGGAGGAGATTTTAAAAAGAGGAGATTTAACAACAACCATGTGAAGACGACAGTGCCAGCAGCAACTGGTTCCAAGGGAGGAGAAAGACCACCGGTCGTATGTTACAAATGCGGGAAAGAGGGACATATCAGCCCAAACTGCCCACAACAGTTCAAGGTATGCTATAATTGTGGAAAGGAAGGACATATCGCTCGAGAGTGTACGGTAGCGAAACCAATTCCAGCGGGGATGGTGATTCAAAATGTTGTCCCAGAAAAGTTAAAGTCAACGGTTCTTGGAAGAGCGTTTGTCGTGACCGGTCAAAATGCGAGGAACCCGAACGAGTTTAGCACGGGTTAGTTAATTATAATTCTTACGAAGTTTATACCTTACTAGGTACCGGTTCTACCCATTCTTTTATCTCTCTTGCTTGCGCTCAACGTTTGAACTTGACTTCGGAAAAATTAGACTTTGACCTATCTGTGGAGACTCCGTTAGGAGAAACTTTCATTACATCTGTTGTTTAGAAATCCTGCTTTATTCAAGTTGGCACTATCACATTACCTGTTAACCTTATTTCTATAGAGATATTTGCTTTTGATGTGATTTTAAGGTTAACTACTCATCATGCCAAAATTAATTGCTTTTGTAAGGTTGTTTTTCATATTCCTAAGCAACCTGATATTCGAACTCAAGCAATCAAACCATTGAAGTCAAACATTTTTATATCAAGCCATGAAGTCATTCGTTTATCGAAAAATGGATGTCAAGCTTTCTTAGTCATTTAATGGACTTGAACAAAAATACGTCAGATTTGAATGATATTTCTGTTGTTAGTAAATTTCCTGATGTATTTCCTGAAGAATTTCTTGGCTTACTCCTAGAGCGTGATATTAAATTTTGTATCAACTTTGAATCCGGTACAAAATGCATTTCTAAAATCTCATATCGAATGGCTCCTATTGAACTTCAGGAGTTAAAAATCCAACTGTAGAAGTTGATACCTGAGCCTTTATCTGGTGACTTTCTTTGTGGAATACACCAAAGCCAGACTCTTTGTAGGGGACGTCATATTCGTGCGGTAGTAAACTGATAGGTGCTGTTGTGACGTGTTATCCAAGATTGGGATGTGAGTCATAGTTGAGAACAACCTAAGTCGGTAATCGAAATACGTAGCTTTCTAGGCTTAGTTGGTTATTATTGGAGATTCGTTGAAGGATATTCTCGCAGTTGACTCGTAGAGATACGAAATTCGAATGGAGCAAGGAATGTGGGAAGAGGTTCGAAGAACTCAAGAGGAAACTCATTTCAGCACATGTTCTGACCATGTCATCCTGGAAAAGTGAACGTTGTAGCTGACGTGTTGAGTAGAAGATCGTATACAAGTACGAGTACGATATTGTCAAAGACTAATTTCGTATAATTTATAAATAATAGAGATGGAGATGAAAATTCTAGGTATCCACGTGATGATATACGAGTATAATCGACTTTAATCGATAAAGTTAAAGTTGTTCAAGCTACACACTGGAGCTGATGAATTTGAAGAAGGAGGTGCAAGAAGTTGTTATTTCAAAAGCGAGAATTGGCGATGTGAGTAAAGCTCAAACCTTCGATTTATTAATCCACTCAAATTCTCGATCGAATAGGAATTGTGGCCTATAGACTCGTTTTACCGCCAAGTATGACGCGTGTTCATAACGTTTTTCACGTATCGATGTTACGTAAATATATAGACGACCCGAACCACGTCATTGAGTTAGAACCGGACGAGATAGCCGAAGACTTAACGTACGAGGAGGTACCTGTCAAGATGTTGGATGGGAAGGAGCATGTCCTACGCACGAAGGTCATACCACAAGTTAAAGTTTTGTGGAGGAATCATGCTATAGAGGAAATGACCTTGGAGTTGGAAACGGAAATGAAAGCGAGGTATCTTTACCTTTTCGAAACACCAGTTACGTACGTCAATTTCGAGGACGAAATTTCATAAGAAGGGGAGGTTGTAAGACCCCGAAAATTTTTAAATAAAATGGAATTTCCTCTATTTTTTATTTTGAAATAGTAAGGGTGAATTTGATTAATGTGGTTAGTTATGGGTAAAATGCGCAAATATTTTAAATAAGCAGGTGGTTATAAAATATTTATTGTTGTCGGGGAATATTCGTTTGGTCGTGGAATATTCTTGCTGTCGGGGAATATTCGTACGACGGCGCAGTCTTTTGTGGGCCCCATAACGGAAAGCGATTGGATGAAGAAAACGACAAATATAAGTTGTTTATAAATAACGGCGTAGTTGTTACCGTTAATACTGTTGGAATAGCCGATGGTTAAAACACAGTAATACGCGTTGTTGCACAGTAGCACACGGTATTGCACCAATTATTGATTCTTACGTAAGAAGGCACTACTCAATAATTGTTACAGTAATTACTGTTCAGTATTTTATGTTATTGATTCAATAATTGCTGCATTGATATTTTACTGTTGTTTCAATAATTGTCACTACACAATATTTTTCATTATCGAAGCAATAATTCATATTATCTGAATAATATTATTTGATAACATTATTGGCAATGTCTAGAAAGTTCTGTCTAAGGAGAGGTTTGGTCACCTAATTGCGCGCCAGTAAGGAGAAATTCTTATTGGAAAGCCCCCTCTTTCCTGGGAACAGCCTGGTTGTCAGTATTGTGATTCTGTAATATTATTTGTGAATAATTAAATTATTGATTTATATGATGAGGAAAATATTGATTTTATGTGGATATAGATGGAGAAAATTTTTAATGTGACAATTGTTGAAAATTAATATTTTATCTTTTTCTGATAAAATAATTCATTTAAATATATTATTTTAATAATATATTAACGGTGATATTTTTACGATGAATGTGGGATATATGAGTATATGAGGAGAAAGAGTATTTTTATTGAGATGAATATAAAAACAGATTTTGTGTGTCTGTAGATCTGTTTCTTGACTGAAAATTTGATTATAGTTTGTAAAATCGCCCGTTTGTGGATTTCGGTCAATTTCTGTTTGGAATTTGGAAAAACTTCCTTCTGCAAAGTTGTACAGAATTGAATTTCCTATAAAAACACGCGAGATTCGAATTTACTGACAAAAGGGCTATTTATTGTGAATTATTGAAGTTCCGAAGCTCCGAAATAATTGATTTTTGGAAGTTTTAATTGTTTTTAATAACAAAAACGTTTTTTTTGTTTTTGTCATTATTGTGGAGCAACAAAGATGGCTGAATTCAGTTCTTCAAAGGATGGCGTAGGAAATTTTAAATTATATAATAATATTTTATTAAATTTTCTACTTTGGTGTTCTAAGCAATTTCCTATAAATAGGTGCTTAGGTTAGAATTGAAAATCACACCAGAAACTGAAGTTTTCTCTCTCTATATTATCGAGCGTATTCTTGTGAGTATTTTGAGTATACTTTGAGTATTGCTATACGGTGCAAGTTCAAGTCATACCCTATATTCGGTGTTTCAACTAGAAGTACTGTCTTTCGAGGTAAGGGATGCTATTTTCTTCTCAAATGATATTATTTCTTCAATATCATTATGCTGAAATGTTGGTTGGAACTTTTTATCAAATTTGGAACTTTTTCATGTCGGGGTTACTATCCATGAGTTACTATTCACGAGTTACTATTCACGAGTTACTATTCATGAATTACTATTCACGAGTTACTATTCACGAGTACTATTCATGAAACGTGATGATGTTTTTTGTGAAATTTCTATCTTTTGGTGTCGGAGTTATTATTCACGTATATGGCACTATTCACGTATACAACACTATTCACGAATACGGCATTATTCACTGAAAAATGAAATTTCTTCTTTTTGTCTAAAATATCTATTCAGGATACTAGCTTTGATTGTATCCATATTTTGATCATTCTTGAATTTTACTTCAGTATGATTATTTATGAAGTATTTTTGAACTCGGATTGTTTAAATTACGAATCCTTAATACTTGTTATTTTGTTTCACTGGATTCGTTTCCTTTAAAATATTTTTCATCATCCTCAGTCCTAAATGATGGTGTTACTGAATATCTTTGGCCTGTAGTGCAAAGATGGTTGATTTTATTATGAATATCTTTGGCCCGTAGTGCAAAGATGTACAGGTGATGAGATGAACATGAACAATTGATGAATATCTTTGGCCCGTAGTGCAAAGATGAACATGTGTTTAGATGAACACGACCGACTGATGAATATCTTTGGCCTGTAGTGCAAAGATGAATATTTGATTTGATTTGAGATATATATTGATTGATGTTACATGGATAAAATATTGATGATGGACTTTTAAATTCATAGATGTTAGTAGATTTTATTCTCTACTTAACTCTTCTAATGAATTGTTGTTTCCGCTGCAGTTGTTGATCTAAAACTTGTTGTCTATTGTATTCTATCAGATTTTTCCCTGTTGAAGACTAAGGATAATTTGTTGTACATTATCTTAGTCATAATATTCTTTACTGGGCTAGTTGAGCTCACCCTTTTTCTTGTTGTTCCATTTTTCCTTCTCAGGAGGCGAGAATGTAGCGAGTACTAGTCGGGGTATGGAATGAAGGTTCTAGAGAGAGTTGTTTAGTAGTCCTCACCATTTTTTTTAAAATTATGTATCAATAATTATGATGGGGATTTATTTGCATGTGAATATTGCCTAGATGACAATGTTTGTATTCAAACTCACAGCTTATGGGTTGTAAAAGTTGTAGTTGTTTCTGTACCATGTATTTGACAACTCAGAATGGGTTGGGTGGAATGGACCTATTTTGGGGTTGTCACAGTTGGTATCAAAGCTTAGGGATATGATCTCTGGCGGAGATCGGGGAATAGAACTAGGAGGGGAGAGACGAGTAAATCCTTCGCTAGTGTGTACTACCTAAGCTTATTTGTTGGTCGGTCATAATATAGGGGTATTATGTGATTTGTTAATTTGTTTAATTAACCCTTGTTTTATGACAGTATTTGAGAATGTCGACTGAGAATGTTAACAGTGGAGTAAATGAGACCGTGGAGATGCCTGTACTTACCAACGAGGAGAACATGCAACAGGCTGGCAATGTTCCTCCTGTGAACAACACCACTGAGCAGACGATGAACGGCGGGATGTTTAGGAGCTTTTTGCAGTTCATGCAAAATCAGACGAGGGAGACTCGTGTTCAAAATATAGGTGGAAATGATAGCAACGCGCGGCTTGTCACAGCCAAGCAGTTCAAAGAGTTGGGACCACCAGAATTCTGGGGAAAGCCGGATCCGATCATGGCGGAAACGTGGGTCAAACAAATTACCAAGATATTCGATGTCTTGGGATGCACGGAGGAACAGAAGGTTCCATTCGCCACCTTTATGTTCCGTGGCGAGGCAGACTACTGGTGGGAATCTGTGAAGCGTACCCATCCAACTGCACTCAGCATGTCATGGGAGACGTTTCAAAAACTTTTTAACGAAAAATACTTTCCTGAAAGTATTCGCCATATGAAGGAAGTGGAGTTTATTAGACTAGAGCAGAATAACATGACGGTGTCCAGTACGAGGCGAAGTTCGCGGAGTTATCCAGGTTTGCACCTCATTTGGTGGAGAATGAGGAACGTATGACGCGGATGTTTCTGAGAGGTTTGAAACCCGGCATACGTCAGTATCTCATTTCTCATAAATTTTCTATCTATTCAGATGTTGTCAACAGGGCTCAGTTGTTAGAGCGAGATAACGAGTACGTTCAACCGAGGGACCATAATCAGGATTATACCGAAGATAGCAGTCATCAGAATAACGATAACCAGCGGAGAAAGAAGAATATGGACAAAGGCGGTAACCACTCTGGTGGTAATCGTGGCCATGAAAATAGAAGAAGCGAGTCGGGAGGAGATTTTAAAAAGAGGAGATTTAACAACAACCATGTGAAGACGACAGTGCCAGCAGCAACTGGTTCCAAGGGAGGAGAAAGACCACCGGTCGTATGTTACAAATGCGGGAAAGAGGGACATATCAGCCCAAACTGCCCACAACAGTTCAAGGTATGCTATAATTGTGGAAAAGAAGGACATATCGCTCGAGAGTGTACGGTAGCGAAACCAATTCCAGCGGGGATGGTGATTCAAAATGTTGTCCCAGAAAAGTTAAAGTCAACGGTTCTTGGAAGAGCGTTTGTCGTGACCGGTCAAAATGCGAGGAACCCGAACGAGTTTAGCACGGGTTAGTTAATTATAATTCTTACGAAGTTTATACCTTACTAGGTACCGGTTCTACCCATTCTTTTATCTCTCTTGCTTGCGCTCAACGTTTGAACTTGACTTCGGAAAAATTAGACTTTGACCTATCTGTGGAGACTCCGTTAGGAGAAACTTTCATTACATCTGTTGTTTAGAAATCCTGCTTTATTCAAGTTGGCACTATCACATTACCTGTTAACCTTATTTCTATAGAGATATTTGCTTTTGATGTGATTTTAAGGTTAACTACTCATCATGCCAAAATTAATTGCTTTTGTAAGGTTGTTTTTCATATTCCTAAGCAACCTGATATTCGAACTCAAGCAATCAAACCATTGAAGTCAAACATTTTTATATCAAGCCATGAAGTCATTCGTTTATCGAAAAATGGATGTCAAGCTTTCTTAGTCATTTAATGGACTTGAACAAAAATACGTCAGATTTGAATGATATTTCTGTTGTTAGTAAATTTCCTGATGTATTTCCTGAAGAATTTCTTGGCTTACTCCTAGAGCGTGATATTAAATTTTGTATCAACTTTGAATCCGGTACAAAATGCATTTCTAAAATCTCATATCGAATGGCTCCTATTGAACTTCAGGAGTTAAAAATCCAACTGTAGAAGTTGATACCTGAGCCTTTATCTGGTGACTTTCTTTGTGGAATACACCAAAGCCAGACTCTTTGTAGGGGACGTCATATTCGTGCGGTAGTAAACTGATAGGTGCTGTTGTGACGTGTTATCCAAGATTGGGATGTGAGTCATAGTTGAGAACAACCTAAGTCGGTAATCGAAATACGTAGCTTTCTAGGCTTAGTTGGTTATTATTGGAGATTCGTTGAAGGATATTCTCGCAGCTGACTCGTAGAGATACGAAATTCGAATGGAGCAAGGAATGTGGGAAGAGCTTCGAAGAACTCAAGAGGAAACTCATTTCAGCACATGTTCTGACCATGTCATCCTGGAAAAGTGAACGTTGTAGCTGACGTGTTGAGTAGAAGATCGTATACAAGTACGAGTACGATATTGTCAAAGACTAATTTCGTATAATTTATAAATAATAGAGATGGAGATGAAAATTCTAGGTATCCACGTGATGATATACGAGTATAATCGACTTTAATCGATAAAGTTAAAGTTGTTCAAGCTACACATTGGAGCTGATGAATTTGAAGAAGGAGGTGCAAGAAGTTGTTATTTCAAAAGCGAGAATTGGCGATGTGAGTAAAGCTCAAACCTTCGATTTATTAATCCGCTCAAATTCTCGATCGAATAGGAATTGTGGCCTATAGACTCGTTTTACCGCCAAGTATGACGCGTGTTCATAACGTTTTTCACGTATCGATGTTACGTAAATATATAGACGACCCGAACCACGTCATTGAGTTAGAACCGGACGAGATAGCCGAAGACTTAACGTACGAGGAGGTACCTGTCAAGATGTTGGATGGGAAGGAGCATGTCCTACGCACGAAGGTCATACCACAAGTTAAAGTTTTGTGGAGGAATCATGCTATAGAGGAAATGACCTTGGAGTTGGAAACGGAAATGAAAGCGAGGTATCTTTACCTTTTCGAAACACCAGTTACGTACGTCAATTTCGAGGACGAAATTTCATAAGAAGGGGAGGTTGTAAGACCCCGAAAATTTTTAAATAAAATGGAATTTCCTCTATTTTTTATTTTGAAATAGTAAGGGTGAATTTGATTAATGTGGTTAGTTATGGGTAAAATGCGCAAATATTTTAAATAAGCAGGTGGTTATAAAATATTTATTGTTGTCGGGGAATATTCGTTTGGTCGTGGAATATTCTTGCTGTCGGGGAATATTCGTACGACGGCGCAGTCTTTTGTGGGCCCCATAACGGAAAGCGATTGGATGAAGAAAACGACAAATATAAGTTGTTTATAAATAACGGCGTAGTTGTTACCGTTAATACTGTTGGAATAGCCGATGGTTAAAACACAGTAATACGCGTTGTTGCACAGTAGCACACGGTATTGCACCAATTATTGATTCTTACGTAAGAAGGCATTACTCAATAATTGTTACAGTAATTACTGTTCAGTATTTTATGTTATTGATTCAATAATTGCTGCATTGATATTTTACTGTTGTTTCAATAATTGTCACTACACAATATTTTTCATTATCGAAGCAATAATTCATATTATCTGAATAATATTATTTGATAACATTATTGGCAATGTCTAGAAAGTTCTGTCTAAGGAGAGGTTTGGTCACCTAATTGCGCGCCAGTAAGGAGAAATTCTTATTGGAAAGCCCCCTCTTTCCTGGGAACAGCCTGGTTGTCAGTATTGTGATTCTGTAATATTATTTGTGAATAATTAAATTATTGATTTATATGATGAGGAAAATATTGATTTTATGTGGATATAGATGGAGAAAATTTTTAATGTGACAATTGTTGAAAATTAATATTTTATCTTTTTCTGATAAAATAATTCATTTAAATATATTATTTTAATAATATATTAACGGTGATATTTTTACGATGAATGTGGGATATATGAGTATATGAGGAGAAAGAGTATTTTTATTGAGATGAATATAAAAACAGATTTTGTGTGTCTGTAGATCTGTTTCTTGACTGAAAATTTGATTATAGTTTGTAAAATCGCCCGTTTGTGGATTTCGGTCAATTTCTGTTTGGAATTTGGAAAAACTTCCTTCTGCAAAGTTGTACAGAATTGAATTTCCTATAAAAACACGCGAGATTCGAATTTACTGACAAAAGGGCTATTTATTGTGAATTATTGAAGTTCCGAAGCTCCGAAATAATTGATTTTTGGAAGTTTTAATTGTTTTTAATAACAAAAACGTTTTTTTTGTTTTTGTCATTATTGTGGAGCAACAAAGATGGCTGAATTCAGTTCTTCAAAGGATGGCGTAGGAAATTTTAAATTATATAATAATATTTTATTAAATTTTCTACTTTGGTGTTCTAAGCAATTTTCTATAAATAGGTGCTTAGGTTAGAATTGAAAATCACACCAGAAACTGAAGTTTTCTCTCTCTATATTATCGAGCGTATTCTTGTGAGTATTTTGAGTATACTTTGAGTATTGCTATACGGTGCAAGTTCAAGTCATACCCTATATTCGGTGTTTCAACTAGAAGTACTGTCTTTCGAGGTAAGGGATGTTATTTTCTTCTCAAATGATATTATTTCTTCAATATCATTATGCTGAAATGTTGGTTGGAACTTTTTATCAAATTTGGAACTTTTTCATGTCTGGGTTACTATTCATGAGTTACTATTCACGAGTTACTATTCATGAGTTACTATTCACGAGTTACTATTCACGAGTACTATTCACGAAGCGTGAAAATGTTTTTTTATGAAATTTCTATCTTTTGGTGTCAGAGTTACTATTCACGTATACGGCACTATTCACGTATATGGCACTATTCACGAATACGACACTATTCACCAAAAATTAAAATTTCTTCTTTTTGTCCAAAATATCTATTCTGGATACTAGCTTTGATTGTATCCATGTTTTGATCATTCTTGAATTTTACTTCAGTATGATTATTTATGAAGTATTTTTGAACTCGGATTGTTTAAAGTACGAATCCTTAATACTTTTTATTTTGTTTCACTGGATTCGTTTCCTTTAAAATATTTTTCATCATCCTCAGTCCTAAATGATGGTGTTACTGAATATCTTTGGCCTGTAGTGCAAAGATGGTTGATTTTATTATGAATATCTTTGGCCCGTAGTGCAAAGATGTACAGGTGATGAGATGAACATGAACAATTGATGAATATCTTTGGCCCGTAGTGCAAAGATGAACAGGTGTTTAGATGAACACGACCGACTGATGAATATCTTTGGCCTGTAGTGCAAAGATGAATATTTGATTTGATTTGAGATATATATTGATTGATGTTACAGGGATAAAATATTGATGATGGACTTTTAAATTCATAGATGTTAGTAGATTTTATTCTCTACTTAACTCTTCTAATGAATTGTTGTTTCCGCTGCAGTTGTTGATCTAAAACTTGTTTTCTATTGTATTCTATCAGATTTTTCCCTGTTGAAGACTAAGGATAATTTGTTGTACATTATCTTAGTCATAATATTCTTTACTGGGCTAGTTGAGCTCACCCTTTTTCTTGTTGTTCCATTTTTCCTTCTCAGGAGGCGAGAATGTAGCGAGTACTAGTCGGGGTATGGAATGAAGGTTCTAGAGAGAGTTGTTTAGTAGTTCTCACCATTTTTTTTAAAATTATGTATCAATAATTATGATGGAGATTTATTTGCATGTGAATATTGCCTAGATGACAATGTTTGTATTCAAACTCACAGCTTATGGGTTGTAAAAGTTGTAGTTGTTTCTGTACCATGTATTTGACAACTCAGAATGGGTTGGGTGGAATGGACCTATTTTGGGGTTGTCACAATATATATATATATATATATATATATATATATATATAAGTAAAATCAAGGAATTAAGTATACATATATATTAGAAGAAGTTGGTAGCATATATATATATATATATATATATATATATAACGTACTGCAACGGTAATATATATATATACATATACCAGAAAAGTTTCGCAAGCTAACAATTATACATATACTAAAGAATCTGCAGTAGAATTGATTACCTCTTTAGTTTTTTGTTCTTTTCGCCTCACACCCAACCCTTTCTAAATTGCGGCAGAGCTAATGAAAATAGAATTAGGTTTTGGTTTATTAATTAATTCTTTTAATTTGATTAGGAAGTAAAAATTAGACAAATATAGTTTAGACCCAAATAAATTAATTACAATTTGACCCAAATATAAGGAAAGCCCAATTAACTATTTTAAAACTTACTTAAATATTTTATTATTATTTTATTGGGTATTACATCACATTCCCTTTAAAAAGGATTCCGTCCCCGGAATCAAAAGAACAGAACGTACCTAATTTTTAAAAAGATGTGGATATTCCGCTCGAATAGACTCCTCCACCTCCCAAGTAGCTTCCCGCTCCGAATGGTTTTTCCACAAGACTTTAACAAAAGAAATTGTCTTCCTCCTCATAATCCTTTCTTGACGATCTAGAATCGCCTCGGCTTCTTCCTCACAAGTAAGATCTTCTTGAATTTTATGTAACGGGTATTGCACAACATGAAGCGGATGATAGTTATATTTCCTTAACACCGAAACATGAAAGACATTATGTACATGAGATAACTGTGGAGGCAAAGCCACCCGATATGCCACTTCTCCAACTCTCTCAAGGACTTCAAAAGGGCCAATGAAACGCGGACTAAGCTTCCCTTTCAAACCAAACCTTCGAACACCTTTCCATGGAGAAACTTTCAAAAACACGTGTTCACCAGGCGTGAATGCAAGAGCCCTCCTATGAATATCAGCATAACTCTTTTGCCGCGATCTAGCTTCTTTCAACTTTTCTTTAGCCACTGCTACTTTCTCCGTAGTAATCCTAACCAAATCGGGTCCTTCTATTATCCTTTCACCAACCTCATCCCAACAAGTCGGAGCTCGACACTTCTTACCATATAATGCTTCAAAAGGTGCCATACCAATACTAGCTTGCCAACTGTTATTATATGCGAACTCCACCAAACTCAAATAATCATCCCAGTTTCCTGTCCACTCTAAAGCACAAGATCGCAACATGTCTTCTAATGTCTGAATAGTTCTCTCTGATTGTCCATCTGTCTGCGGGTGAAAGGTTGTACTATAGTTGAGTCGCGTTCCCCACGCTCGTTGAAATCCTTTCCAAAATCGAGAAGTAAACCGTGGATCTCGATCCGAAACGATAGAAACTGGAGTCCCATGAAGCCTAACAATCTCACGTTGAAAAATATCTGCTAATTTATTTACCAAAAAATCTTCGCGAATAGAAAGAAAATGAGCCGATTTAGTCAAACGATCCACTACCACCCAAATAGTATCATTCTTTTTAAGAGTCCTCGGCAACCCAGTCACAAAATCCATCGAAATGTCATCCCATTTCCACACAGGAATCTCTAACTGTTGCAACAAACCACCAGGCCGCTGATGCTCTATTTTCACTTGCTGACAAGTAAGACATTTACTCACAAATTCAGCTACATCCCTTTTCATTCCACTCCACAAAAAATTCTCCTTCAGATCCTTATACATCTTTGTAGACCCCGGATGAATAGAAAATGGCGAACTATGAGCTTCAGTCAACACTGCCTCACGAATCATTGGATCCACTGGAACACATAACCGTTTACCGAACCATATTATACCTTGCTCATCAATACGAAACTCTGGTTGCTTACCCTCATTCATATTCTGCGTTACAGTCCATAACTCACCATCCTCCTTTTGGGCTTCTTTGATACGCAAAATAAGAGAAGGTTCCACCCTCATACCAGCTACCAACCCATCAGAACCTCTAGCATATAGCTCCAAACCCACACGGTCCATATCCGAGATAAGTTGAGGTTGTGTAACCAAGGCAGCTACACTCCCTGAACTCTTTCGGCTAAGAGCATCTGCAACCACATTAGCCTTACCGGGGTGATACTGAATCCTGGCATCATAATCCTTAAGAAGCTCCAACCAACGCCTTTGTCTCATGTTAAGCTCCTTCTGAGTAAAAATATATTTAAGGCTCTTGTGGTCGGTAAATATGTCACATGTCTCTCCATATAAATAGTGCCTCCAAATCTTTAGGGCAAAAATAACTGCTGCTAACTCCAAGTCATGGGTAGGATAATTCACCTCATAAGGTTTAAGTTGTCTGGAAGCATAAGCAATTACCTTACCATGCTGCATCAAAACACACCCTAATCCTTTCTTGGAAGCATCACTGTAAATTTGATAACCTCCTGTCCCCGACGGTAATGTAAGCACTGGAGCCGACACAAGTCTCTTCTTAAGCTCCTCAAAACTTTTCTCACGTTCCTCATTCCACACAAACTTTATGCCTTTCTTCATCAACTGAGTTAATGGCAAAGCTAACAAAGAGAACCCTTCCACAAATCGCCTGTAGTACCCTGCCAAACCCAAGAAACTCCTTACTTCAGTTACCGTGGTAGGTCTCGGCCAGTTAGTGATAGCCTCAACCTTCGCAGGATCCACCTTAATACCTTCAGCAGACACGACATGTCCCAAAAATGCTATCTGTTCTAACCAAAACTCGCATTTGGAGAACTTAGCATACAACTTATTCTTTTGCAGAACCCCCAAAACAGTACGAAGATGCTCTTCATGCTCCTCCTTAGACTTGGAATACACCAAAATGTCATCAATGAAGACAATGACAAATTGGTCCAAATACTCACTAAAAACCCGATTCATCATCCCCATAAACACTGCCGGAGCATTAGTTAACCCAAATGACATCACCAAAAACTCATAGTGCCCATACCGAGTACGAAAAGCTGTTTTTGGAATGTCCTCTTCCCTCACCCTCAACTGATGGTACCCCGACCTCAAATTTATCTTTGAGAAGAACTTTGCCCCTTGGAGCTGATCGAAAAGGTCATCTATCCGTGGCAATGGATATCTGTTCCTGATAGTGATCCGATTTAGCTCCCTATAATCTATACATAATCTCATAGATCCGTCATTCTTCTTCACAAACAATACTGGAGCACCCCATGGCGATACACTCGGTCTAATGAATCCACGATCTAACAACTCCTGCAATTGTTCCTTCAACTCTTGTAACTCTAATGGAGCCATTCTATAGGGTGCCTTAGAAATAGGTTCCGCTCCAGGAATGAGCTCAATAGCAAACTCAACTTCCCTTGGCGGTGGCAATCCTGGCAGATCCTTAGGAAATACCTCAGGAAATTCTCTCACAACTGGATAGTCATCAAGTTGGGGCTCATCCCTCGAGGTATCCTTCACATAAGCCAAATAATAATCACGTCCCTTAGCAATCATTTTGCTCGCCTTCAAAGCTGAGATCAACTTTACAACACCATTCGGCTTTGAACACTGAAACTCGAATTCTGGATTATCTAAGGGTCCAAAAATAACTTTTCTCGCCTGACAATCAATAGTGGCTCGATGCTTACTCAGCCAATCCATACCCAAAATAATATCAAAATCATGCATCACCATCGGAAGTAAGTTAGATGCGTACACTCTCCTCCCTAACTTCAAAGGACACTCGCGAAAATACTCAGAAATAATCACAGAATTACCCATCGGGGTAGCAATAGACAAATGAGGATCTAATATATGAGAAGACAACCCAAGATGACGAACAAATGAAAGTGCGACAATAGAGTGTATAGATCCAGTGTCAAACAAAACTGATGCCTCACGATTTCCTACAAGAAGGATGCCTGAAATAGTACCTGGTGCTTGGGCCTCCTGAGTAGCTGTCAACGCAAATACTCTCCCACCAGTGTTGCGCTGACCGCCCTTACCAGCATTACCGCCTCCCCCATTATCACGCTGAACTGTGCAGTCCCTTGCTCTATGTCCCATCTGTCCACATAAGAAACAAGCCCCTGTATTTCTATAGCACGCCCTACCAGCATGATACCCACCACAAGTAGCACATGGAGTAGGTGGAAGTGGCAAAAGGTTCGGATTGCCCCCACCTGCCGGTCCCGGATACCGTCCCTGAATTTGACCCTGTTGGCGATGCTGACCCTGATTCTGATTTTGCTGGAAGCCCCTGTTCTGTTGAAATCCCCTATTTTGATACTGCCCTCTAGCTTGCCATTGACCCTGCTGCTGACCTCCATGACCACCCTGCTGTATTGGGTAAGCAAAATCCCTTCTTGGATTAAATCGCTGACCCGATGGAGACTCATTCCAATTATTTTGCCTTCTATTCTGATTCCTGCTAAACTGTCCCATCCCTTGCCCTTGCTGATCATCTCTATCTCTCTTTCGACTCCCATCTGATCTTGAAGCTCGAAAGTCCTTGTGCTCCATCTCCACACTCTTAGCTGCATTAGCCACCTGTGATACATCTGTAAAAATGGTGTGGATGATCGATCTCCTATACTCATACTTCAAAGCCCATTTAAACTTTTCTGCCTGATGTGCAGCTGTCCCAGCTATCGAACCCGCAAAACCAGCCAATCTCGTAAACCTCGCTATGAAATCATTAATAGTCTCATCATCCTTCTGCCGAATGGACACAAATTCCCTGATGTATGCATCCCTATCAGCATTTGGGAAATACTGCTGATAGAAAAGGTCACAAAAACCACTCCATATGAGTCCATCAATAAATCCATCTCCGTGTGTAGCCTTCAACGATTTCCACCATCGCTGAGCATCATCCTCTAACTTATAAACTGCTAACCCCACCTTCTGATTTTCTGAACACCCAATAACATCAAAAATCTTCTCCAAGTGGGCGATCCAGTTCTCCGCATCAATTGGAGTTGGAGCAAAACGAAAAGAGTTAGGCTTCTGCTTAATGAACCTCTCCAATAACACATACAACGGCTGCACTTGCTGACCCACTTGATCCTCGGGAGGAACATTCTGCTCATGTTGTGGTATCTCTGCATCATCCCCCATGCCATTTGCATGCTGATTTCCTTGCATCTGCGGAATACCCTGCATAGCCTGTGCCACGGCCTGCGTAACTGCCTCATTCACCATTGCTGCAACCATAGCCGGGGTTATTGTTGCATTCCCCTGAGCCCCGTCATTTCCACCCTGGTTAACAGCCTCAACTTGGGGCTGCCTCTGACCTCTCCTACCGTTATTACCGGCCTGCCTCCCAGCAATTCTCGAAGACTTACGAGCCATCTACGATACAAAATCAAACAGACGAGAACAAACAGATCAAAACAAATAATCAAGGCCAAATTTATGCAGAATAAAAATCAAACGCAATACAAATCTTATAACTACCCAGTGGTCTACCCATAACTCACAGGTCAAGCCTAAAAGGCAATCTACAAGATCATAACCTAAGCTCTGATACCAACTCTGTAACACCCCCTTTCCCAAAAGGGAAAAGGGATGTCACGCATAAACATAATAAATAAAAATCTCTAATAAACCTCAAAATATCTCCAATAAAATTTAATACCAAATGTCACATACCCCAATTTAAATAGAATGAGCTCCACATTTACATAGTCTCTACTAAGAATAAATAAATATCAAAATAGTTCCCAAAACATCCAGTTACAAAATCTTAGGAAAGCCAAGTCTAATAATAATCTCAAAAGCTAATCTACTCATTTGGATCAAAGGTAGCTCTCATCCCACAAATCCTAATCACCCCTGATTACCTGCCGGAAAAAGAACACATCGTGAGCCAATTGCCCAGTACGGATATGAAGACGAATAAATATATCACAATGAATAATGAATCTAAAAGAATTGAACGGATGAACACATGTAAATTACAAACGAATTACGAATAGATCAAAATTTGAGAGTCCATTAACAAATGACCAACACTGTCAATCGAATAATTATAGCCAAAAGAATTCCAAATAAATAAGGCTGAATCAAATGGTTGTAAGATAACAATTTCATACTGAGCTCAAATACAAATAGCCAAAGGCTAACAAAATACATCAGTACCATGATGTATACAAATCAAATCGGATAGTACGCACGACACATACGTCACTAATCCGCCAAACGAATCGAATCAAATCAAATACTGGGTCGACCCATACGTATCCTGAACAAATATATCAAATGGCCAAAGCTCATACCCAGAGCATACAAAAGGATACGTCGTGGACTAATCACACCGCCACGAAAGGTGTCATGCCCTTGTGTCAAGAGGACATGCCCTAAGGATCCAAATGAGATAGCTCAAGTATACCCTAAGGATCAAACTACAAAATGTAAGCCAAAAGGGGTTCAAATCACAAGGCTTACATGACCATATTCAAATGAAATCAAATTATCAAATACAAACATACCCAATTATTACAAGATATCAATGATCAAGACAACTCTGAGTGTGAACGAAAATATACGAACAATGGTACAAACGAATAAAGTCTCCAAAACATATCGACATGATTAACTAGTTCAAAGAGTACAAATACGAATTCAAATATCAACGCCAAAACGAAACTATCTCAATAATTTTGACAACAAAGAATAATCCCAAGAGGCAATACCAAATTTCTAAACGAGTCCAAAACGAACGAATTAAATTTAAAGGAATATCGCTGAAAAAGTACGGAATCCGTACCTTAATATAGTACCCAAAATAATTCGTCGAATCCAAATATCACCCGCTAAACTCTCCCAATCCGATCTAATTATCAAAATAAAATATAACACATAAAATTAAATTACGAACTCATACAAATTATATTTTCACAAATTCAATAATTTTAATATACTTTATTCATTTTATGCTCAAAAGATATATTTTAATATATATATATATATATATATATATATATATATATATTCAATTTGTAAGCAAAAGATACATTTTAATTATAATAACTATATTATATTATCATTTATTATCATTTCTTTTTTTTTTAAAATAAATAAATAAATAAATAAAATCTGTATATCTTTTATAGATATAAATATATAAACAAAATCAGTTTATATATATATATATATATATATATATATATATATATATATATAACTAAAATCAAGGAATCAAGTATACATATATATTAGAAGAAGCTGGTAGCATATATATATATATATATAAACGTACTGCAACGGTAATATATATATATACATATACCAGAAAAGTTTCGCAAGCTAACAATTATACATATACTTAAGAATCTGCAGTAGAATTGATTACCTCTTCAGTTTTTTATTCTTTTCGCCTCACACCCAACCCTTTCTAAATTGCGGCAGAGCTAATGAAAATAGAATTAGGTTTTGGTTTATTAATTAATTCTTTTAATTTGATTAGAAAGTAAAAATTAGACAAATATAGTTTAGACCCAAATAATTTTAATGGCCCAAATAAATTAATTACAATTTGACCCAAATATAAGGAAAGCCCAATTAACTATTTTAAAACTTACTTAAATATTTTATTATTATTTTATTGGGTATTACAGTACGTTTAGGAGCTTTTTAGAATTCATGTAACATCAGGCGAAGGCGACTCCTGTTCATAATGCAGGAGGAAATAATGGCAACCCACGGTTGGTCACTGCTAAGAAATTCAAGGAGCTGGGACCACCGGAGTTTTTGGAAAAGCCAGAACCACTTAAGGCAAAGACGTGGTTAAAGCAGATCACCAAGATATTTGATGTCTTGGGATGCTCTGAGGAGCAAAAGGTTCCCTTTGCCACCTTTATATTGCGTGAAGAGGCAGATCACTGGTGGGAATCTATAAAACGTACCCAGCCTGACGCATTCAAGATGTCTTGGGAGAAGTTCCAAGAGCTATTCAATGACAAGTACTTTACCGAAAGCATTCGTCACATGAAGGAGGTGGAATTTATCAAGTTGGAGCAAAACAATATGACCGTGTCGCAATACAAAGCCAAGTTTGCCGAGTTGTCCCAATTTGCGTCCCACTTGGTTGATAATGAAGAGAGAATGACGCAGATGTTTTTAAGAGGTTTGAAGCCGGAGATACGTCAATATCTTATTTCTCATAAACTGTGTTTGTATTTAGATGTTGTAAATAGGGCTCAGTTAGTGGAGCGCGATAACGAGTCAACGCAACCAAAAGAGAGCAGCCGACAAAATGATAATACCGGTGATAACAGTCATCAAAGCGGTGAAAATAAGCATGGAGGGAATCAACATGCCAGAAATGGTAACCACTTCGGTGGTAATCATGGTCAAAATAATAAGAATGGACATTTTAAAAAGAGAAGATTCAACAATGACGTGAAGACGTCGGCACCAGCACCCGTTTCAAAAGAAGAAGAATGACCACCGGTCGTATGTTTCAAATGCGAACAAGAGGGACACATCCGTCCAAACTGTACGCAGCAATCCAAAACGTGTTTTAATTATGGAAGAGGAGGTCACCTAGCTCGATTTTGTCATATGGTGAAGTCAAGTCCAACTGGGATAGTGATACCAAAGGATGTCCCAGACAAGCTAAAACCTGTAGTTTAAGAGAGAGCATTTTTTTGACGAGGAACCTGAATAAAATTATCACGGGTAAGTTAATCACAAACTCTTGTGAAGTCTATAACGTGTTAGATACCGGTTCTACTTACTCTTTTATTTCACCTAGTTGTGTTCAATGTTTAAAGTTAACTCCGGAGAAGTTAGACTTTGATATATCTGTTTAAACTCAGTTGGGAGAAATCTTCGTTACCTCCACTATTTATAAATCTTGTTCAAATCAACATTTTCAAGTTACGTGTCAATCTTGTCTCTTTGAAAATACTTGCCTTTGATGCGATTTTAGGAATCAATTGGTTAACTACTCATCATGCTTTTCGTAAAGTTGTTAGATTTCATATTCTTAACCAACCTGTTATACGAATTCAAGCAAGCAAACCACTAAAGTCAATCATTGTCATATCAAGCCATAAGTAAAGAGGCTCGGTCCTTTCATTGTTGACTTTCTTGTGTGGAATGCACCAAAGCCAGACTTTTTGTAGGCGATGATGTGAATGACGATGGCAAGTTGATAGGTATAAATGTGACGTACTATCAAAGTCTTGGATGAGGGTCACAATTTTGAATGATATTTCTATTGTTAATAAATTTCTTGACTTATTTTTGAAGACTTCCTGGTCTACCCCAGAGCGTGAAATCGAATTTTTTATTGACCCCTGTATAAAAATCATATCTTAAACCCTCAAATATTTCTTCTACCAAAATGAACGTATAATGCGCCAAAGACGTTGGCTCGAGCTATTGAAGATTATGATCGTACCATTCAATATCATCGTGGAAGTGCGAACGTGGTAGCTGACGTGTTGAGTAGAAGATCGTATGCGAGTGCGATGTTGTTAACACAAAGACCCATTTTGTATAACTTACAAATGATGAAGATAGAGTTAAAGACTCTAGGGACCCACGTGAAGATAACGAATATACGATTAGAATCGACTTTAATCGATAAAGTTAAAGCCGCTCAAGCTATATACTCAGAGCTGATGAATATGAAGAAGAAGGTTCAAGAGGGTGTTATTCTAGAAGCAAGAATCGACGAAGAGAGGAAATCTTAACCCTCGATTTAATTGGCTCATTTGAAATCCTCGATCGAGTAGGAACTGTGGCTTATAGACTCGTTTTACCGCCAAGTATGTCGCGTGCCCATAACGTTTTAAACGTATCGATGTTACGTAAATATGTGGATGACCCGAACCATATTATTTAATTAGAACCGGACGAGATATCAAAAGATTTAACGTATGAGGAGATACATGTTAAATTCTTGGATAAGAAGGATCATATTCGATGCTCAAAGGTTATACATCAAGAGAGTTAGAATTTGAAGTGAAGTCAAGGTATCCTCACCTGTTCGGCATACCAGGTACGTACGTAAATTTTGAGGGCGAAATTTCATAAGGAGGGGAGATTGTGATACCCCAAATTTTATGAATAAATATTTAATTTTCTCAAAATAATTTTTTTTTTGAATATTATGGTGTGGATTTGATATAATGTTATAGTTGTGGATAGTATTTATAAAATTTAAAAAGTATGCAAGTTGTTGTATAATGTTCGATTGGTCGGGGACTATTCTTTTTGTCGGGGAATATCCGTACGACAACACAATCATTGGTGGACCCCACAACAAAATTATTGTCGGATTGAGAAAACGATAAAAATATTTTATTGAAAATAACGGGGGAAGTTTTACCATTAATACTGTTGAAATACTCGATAGTAAAAATACAGTAATACGCGTGGTTGCATAGTAGCACACAGTATTGATTATTGATGCTTATGTGATAAGTTACTCGGTTATGTTTTATTGGTATTATTAATGTAATAAAACAGAAAAGTTTTTTTTATATAAAACAGAATACTTTTATAAAGTTATTCATTTTATTAGGCTAATAGTAAAATCTTTTTATATAAAATAGAATACTTTTATAAAGTTATCTGTTTTATTAAACAATAATTAGAATATATTATATTTTATTATGCATAGTATTTGCATAGTAAAATATTTTATAAAGTTATTCGTTTTATTAGATTATAAATAGAATATATTATATTTTATTTAAAAGATTTTGCTTTGAATATAGATCGTCAGATTAAAGTAAATCAATCTGGACCGTTCATGAGTTAGTTACTATGCAGTCCATTTTTCTATAAATAGAAGCTCATTCCTTCATTATTTTCTTACGAATTCACTGAAACTCTTAAGAGATAAACTATAGAGAGAAAGAAGAAAGTATTCTGCTACTTCACTACTTATATATCCAGTACTCATCTTCTTAAGGTAGGAAATATTATTTGTTGTACTCGTAGGGGGCATTATTTCTTTTGTATTCATGAAGAGAACTTCTGTTATTCCATTCTTTATCATTCTGTTGGAATAACCTATATACGCGGGCTACCCTATACTTGGTGAAATTCTTCTGTTATTCCATTCTTTATTATTCTGTTGGAATATCCTGTCTGTGCGTTTTATGCCGGACCTGGTTCCATTCTTTATTATTATGTTGGAATATCCTGTCTGTGCATTTTACGCCGGATCTGGTTCCGTTATTTATTATTCTGTTAGAATATCCTGTCGGTGTGTTTTACGCCGGACCTGGTTCTGTTATTTATTATTCTGTTAGAATATCCTGTCGGTGCATTTTACGCCGGACCTGGTTTCGTTATTTATTATTCTGTTAGAACATCCTGTCTATGCGAATTTTGCCTGACCTGGTTCCGTTATTATTATTCTATTGGAATAACCTGTCTATGCGAAGTACCGCATGCATGGTGATTTCTTTTGTTATTCCATTCTTTATTATACTCAGTTGGTTAAAGTTTTGACTTCTATATTCCATGAAATTAGTGGAATATCCTTGATATTTGCGATTCATCCAGTATCTTTCCTTGAAAATATTCTTCTGAGCACTCTTGAATTTTACTCTATAAAGAAATATCATGTTGACAATTTGGACGTTATTAGTTTCTGAATAAATTAATTCTTGAACTTGTTTTTATTGAATTCTTATATCATTGTCATCATCCTCATGTTTATATTTTTTTGAAAGTCATCTGTGGCCTGTAGTGCATAGATGGACTTGGTATGATTATGACCAGGGATTATTCGGTGTAATCATGACCGTAATGTTACAAATGATGTGGTAAAAGTCCTCATTGGCCCGTAGTGTATTGATGGACACTTGTTGGCATGATCATGACCATTAATGAATTCACAAATATTCTTGGCCCGTAGTGCATGGATAATTGTGGTCGTGATACTAAAGAATATCCTTGGCCGTAGTGCAGGGGTGATTCGATGATGTGGATTATTTATTAAGCTGGGTCTCAGCGATAAAAGTGATGAAAAACCTTTTAAATCATAGAAGATAGTAGATTTTATTTTCTACTTGACTCTTTTAATGGATTGCTTGTTCTGCTGCAGTTAAACTTGATGTTTATTATATTGTATCAGTTTAACACTGTTTAAGGCTAATGATAATTTATTCTGCATTATCTTAGTCATAATATTTCTTACTGGGCTAGTTGAGCTCACCCTTTCTTTCACTGTTCTCTTCAGGAAATGAGAACGTAGCAGGGACTAGTCGGGGAACGGAGTGACGGTCCAGAGGATAACATTAGTAGTCCTCACTATTCTGTGAAATAGTGTGTTAATAAATGTATTGAGGACTTATTTTGAGTTTTAATGCTCTCTAGTAGACAATATTTATATTCAAACTCACAGTTTATGTTTTGTCATATTGTACACGACAGTTGTATTATTAAGCTGTATTTGAATTATTTACCATGTATCTGGCGACTCAAGATAGGTGATGTATACCTAATTTTGGGGGCATCACAACATAATACTTACACACACATACATGCATACCGTGGGTCCCACATGTCTGGCGGGAGCCCACAGTATGCATGTGTGTGTATGTGAATATTATATACTCCCTCCATCCCAAATTAATTGCTCAGTTTTGACTTTTTTAAGTCAAATTGACTATTTTTAGAATTAATAATTGGGTTAAGTTCAGATGACCACCTGGGGTTTGAACGGTTTCCCACTTAACCACCTGTAGTCAGTAAAGCTACATTTAAACACCCGACTTTTTGAGTTGAAGTGACAAATTGCTTTCTGTCATAACTCTGTTACTTAAGTTGGATAAAGACTTAATTACCCTCGTTATATATAAAAGACAGATGCTTGTTCATCTCTCTCTCTCTGTTTTTCTAACAAACAAAAAACAGAGTAAACACCTTAATCAACTCAAATGCAGCGAAACAATAATTCCTCGTTATATATAATTGTTTTCATCAAATAAATCTCACAGAGAATAAATGTTGCCACTAATATGTTCAAACTAAAAAATTGGATTCCTTTGTAAGAATGCAGGAACTTGACTCACAGAGAACAATAGAAAACACAGGAGCTTGTACAGTAATACAAAAGGAAAACAAGAACACTGAAAAGAAAGAATTGTAAATTATGCCACAAAAATTTGTTACTAAAAGACTAAACACAGAATCCTTCCTACGACAACCTAGTTGGGACTCATCTACCCTTCTCTTTCCAGGCTTCCAGCATATTACTCGAATAAATGATATTGCATATGCAACTTTGTTTTGAGTAAAGCTCCATGTTTATATATTTTATCAAAATTTTATTTATCATACAAACAAAGTTAAGAGCTAACTGGAAAAAGAACAAAATTTTATAGCCAAATGCAATTAACTGGGGAACCCCTTTTTGGACTTGAGACTTACTAAAACTCTGTATTGAAGTTATAAAACATATATACTGCAAATATTAAGGGAAGCCCAAAACAGAGCAAATAATATACAAGCTCTTGCCATTCTTCAAAATTTTACACCCAAATTCACACAAATATCCCAAAATCTCTTAAATGAATTTCAACAATTGTGCCATCGAATTTAACCAAATAGCACTTGATAAACTAAAAATTAATTCACTTCAATCAAATTCCAATTAGTGAACAGAACTTTTCAAAATTCCAATTAGTGCGATTTTGACTCCTTTTTCTTCTATAGAAATGCAAGCATGACGAATGATGGAGCTTACCTCATCAAGTAATCAACAATCAATGCCACACCGTTAACCTCTTGTAGCAGCTTTTGTGGCGTCCGAGGTGAACGGATCAATCCGAACTCATAGTAGGGAGAATATGGAAGCAAGGAGGATTGACCAGACTACGACAATGGTAGGGGTGCGATTTTGCCGACCCAACAAACCTTTTAGGAAAGGATACAAGTGGACAATGACCCAAATTGCAAAGAACAATTTGCCAAAAAGAGGGCTCCATGACTGATTTCCACTGTTTATGGCATATGAAACACCAACAACTAATAACTAAATAACTTGCCATTGTTTTGCCATCATTATACCCACCTTGATAACCACTGTTTATGTGCAAGCTATTAGAAACCAAAAAGGTATCAGCAAAGACGGAAAACTATGAATCCATATTTGAAAAATGAAATATTAGCAATATACCAGAAATCAGATCGATCGGAACGAACCAAATATCATAGGAAAGAAGTCACACTACAATATTTTTCAATCAAAAACCAATCTATACATACATAATGATCTATATGTATGTATAGATCCCTCAATTAATTTAACACATCGCCTCGCCTTTTTGCCCATAATTTAACACATCGTCTCGCCTTTAATCTCTACCATACACGCCTCACCTTTTTGCCCATAATTTAACACATCGCAGCACTGCTTTAAAAATCTGGAACATGTAAATCCAGAATATATGAGATCTACACAAATTTCAAGTTGGATCTGCGCTAAATCCCTCCGGATCTGCGCTGCTTCAGAGAAAATGATGAAATGGGCGAGAGTGTTGGTGGGTTTGAAGGTTGAAGGAGAATAAGAGGAGAAGAGAGGAAGAAGAAGGGTATTTTAGATATTTCCCATGTTTTTTTTAACTATTATAGCCTCTTTTACGCGCTTTTGGGATGTGACATACACGCACGGTTAAATTGGACGGAAAATATGACGTTTTCACTTTAACTCAAAAAGTCGGGTGTTTAAATGTAGTTTTACTGACTACAGGTGGTTAAGTTGGAAACCGCCCAAATCCCAGGTGGTCATCTGAACTTAACCCTTAATAATTAAGCATATAAAAATATATTTCTAAAATTATAAAAATTGGGATTAGTAATAAATTGTATATATTTTCTTTTGGTTATAATCTCTTCACCTATATTTTAGCAAAAATAGTAAAAAGATTAGTTTTAAAAATGATTAATTTGATTTTAAAAAGTCAAAACTGAACAATTAATTTAGGACAGATGGAATAACTCTTTTTTATGTGATAATAACATTGTTCATTCTATATTCTATTAAGGACAACTATATGTCCCTATAATAATAATAATAATAATAATAATAATAATAATAATAATAATAATAATAATAATAATAATAATAATAATAATAATAATATATACCATTCGACATATTTTAGTAGAAAATTATCCTATTTGACACGGAAACTGAGCCGAGTCCACATGCAAAGGAGGAGAAAAATATCAGTCCGCCATCCTTCTGGTTTCCATATGGAATTTAATAATGACATTTTCTTATAATTATTTATTATTGAAAATTGATTTCATATTGTTGGTAGAGAAACCGTACCTTTCTAGGGTTAGGATTTCGTGTTGGCTGAGGAGGAGAGAAATCCACGAAGAGTATGGTCTTGATTGAGTGGTTGAAAAGGGGAGAAGAACAGGTAAGCAATTGCTCGAGTAACACGTGGCAGAACTCTTAGGATTCAAGAGCCTTCTTCAAAGTCTTCAGTTCAGAGAGAATTCAAAGTCCCCTTCTATTGAAATGAAAGGGGGTATTTATAGAGTTTCCTGGAAAATGGTCACGTGCCTTGCACATGTCTGGGTCTTGTGCTTGGCATGTGATTTCAAAGGAAATTCCAAAAATACCCTTAATTACTTAAGTAATGCCTAAATCATCCTGTCTTTCTAGCCACCAATCCAATTCCTCAATCAATTCCCAAATGAGTCGTCTCCACGAGTCTTCTGCCTCGGGACACGTGGAGACTTCTCCCAGTTCATTTAATTCTTTAGATCACACGTAAGCCCTAATTTTATATTTGGGCTCACAATTGCCCCCTGCACGTGAGTCACGCCTTCGGAGTGACGATCGTGCAAAAATATTTCGAGTCTTTGAATTCTGCTTCAAATTTTCTGAACAATCCGCGGAGCTCGATCTTGCAAGCCTCGTAAAAAAAATAAAAATTCTTATGAGAAAGAAACCCTAAGAGAACTCTCCCAAAATATCTTGAAAATCATTTATCAAATTTGTTTTCAAATCTTGCTCAATCAAATTAAATCTGAAAACTTATCAATCAAATAATTAGTTGCAACAATTAATAATATATATAAATTATTCATAATTTGTAAATGAAGATGCATAATAGCATAATATAATAATATTTATTTATTTGGAATTGGTTCAAACTTCAAACACCCACAATTAGAGTTCTAAAACAAAATAATTTCGCAGAGATTGACTCTTGTAGAATAACAAGTTTAGTAGGATATATACTCTGTATTTTATTGTGTATATATAGAAAGGACAGGTTTAGTTTATTTTGTGTGGCTGATGAAAGAATACAATATTAATAGTATTGTATTGGAGAGGAGCTTAATCTACAGAGGAAAAAAATACGCCATCAAATTGATTTATTTTCAAGTTCAGGTAATAGCAACTTGAGTTTCTCGGTCATCACTACGTACGCAAACCTACTGCACAACTGGAATTGGTTTTTTTTTAATTGTTTGATTACACCAGATTCCTAAGAATCGACGTTAGTGTGAAGTTTTAATTCTATGATTATATATAGCTACAGGAAAAGATGATGAAGGTAAGGCTAATATATTAAAAAAATGGTGAAGCCTTAACAGCAAAAAGCATACTTTCTGATTCACAACTTTTCATGATTCATGCTCTGTAGGATTTTTTTTTTATGTAGACTATATGCTTAATGATGACAACACCAATACCAAATTGAAATTTAAAAAAAAAACTTGTTAACTTTAATCCTGCAGAAAGCTTATCGCCACTTTTTGTTTTGGGCTCAAATCTTTATATATATGTATATCAGTTTCATGTTATATATATATTAAAAGCTTTCGGCTCCTGTAAAGTTTTTTTTAGGCAGGCTCAATTCTATAAAAACTTAATGATAAAAAAAAGAAAAAAAAACGCCACTAGCAAATTGAAATTTAGAAGAAACATTACCTGTTAACTTATAATCATGCAAAAAAGCTTGTTAACTCTATTTTTTTTTCGCTGCGACGGTTTTTTTTTTTTACAGGTACGATATTTTTTTTTTACTAAATGATGTAGGTTCAATTTTATTTAATACTAAATGATGACAATGCAACCTGCAAAAGCAAATCCACAAACGTGATGGATTTTTTTAAAATATAAAAGAAAGAATTACTTTTAAGGAACTTCAAGCGGCACTTCGTTTCGATCAATTAAATAACGAATCAAGAAAGTACCGTAGTTGGATCATCTTGGACGGGCGAACCCTAGTAGGGGCCGAATTCCACGGTGGCTGAATCTTAGGAAGTCGAATCTCAATGTGGTCGAATCCTGAGGTGACCGAACCCTAGAGGGCTTTTCGTCGTTTGATAATTTTGTTCCTTCTTCTTTTCAGGTGTCATTAATCTCTCTTTTTCCGGGTTAAATCTTCTTATTCGAGTTCAGACTTTTTCGCACCGGACATTGTCAAAAGGAGATTGTTTTCAAGGAGACCTTGTTTGTTCGATATTCATAATTTCTCTTTTACTATGGTAAGTATTATATTTTGAATGCTTTCCACTTCGTTTTCCTGTTCCATAGAATTCTCATATTAAATCGCCCTCGTTGTAGGCTAACTCTGACGAACGTTCTACGAACCCAAAAACTACTAAGAAAATTCCGATCATTAGCGAGTGGGGAAAAGCTCCCTTCTTTGGGCCTTTTGACGATTTCTGGGAACGAACCAAGAACTTTGATCGTGCAACTTTTCATCCACCTGACAAAGGGGGTCTATTTCTATATGCTGCAGCTAGCGAAAGTGCGGATAGCTTTACCTGCTCTGCTCACATTCTCCGTATGTGCATCGAAAAAGAAGAGTATCCTTTCAGTCCCGTTCGCTTCCTATCCGACTCATCTAGTCGCCTTCAGGGATGGCAGTCTTGGACCGACGAGATCCTCGGGAATTCCGATTATGTGAAGTTGTTGGACAAAGCTGGAATTCTGCGTTGTGTTCGACTATGTAGGGATCTTCGTATCCAACAGGACTATGATGCCCTTACTTTATTAATTTCACGTTGGTGCTCTTCTACATGTACATTTGTCACCGCTTGGGGGGATTTCACCCCTACTCTAGAGGATGTCTATGCCATTTACCAGTAATTCTTTTCTTCTGTTTTGTACATTCATCCTCATCATTTTTTTTCTTGGGTTATGTATTTATTTTGAACTATGTCTTGTAGCCTACCTGCTGCTACTTCAGCTTCTTGTGGTTCATCCAGCATATCCTCTAGGGATACCGAATGTGTCGCGTATTTGACAGAAGCTTTCAAGCGAGCATCCAATTACACCACGAGGTTCCAAGGCAATATAATCCTTTCAGACTTTGAGACGCCCAACCATCCGGAGACTTCCTGGCTATCTTGGGTCCGCTATTTCTTTCGAGATTACAAGCCTGGCCACTGGAATAGTTCTGTTTATAGAGAGTCCGTTCTTGCTCTTCATAAGGAACCTTGTCCTTTTCCTTTAGCTGCTTATCTGACTATGTGGTTGTCCCACTTTATCTTCCCCGGGTTACCTATGGACGGTCCCTCGACCCGTATGTTTAGCTTAGCGGCTTTATTATCTCGGGTTTTGGAGGTTCCTCTTGCTGCTCTCTTTTTGGGGACCTTGTATCGTCCCTTGGATGAAACTGTCCTCGCCATGAGAGAATCTGTCGGAAGGTACCCCTTTTCAATTTTACTCATTTATTATATATATATATATTGCTTATTAATATTTTTTCATTTATTCAGGTATGATGTGAATTGCTTCGTTCCATGTTCCTTTCTTTAGATATTCCTCTTCGAGCACTTTTGGGGCCATTCTACATCTGTGCACTTGTCCCAGAAACGAAGGAAATATCCATCTTTTTCATCGCCCAATATTGTTCCTCGCAATGCTCGCTGGATCGATCATAGGATTACCTCAAATTTGCATCTTTATATTGATAACTTTTTTTGTTTCACTGCTCGTCCGTACACCATTATTCCAGAGGGAGGTTCTATGCCTCGCTTATATAAGAGGGACTTCCGTTATTTTTTAAATGTCAGGGAATTGACTGGTTCTTCACTTTCTTGGTTCATATTCCTCCGAGCTGCGGAACTTCCTTATCTTGTTGAGGACGATGGTTTCGGTACTGTACTTTACTCTCCTCATAGAGTCATGAGGCAGTTTGGATTTGATCAGAATCGACCTTTCGGCCGCTCTTGCCAGAAGGATTACGAGAGTGCTCTCCTCAATTTTGTCCCCACATCATCCTCATTTGCATGGGAGTTTCCAAAACCATCTACTGCTCCTTATGACCCTCTTCATTTCGTTATACCAGATGATGCTCGGCAAGGGCGCTATACTACTTTTGAACACAGCTACTGGCTCATCAACCTTAAAAAATGGCAGGATAATACTATGATTTGTTCGCCACCAATTTCACCCCCCGAACGTCTTCAATGGGCCAGAATGTTATGTTCTCCTAGAACTAATACTCGTTCGGAGCGTTGGCCAACTAGTAGTCGGCTTCTTGAGCGTAGGGCTTTAATGTCCGAGTCTCTTCCTCCTCAGTCAGCAGATCCAGTCGTTTCTCCCGTGCAGGTCCCTACTACTTTCTTGAATCTTTCATCACGAGCTTCATCTCAGATACTTCCTTCGGTTCCTCCCCAGGGATCCTTTGCTGCCCAGGAAATCAAAGTTACTTCTAAAATGAGAGCATCTGCTATTACTAACTCAAAGGTGATGCCTCCTACAGATTCTACCGTGGTTCTTGCTAGTCGTTCTGTCACTAGACGAATGCCAAATGGGCAAACACTTATCTTAAAGCCTTTGGCAAAGCGCCCTCTTGATAACTCTAGCTCTAGTATGTCGGCAGCTGAGGATCCGGTTAATAAACAACGCAAAACTTTGGTAAAATTTGTAGCATTTTCATTTGTCTTTCAACCATTCATGCAATTATTTTCGTGTTTCCCTATGTTATTATTTCCTTATTTTTTAGATTTCCGATGCTGATGAAGAAAATGTTCATGATGTTCCTATTGGGCTTTCTACGGGTGCTGTAAGTGAGACGATCCCGGCTTCCACTACTTGTGAGCCTCCTCAGCCTATCACTGTTGCTATCGAATCTTCTTCACCGCATGATGATCGTGTTAGTCTTGATGCTGAGGATTCTTTATCTGATGTGAGTTCGGGTCATGTTGTAGATTGTATAACTCTCTTTTCACGTCCTCTTATAGCACCTCTTCATGAGAATCTAGAAGGTACCGTTGATGCTCCTATTTTCTCGAAGGAGAATTCGTCTGAGCTTATTGCTGATATTCCGCTTTTAGCGGCATTTCATGACTCTTTATCCATCAGTGTGAGTACTTTCTTTAGTTGTCATATACAAATTTTTTTTCTATAATATACTATGTTTTATCATTTTTCTTCTTCTTGTCCCTTTTTTTTTTAGAGTGAGGAGAAAGATTTGCCCTTATCTGTCGAGTCGCTTGCTTTATTTGATGCTCTCCATCCGGGTGTCGCCACCTTGCCGTCTAATGATGACCTTGGTTATCCTCCTACTGACCAAGGCTTAAAGGATTTATCAATAACACAACAGCAGCCTGTTTCTTCATCCTTTGTTAAGGAGTCATCAGCAGCACATCAACCACCTGTGTCTTCATCTGTTGTCCCAAATGATTCTGTGGTGGCTCCTAAAGTGGCTCTTACTAGAGCTTCCTTCAATCCAAGTGGAGATCTTATTTCTTGGAGGGGTTTTCAGATATCTTCTTCCAGCTAGGAAATTCTCGATCGCCTCTTAACTCGGTTTCCACAAACACTTGACCATCTGACTATCTGCATAGCCCCCATCCAGACTTTCTTTTTGGATCGACTTGCTAGCCTTATTCTTGAGTTTCACAGTCTTTCTTTCTATTCTTTGCGAGCCGAAGACTTAGATAGATTTAGAAGTGAGCTTAATGACTTCTCCATTGTTGGCTTTGATATGTCCCCCTTTCGGGCTCGGTTAGATCTTTTCAGTTCCACTTTTCAGATCATTGCACTACGATCAGAGGTTACTATGTATAAATGTGAGAATAACTCATTTTCAGAACAACTTTCGGATCTTGAAAAAACCGCAAACGAACTGGAGACCCAACTTCAGGGTTTAAAGTCAAATATCCAAACTTTTCAGAAGCTGAAAGCCGCCAATATAAAGGCTCGCGACGCTGCCATTGCTAAATTGGAAGCCTTAGCTTTGCCCCCGCTTCAGTTTGATATGTCATGGCCCTTAGATCATGACTTTTTTTAGTTTTTTTATATCAAAAAACTCATTTACGTATATTCCTTTTATCGAAAATAAAGTTTCTTTAGCCTTGTTAATTGTCTTTAATTTGAATTTCTTTTTTAAGACTCAATGATTAACATTGAATCCCAAGTTATTCAAATTAATATTCTAACACCATACTTTGAATAATAAAAAAGACAAACATGAATGTGAATAAAACACACATTTTTTTTCGCAAACCAATACTTGAATCCATATTTTTTAAAATCTGAAAAAATATTCAAGTATAAGTGAAAGTTTGACATTTTATTGATAATCATGTTGCTTTTAACGAAAAGCATAACTTTTCAAATTGTCATAATAATAAATCTTGCTTTTATCGGTGAAAGCTAACGTTCGCCACTTTTAGAGATAAAGTGTAACTTTCTTGGATTTAAGGACTTAAACTCAGGTGCCTTAATTACTTTTAAAGTTGAAAGTATAACTTTTCTGTGATGACTATCTCATGTATAATATTTCTTTACCCATTTCAGGTTCAATGGGCCCGAGATAACATCTGATCTCACACGAGATATTTTGCAATATCCGCTTTTGGAGATCTCTCGTACCCTATACGGGCCTTCCCATTTGGGAAAAAATTTGGTGGTTGGTGTTCCCCTCATGACTTGATTCGCTGTCTTGAGCACCAAGTCCCCCACCAGAATTTGTCGAGGTACCACTGTAGTATTGTATTGTTGTCGTAGTTTTTCATGGTACCGTTCTAATTTTTCTTTAGCTTTGTCTCGGAAGTTAGCTAATGCTTCTAGAGCAGCTGGTTGGTTCTCTTCTTCGACTAAGCTTCAGAGTCTCATCCTTGCCGAAGGGATCTCTATTTCAGCAGGCAAGACAACTTCTTCACCATATACTAGCGCGTATGGGGTTTCATCTGTAGGCTTTCTTTTTGAAGTTCGATAGGCCCATAGTGCTATTGGTAACTGTTCTGCCCATGTTTTCAGGTGATCGTCTAGGGTTTTCGAGAGAATCTTGATCAAAGTTTTGTTTGTGGCCTCTGCTTGTCCATTGCCTTTTGGGTAATAAGGAGATGATTTGTAATGTTTTACCTTGTATCTATCTATCAGGCTCTTGACATCCCTATTGATGAAGGGAGTTCCATTATCTGATAAAATGACATTTGGGATTCTGAAACTACAAATAATATGCTCCTTGATGAAATTTGCCACTGCTGGTCCTGTAGCCCTCTTCAAGGGTATTGCTTCTACCCACTTTGTGTACATCTCAGTAGCGGTCAAGATCCAGATGTTCCCCTTTGAATTGGGATGAATAGGACCTATAAGATCCATTCCCCATGTATGAAAAGGCCATGGTGTTGCTAAGGTTCGCAAATCCACAGCGGGAGCATGAATCAAGTTTTCGTGAATTTGGCATACGTGACACTTCTTGGCAAACTCTATGCAATCGCCTTCCATTCTAGGCCAGTAATAACAATGATCAATCAACTGTTTATATAACTTGGCTCCTCATTGGTGTTCATCTTTATGCATTTGGTAGACCAAATCCTTGGCCTCTCCTAATTCCAAACACCGTAAGGGCTTGCCGTTAAATCCTCTTCTAAATAATTCTCCGTTTTGTAAGAAGAATCGTTGTGCTTTCTTCTTTATAGTGATTGCATCCTTCTTTTCGACATGAAGACTACCGCTTTGTAAAAACTCCATATATGGGCTTCGCCAGTCTGCTATGTCATCGATGAAGGCGCTCCTCCTCCCCAGGGTATTCTTGGCATGGAAGACATTGTCGTTGAAGTGCATCTGCTTCTTTCTTCATTTCGGGCCAATAATACCCTTGGCGTTGCAACCTTCGATATAATCCAATATCTGCCAACCCACAGTTTTCTTCATGTACCTGATATAAAATCCTATTTGCTTCATCCTTCCCCAAGCATCTTGTCAAAACACCATCTACTTCTTTATGGTACAATACTCATTTAATGATGCGATATTTCTGAAGCTCCGCCGGTGATATATTTCCTTCCTTTGTTTGTAATTGATGAAAGATGGCATGTCTCCAATCTTCTGTCAAATCTTTGGGGAATAATTCCAGCACCGTGGTTGGGAGGATTATTTTGATTACCTTTACATCCAAGTCTTCTCCTTTGACATACACTCTAGATGCTACTGTGGCTAATGCATCAGGTTGTCTATTTTGTAATCTTGGCACGTACTCAATCACTACCTTCTTGAAGGCTTCCATTACTTTTTGCGCTACAGTTCGGTATGGTGCCAAGATAGGTTCCTTTACTGCGAATTGACCTCTTATTTGTTGAACTATCAGATTTGAATCTCCCTTTACTTTGAGGCACTTGGCTCCTAATTCTCTAACCGCTAATAATCCCAATATGAATGCCTCATATTCTGCTTCATTGTTCATGCAAGGGAAATCCAGTTTGTATGACAAGGCCACTTCCTTTCCCTTCTTGGTAGTTAACACCACACCTGCTCCTCCTTTTCCTTCTGCGGATGACCCGTCAAAGGCCAAGTTCCACCACTCCGAATCTTCATCCACCGCATCAATTTTTTCTACTTCTCCCCTGGAAGATCTTCTGAAGGAGGTTCATATTCTCCATGCGGAAACTGAGCGAGCAGGTCTGCTAATGCCTGACATCTGATTGCCTTTGGTGTTACACACTTGATGTCATATTCTGAAAGGATCATCATCCATCTTGCAGGTCTTCCTACCAACGCTGGCCTAGTTAGCAAGTATCTGATCGGGTCAGTTTTCGTTGCAAGTTTCACTTCGTGTGCCAAAAAATAATGACGCATTTTCTGTGACAAACACCAGTGCCAAACAATGCCTCTCCAACTGTGAATTCCCGGTCTGTGGTCCTCTAATTATTCGGCTGATGCAGTACACAAGCTTTTCTTCCCCATCTACCTCTTACGTGATCAATCCTCCTACAGACTTTGCGGTAGATGTGATATACAGCTGCAATGGTATTCTTCTCTGTGGTACCACCATCGTTTTTGCTGAGGCCAAAATTTCTTTTACTTTCACAAAGGCTTGTTGTTGGTCCTGCCCCCAGTTCCATTCTGTCTTTCCCTTTAATAACTTTCCGAAAGGCTCCGTGACTTCTGCTAATGCTGGCATGAATCTCCTCATGTAGGAAACATTCCCTAGAAAGCTCTTCAACTGTTTTTGTATTTTTGGTGGGGGCATATCTGTGATAGCCTTTGCCTTGTTTGGGTCTACCTCCAAACCTCTGTTGTGCACCAAGAAGCCCAAAAATTTTTCAGCTGTCATCCCAAAGGCGCACTTTTTCGGGTTCATCTTTAACTTATACCTGCGACAACGTTCAAACACCTTTCTTAAATCCTTTATGTGGGTTGTTTCCTTTTTAGATTTCACCACTATGTCATCCACATAGTCTTCCACAATGTCATGAATCATGTCGTGAAAGATGGCGTGCATTGCCCTTTGGTAATGTGCTCCCGCGTTCTTCAACCCGAATGGCATTACTACATAGTAGAAATTCCTAAACGGGGTACGGAAGGCTATCATCTCCGCATCCTCTACTGACATTTTTATCTGATTGTAGCCTACGAACCCATCCATGAATGACATCATCTCATGATTTGTTGTTGCATCCACCAAAGTGTCTATATTGGGTAGCGGATACATGTCCTTTGGGCACGCCTTGTTCAAGTCTCTGAAATCCACACATATTCGTAACTGCCCATTAGATTTCTTTACTGGAACTATGCTGGATAACCATACTGGATGTTGAATTGGTTTGATGAATCCTACATCTAACAACTTCTTTATCTCTTCTTTTATTTGTGTTTCAACTTCTGGTGTATAGGTGCGAGGCGCTTGCTTCACTGGTTTAGCTTCCGGGCTTAAGTTCAGATTATGCTATACCAACTCCTTGTCAATCCCCGGCATCTCATTATAGTTCCAAGCAAACACATCCACATACTCTCGTAGTAGCTTCACCAGCTCTTCCTTTTGGTTGGCATTCAGCTCCTTGTTAATGTAAGTTGGCTTTGGCGTTCCTTCTCCTGTCGCCAGATCAACTTCCTCCAATTCATTTTGTTGAGGTTTTGGCCGGTCCTCAAAACATTCCGGAGCTGGTTCTACCTTCTGCTGCACGATTTCTTCCTTTTTGTTGCTACTGGAGTGGGGGGCCCCTCCTGAGCCCTCAAGTTTGGGTGTACCTTCGAGCTCTTCCCCCTTGCACCGTCACAGGCGAAACACTATCTTTCCATCTGGTCTGACTATTCTTTCCCACTTTGTTTTCTGTTCTTCTTTTCTTTTATTTACTTTGTCAGCTTCTGTTTGGGCTGTCCGTTTGGCATTGATTATATTTCGGGCATCCTCTGAGTCTGCTGCCCGCTTTCTTGGGTCTTTTTCTTCTTTATCTGCATCTACTAATACAGGTTTATTATTTTTGAAACATTCACCTTGTTCTAAGGTCTGCTTCTTTTCCTTTTTCACAGGCACAAACTTATCCTCTTGTACCTCCTCCCAGCTTGCTAATTTCAGATAATCAGGCTTGGCAATATGGTTTTCTCCTTCTTCGGCGACATCATCAAAAAAAGCTACTTCGGTGATATGTGCCTCCTCTGGCCCAAAAGGGTTCCTTGTCGCCGGTACTTTGACCTCCTTGCCTTTCCAAATTGCCTTCATGCACTGATGAAAAACTGATGGTACAACCCCATAATCATTCTGCCAAGCTCTTCCTAGCAACACATGATATGCTGCGTCAACTTCTGCTACATGGAACATCACAGGTCCTCGGATCTTCCCCACTTGCATATCCACCTTGATGTATCCGAGGGTTCTCATGCTTTGATTAACGAACCCCGTGATGTTTGTCTTTTCCTTCACGATCTTCTTATCTGGCATACCTAACTTTTTAAAGACGGTGTAAGGCATGATATTTACAGATGCTCCATTATCGATGAACGCTCTCCGCACTTCTATGCCGTTAATTATTGCTGTCACATATAGTGGTCTATTATGTGGATATCTCACCTCTCTATCAACCTTAGAGAAAGTGATTTTGTTCTCTTCCTCTTCCACCGTCCTCACAAACCCTTTGCTGACTGCCATACAAGTCTCTTGTGCTTCGGCAACTTTGATAATTGCCTTGGTCGCTTCTATCCTTGCTTCCTTGGTTAATCCGATCTGATCAAAAAATTTCCTGAACTTATCTCCGTTCATCAATACGGTCACCTGCAGACCTGGATCAGAATCGTCTTCCATCCTTTCTGTGTTCTCCATCATCTCCACCTCTCTCCCCTCTGGTGATTCACTATGAGTAATAGTGTTGCACGTTTCTTTCCCTTTGTGGTTAGGAAGTGGCTTGTCCAGTACGTTGTTTCCTCCTTCCAGTTCAATTTCTCCTGCCGCCAATTTCTCATGGTAAATCCTTCGTAAACTGTAACAATCTATAGTGGAATGTCCGGCGTACTGGTGGTATACACAAAAGTCTGGTCTCCTTTTTATCTCTTCTGTTACAACAAATCTGGGCCTTGGAGGTTTTACAACTCCATGTTCTACCCACTACTCGTACAAATCCCTAAATGTTTTCTCACTGCACGTAATAGCCCCTGAGATTGGCAATCTGGAAAACTTTTCTCCTGGTTTTCCATGGTTCCTTTCATTTTTTCCATTCTTTTCCCTCTTGCTCCCTTGTGGCTTTTGCTGTGAATCTGCTAAAGCCACAGTAGCAGTTCTTTTGCCCTTCCACGTAACATTCGCATGGCTTGCGGGCAAAGTCATAATTCCTCCCAAGTCTTGTGCAAATGTTGATAGTGTTGCAAAGGAATCACATGCTTTAGTGACCAAGTGAGGCTTAAAAGTATTTAGGGCACCATTGTTACATATGCTCACTAGATTCTTCTCCTCAATCGGCTCCACACATTTTTGTGCCTGAGCCCTGAATCTGTCCACGTAATCTGACAGCTCCTCATTCGATTTCTGTTTGAATCTCATTAACACCACGATGGTCACTTGTTTCTGCATATAGAAAAACTTCTTAAAAAATTGTAACTTCAAATCGTCCCAATCTTGGACTGACCCTTTCTCTAGATTGTAGTACTAACTGAAGGCACTATCTGTTAACGTTTTACTGAACTCACGGAGCAAGAGGTTATGGTTGATTACTTCATCATAACCCAACCACGGAGACATCGACTCTACAAACCTGGCGATATGTTCTTTTGCATTCCCTTTTTCTCCATTGTACTTCGGAAATTGTGGTGGGTGTTCAATATACCCTGCTGGGTAAGGCTGTCTCCGTATATGTGTTGGGTATGGTGGAGTGAAGTCCAATTCTGATGGTCTGGTTGTCTGTCTTCGGAGTTGATTGATTACGTCAAGCATATCATCCTTTGTCACATACTGACTTGTTGTATGGACTCTCTGAGGGGTTGTAATGTATTGTTGCGCTGGCGGTGTATATGGTAAGGAGATTTGTTGGTATACACTGGCATCATGTAAAGCTTGCATTGCTTGTACTTGTTGGCTTATTTGTTGGGCGTGGCTCGGTATAGTCGGTATCTGCACTGGTGAAAAAGTTGGGAGTGTGGTGGGAATGACGATTGATTGAGGCTGGCTTGTTTTCACTCTGGGTTGTGGTACATCACCACTGGTTTGGGGCTCTAAATGAATGATTGGAATCGGCTGACTCTCCGTTATTGGAGGCACATTCTGATTGTCCTTGTTGACATCCACTCCTGTTCGTTCTACCTGCGAACTTCCTGGAAACATAGCTTTGAAGGTTGGAATTTGCATTAACTGTTGACGAAAATTTCCCATCTCTTCTTGTTGCTTCTGCATTTCTGACATCATCATCATCATCATTCGTGGTTATTTGTTCTCCACTTGCTTCCTCACCTTGTCTTCCTTTGCCCATCTTCCTGACATTGGTTTGTTGTTGATCAGTTATATGTGGTGATGTTGAACTTCCTACAGAAACGTCTTCTACGAGGGGTTGATCGAGATCCAGATTTCTGCCTTGGAAATGTTGATTTGTCTGACTCGGAACCGGATCCGGTGAAGTAATGCTAGGTGTCGATGAAACTCTTCCTATGGTTCTCCCACTTCGAGTCGTGGGCATACCCTTCACGAATTCTACACCTCCCCAGCAGAGTCGCCAAATAAATGTAGGTAGAGAAATCGTACCTTACTAGGGTTAAGATTTCGTGTTGGCCGAGGAGGAGAGAAATTCACGAAGAGTATGGTTTTGATTGAGTGGTTGAAGAGGGGAGAAGAACAGGTAAGCAATTGCTCGAGTAACACGTGGCAGAACTCTTAGGATTCAAGAGCCTTCTTCAAAGTCTTCAATTCAAGGAGAATTCAAAGTCCCCTTCTATTGAAATGAAAGGGGGTATTTATAGAGTTTCTTGGAAAATGGTCACGTGCCTTGCACATGTCTGGGTCTTGTGCTTGGCATGTGATTTCAAAGGAAATTCCAAAAATACCCTTAATTACTTAAGTAATGCCTAAATCATCCTGTCCTTCTAGCCATCAATCCAATCCCTCAATCAATTCTCAAATGAGTCGTCTCCACGAGTCTTCTGTCTCGGGACACGTGTAGACTTCTCCCGGTTCATTTAATTCTTTAGATCGCACGTAAGTCCTAATTTTATATTTGGGCTCACACATATATATAAGAGAGAGAGAGACTGCGTACGGATGATCTTTCTGTATTGTGTAATAAATTAAATCGATTATAATATCGTTAGGATCTACAATTTTACATATATTCACTCTATCAAAGAGGAAAAAGAATCCTAAAAGGATAGAAACAAGTACATATTGATTGCACCTTTGCGCAATACTGAAAACTTCATAAGAATCAAAACAATTAAAGAACCAGAGAATATAAAAAAAAAAAAGAATTATTAAAATAAAAATAAAAAGATTTTTGAATAGTCTAATGGCCGGGACCTCTTTTGCTTGGTCCAGACACCAATTTGAACATCAAGCTCCGTATAGCAGAACCACCGTTGCTACCATTAGTACTGTCATTATTGGCAACCGCCACGCCGAACCGAGTCACACTCATCGAGTTAGCTCCTTCACCGGGTTGATCGCATTCGGCAGCAATCGTATTATCGGTCGGCGGTGTTGATTTCTTCAGAGCTCTGCATTCCACAACACTACTGAGCTGTGAAATCATGAACAAAATCATGATACTCAAAACTAGACAAAAACTCTTCTTTGCCATTGCCATTAATTTATATGTATTGTCTTTACTACTTTCTCTCTCCTCTCTGGATTGTTTCTCTCTCTCTCTAGATTTGCTCGGAAAAGTAGGTGTCGACGTTAATGTGTGAGATTGTTGATGAAGCAACAAGGTGTGGAGCTACTGGTTTATAAATAGGGAGGACGGTAGAGGGCTTTTGAATTAACTGTGAGCCGGGCCCGTAAATGACTAATTAAGGAATGTTTGACTTGGCGCTGCAGCTATATATTTTCGTGTAAATATTGGCGGGTACGTGGTGAAGACTGAGGACTAACAAGTTGTTGAGCCTAGGCATGAGCTTTTTACTTTGATTCAGAATTGTTTGAATATTTTAATTTGACTTTGTACTCACTGGCGTATTTGATGATATGGCATTTACTATATGTACTCTTGCTACGTACAGACACACATATACAGAAATGATATTTTACTAAGTAAATACGATAATTTTACAAGTTTCTCACATAGTAAATGAAGTTCACTCTTATGTAAAAAAAATATATTATGAAACTAATACTTTCACTGGAAATAATAATTACTGCACATATATGTACCCCAGTGCCCATGTATTAAATACTAATACTGAATACTTGCTTCATCCGGTGACAAAAAGACTGCTTGATTAAAAAAAATAGACATTAGTTTGAGAAAAAATTAATTTCAATTCTTTGTAATTTCTTGTAACTTAAATCTTAAGATGAAAGTTTATAAATTTTAAAAGAGTGTTTCTATGCGAACAGGGGTTTTGGACAGAAAAATGGATAGAAAGAATAAAATTAATTTGTTCATGCAAATAATTGGACAGTACAATAAATTTATTCGCAAAAACAAATCTATTTTATTTTTTCAATTTAATTTTCCCATCCAAAATTCCTGTCGCCATATACTTACTGATTTTAAAATAAAAGAAATGTTGTTTGAAAAAGTGGTTGTAAAAAAAAGTCAAAAGTAAAATTAAAATATAGTTTTTGGGACAAAAAAAGTGAAATTCTGTATACTGCATGTGTTTTTCTTTCTAGTGTGCATGTCAACCAGGTAGTTGAATTCCCACAGGTCCTGTCCAACGCGTGGTTTCATTCACATATGTTACGCGTCTTGATCTCATTCATTTTGTATAGTTTATTTCTGGGTATCTACTCAGAAATGGAGTATATTAGTATTAGTATTAATTAATTTAAAATTAGAAGAAGGTGACAGACAATTTAGTCAGTTCGGTGGCATATCATAAAGACTGGGTAGTTGTGCGTCTTTTCCATGTAAAAGGCAGTCTTTTGAACTGTATTCCTCTTCTGTACAGGACGGTGCTAAACCTGTACAAGTCTAACCGGCACAAGCCCCATGCAAAACTAAGAAAAAAAGATGGTGCAAAACTACTAACTCTATAATGGCCAAGGGCGGAGCTAGAAATTTTTGTCGCTTTGGAATATCAAGTACCAACCATATACGTAAGAAATTATCCCACCAAAATCGATCATAAATTCAAAATATATATAAAGGTTACCTTGGATAATTCACAAGTTTTAACATAACAACCTCTTAGAGGCAAAATTTCAAACACCTTGAAGACGTACTCTAAAATCCCATATTTCATAAGCATAATAGAGGAGCTTAGCCAAAAATTTCATCCTTATTACTCCAATTAGCATATATATAACTTCTCATCACATCAACAAAGTAATTTTAATACGTTATTTATCTCAAATTCACGAATTTAACAAGTATAAACTAGTTGTCGTTGATGCACTTTCTCTTGGTTTAAAGAAAGAAAACAAAGTTTTTTCTCTTGCTTCCTTGACTTTCCATTGTGGCTTATAAGATTGCTTAACAGCTGAATTTTTAACAAAAAAATTGGTTCAATTGAAAGATTATATTGAATTATTATAGTGAAAAATAACAAACTGAATGCTAATAGTATCATTAGATTTCAAAACCTAGAAAGTTTTTAACTAAGTAAATTAGTCAAAGCACGACATACAACAAGCATAATATCAAACAATTACTCCTATCTTAGTAATGTGCCACAATTAGCAACAAATGATGCATGAACAAGTAAACATCAAAATTAAACAAGATAAAGGCCAACATAGCACTAAAAACTACTCCTTCCAAGATGTCAAAAAAAAAAGGATATCACAATCTTTGAGGATACTAGATTAAATAAACAGAACTATATCTTAAGGATAAAGATGAAGACGCAAGGAAAAAAACACTTGGATAAAATCATAAACACTTATTAAAAATTATTGTACACTTGGATAAACAGAAGTAAGAATTATTGTACAAACCTTTAAAGACAGATGAGAAGCCCAAACAATTTCTTAATACAAGAAAACATGAAAACAATATTGGGCTGAGCTATTGAAGATATATAAGTACTAAATATTTTCCAAAAACTTCACCCGGGCTAAAGCCCACCCTAGCCTATACATACCTCCGCCCCTGATAATGGCAAAAAAAAACACTTTATAAATTTTGTGTCATTATATCATATATAATGAAAATTTAAAATTTGTATGAAAAATGATTTATATATAAATTTTATAATGAAGGTGGATGACGAGAGCTAACGTTGAACTCTAAGCAATACAAAAAATGATATTTATTGTGGACCAATCTTAATTTGCTCATATATCTCATGTATATATATACGTTGATAATTTGTCGTAATATATACCAAGACTATATATAAATGAGAAAAGAAAAAATGTGTCTTATACACACGTAAGTTTACGCGTGTCCTATTCTAAAACTTTGTTGTTTTACTAAAGAGTTACTTAAACACTGCATTAACATTCTGAATTTCTTTCTATCAGATGAACGTAAAAAAACAGAAGAAGAAGCAAATCACCTACATTATTCTCATTTTTTATTCAATTTCATAGCAAAATTTGAAATTTCTATACCAATGTATGTTATCCCCCATTAGAATTTTCTTTATTTTTGTTCATCACTCATGTGAAGAAGTTTTGTGAGCAGAGGCGGAACCGGGAGTCGAGGGGGGGCATATGACTCCCTAGGATGAAGCTTACTGTCGCCTGCCCCTGCCAAGTCCTTTTTGCAGCTTCAGTAGCAGACAAGACAAAAGTGTCAGGAAATTTGGGATCGACAAATTCAAAGTCTTTCTGTCATTGATGGTGAAGAAATTGAGAGTGATTCCGAAGCAAATATTGATCTTGACTCCTTTTTCTTTTCCTGGATTGATCTGTTTCTGCATTAAAACCAAGACAAAGAACAGAGACTTCTGCCAAGCTCAACACCATGATGGTTATTCTTTTAACTAAATATTAATACTCTAGAAAGAAAATATTGATGGTAGGTGCTTTGAGAATTAAGATATTACTTTAAGAAAATTGAGGTCATTGTTTCCATATGTGTTACAATCAACCAGTTGAGTCTGATTATTGGTGTTCTTGTCGGTAGTGTGCTGCCTTGTGCATTGGGCCACGATTCTCTGGTCGGTATGCAGTATGCATTGGGCCGCTAATATATACTTTCTATTTTTTTCAATCTGGGTCAAAATCAAACCCAAGTACCTTAACTCCGCTCCCTCGCCGCTGCAACCTACACGTCGCTGCTTCGGAGCTCCGGTAACCGCCCTCGAATTTTGACCCCCCTCAAATTTTGTGCTGGTTCCGCCACTGTTTGTGAGAAAATATTCTCATAGAAGAGTTGAACAACTTTCTAAGTAATTTTCATTTTTTACACACATACATATCTAATTAACAAAAGACAATTGATTTTGAATTTCCCGCCCACCCTAATAAATCATCTAGGCCGTCCAAAGTTTGAGATAAATTCCACCGTCCATGTACTGCCGAAGGCACGAGACACAGCTAGTATATATATATATATATATATATATATATATATATATATATATATATATATATATATATGGGCAATGATCCATAACATGTATTTGCTATGGATTAAAAATGGGCAAATAACATCTCTACCTTCTATTATATATATGAACGAATTAATATGATTAAAAAAGGGAACATGCCGTCAGCTAGAATTTCTAGCGGACTGAATTAAAATTTTCAAAGTTCACTTATACCCCATCAACGCCATCACAGAAAAAAATTAAACCAATTAATCCACTAGAAAACTAGCGGATGTAATATTTAAGTTGTTTCTTCGCTCCTGGGTGCTACGATTTCTGAGAGATTTGGAATCCTAGTTCGACCAAATCACACAAGGAAAAGGAAGGAAAATGTGAGCTGACTGCTGGGAGTTGCAATTTCTGTGATTTCCTTGATGCGATTTCTGCGATTTGGAACCCTAATCATTGCGAGTTTCGTTGCAAGTAAGTACTTTGATTAATGTTCCTTGGGCCTTTTATTATTTTGTCTTAGGTCATGAATTTGAATGTAATTTTTATACCAGTTAAATGCATGCCTTCAACTTCAAGTACTTGTATCATAATTTTCTTTTTTACTCCCTTGTGTAGAGTCAATGTTAGTATGAAGTATGGTTGTTTTCTCTCTCTTCTTTTCCCTAGAAATTTGTTATAATGTTTCTAAACATTAAACTTATGTATTGCATGAAGATGATCTATATCATATGATACATAATTCTACTTAGTGATTTATGTTAATAGATGTCACAATCAATATGGCTAAATTGAATTCATCATTGATATTTGCATTCATTCTCTCAACTCCGCTAATGTACCAAATTCACTATTTAATTTTTTGGGTTTATCTATTCCTTTGGCATGCATGAAGGAGCTATTGGGCTTCAATAACATATATATCCAACTATCTGATTGTGTGGGAGAAGATGACTGATATGCATGTAATAAGAAATGTTGATGAACAAATTCGGCATTAGAGACTTGAAGCGTAACCATGTAGGCTTAATCTGATGTGGACGAGTCTGAGGAAGAACGCTTAGAAAAAATTCGACTCCTATGTAATTTCTGTGTATGTGCACACCTAGAGGGGGGGTTGAATAAGTGTTTAAGCTAAAAGTGATAAACGCTGAATTTTTTTTGAAATTTTGTGTTACAGATTTAATTCAGACAGTTACACCTGTCTGCTTTAGTGTCTGTTCTTCGTTTATGATTATCAGACAGCTAGCTAGACCTGTCTGCTTTAGTGTCTGGATTAGTGGCGTGAATAACAAAAAGTGCAGAACGTGAATGACAGTTAAAGAGATAAACAGAAGTAAAAATCACACCAAGATTTTTACGTGGTTCAGCCCCTATCCTCTACCTAGTGGCGTAATCCACGTCCAATCCCAACTAGGATTGGAGACTCTTTTTATTAAACTTAATATTCAATTAAATACAATAAAAAGAACACCCTGTTATAAAGAAGCTTTCCACTGATGGACATCTCTGCCCCCTTTGCACCTCTGCAACCTTTCTCACCACTGAGACATTTGCACCTCTGCAACCTTGAAAGCTCTCTTTGAACAGACCCTATCCACTACTGGATCGATCAAGCCAAACAAGCCTTGAACTTTGAATATGATAGAAGAAATTACAATAGATTTCTTATTTTCCAGCCGCAAAGAATTATAGACAAAACAATGAATAGCTGGAAATAAACAAGAAAGCTCTCAATATGATTCTTCTCTGTATAACAACGTGAATTAGCTTCTTGTATCCTTGTCGTGCTTAGCCGTGAGATAAGACTATATATAAAGAGAGACCCAACGGCTATAAAATAATTGTTAGCAATAAATCAGATGATTTAAATCCCATAGCAAGAAATCAAATGATTTAAATCTAATAATATTAGCTACAATATTGACCAACGGTTATGAACAAGCGATAGAATAGGAAACACATATCAAAGTTGGTATACCCCATGATATTAGCAATTAAAGAGTCCAACAGATTTGGTAAATCAAGGATATAATAAGAGTCCAAATAAGTTGTCATACAAGATAAGTCAAGTTGAATTCTATAAATAATCCCACAATATTAGGAGTCATAAAACTATATATATCCAAACTTTATTAAATGAAATTGATATGATTTGTTAAAGATTTGTTACTACCTGTTTCCTTAATAAATGGACATTTTAAAATCAAAACAGATTTCTTAGAAAACCAACCTTCTTTAATAAACTTCAATTCAAATCTTCCTTAATAAGCTCCAATTCAAATCTTCCTTAATAATATTATAAACACATGCATATTAAATAATATATTAATAACAAATCATGAACCATGCACAAGTCTAATATCTTTAAATTAGTCATCATTCAAAACATCATAAAATCAAAAACCAACATTCTCCCCCCTTTTTGATGATGACAATTTATGCACCAACATGCTCCCCCTAAGTATATGGCTCCCCCTAAATTTATGCATATTAAGGAGCAAAAGAAAATAACTTTATCCAAATAACCATCATTGCATATTCCATCATAATATAGTATCTCAATATCAACATGAATACCAATTCAAACCAATTTAAATATACCTAAATATCTCTCCCCCTTTGTCATTATAAATAAATCATCAAGTTATATCTCTCCCCCTTTGTCATCAACAAAAAATAATTCATATAATTAGTTATCTCACCCCATTTTGCAAATTGAAAGAATTAAGCACAAAGAATGACATTGGAGCAAGGTTATAATAAAATCACATATAGCAAGTAAACAATACAATCATACATTTGTGATTTTTTACCTACATATTAACATTTTGTTACCATTAAAAATCTTGATAGCTGTGTTCCTTAGTGTAGATTTGACTTTAGTATTTTCAGAATCAAAAAATCTCTTCACTAGCACTCCTTTTGGTCATCCCAATGTTAATGTCTTTAACGCTCAGGTTAGGAGGATAATTTTTCACTGTTCTAGATGATCTAGGAAGCCTTACTGCAGTCATTTGCTCTTCAGGTTCAGGTTCTGAAATGTCAAGCTCCACATCAAACTGATCATCAAATTTTTCTTCTAATACAGACGGGTTGAGCTGTCTGACGTTAGGCGTCTGCATGTCTGCATTTTCAACTAAAACAGATGACTCAGATTGTCTAATTTCATTTGTTTGCTGTCCACGTTCATCAGATTTTCCTTCTGATGCAGACGGCTCAGGCTGTCCGGATTGAGCTATCTGTTTTCCACTAAACAAGTTGTCTTTACCTGCAGAAAATATTTCGCCAAATAATTTGTTGGTAACTTACTCTCTCAGTATCATCCATCTTCTTTTTGATCTTGAGACACCTACAAAACAAACAAATAGTCTCTATCTTTTTGGTACCTAAATCTTCTTGGATCCTTTTGGGTTAGTAACATATAAATCACTTTTCTTTACCTAAACTTGTTTTATTTTTATTTTATTTCAATTAGTATTAAAATGTCCTTTTAAACCACATTTTCTGCAAGTAACATAAGGTGAGCAAAAAAGAGGCTTGTTCCTTAGTTTAATATTTATTATTCTAATTTTATTAGTCGTGCTTTTTATGTTTTTAACAGGATTATATCCAATTCCTTGTTTATCTAAGCTTAACCTTTGAGCACCCAACATTATATTTAAATTCTCTTCTCCTTGAACAAATTTTGCAAGATCCTTTTTCAAAGATATTATTTCTTCCTCATTGTTATTTTGCATGCTTATTATTTTTTCATCATTAAAAGCATCTATACAAGTATCTCTCATTTTCAAACTTTCTTTTAAATCGTCATTTTCCTTTTTAAGGCTATTATTTTCTTCATTTAAATTGTTTGCACGATTATATAAAATTTTATTATAATTATCTAAATATTCAATTTTAGCATTCAACTGAGACACTTCACATGATGTGCAGTCTTTAACTATTTCTTGTTTTTCCTCAATTAAAGTTCCTACTTCCTTCATTAATTCATTTATCCAGCTTTTCAAGTGAGCATTTTTCTCTTTCATACGAATGTTTTCATTTTTTAAAACAAGATAGTCAGAAATAGTAATTTCTCCAAGTTCAGGACTTACCTTGGAAGTTTCTTCATTGTGTATTCTAGTGAAGCACAATTGAGCATTTTCTTCTTCTTGATCTTCATGATCGGATTCATCATCACTCCATGTCATTAGAGCCTTCCCATTTGCTTTGTTCTTTCTTTTTAGTTGGAAGCAATCTCTTTTGAAGTGTCTAGGCCTTCCACATTCGAAACATGTTTCCTCTTGTGACTTTTGCTTGAAATTTTTCTTGTTGTTGAAAACTTTTGTTGGTAATTTTGATCTATTCTTCTTCCAGATCAACTCCCTCAATTTTCTAGTCATTGAAGCTATTTCTTCATCCGAATCTTCATCATTGCCTTCTATATAGCTTTCAACTTGTAAAGCCAAGGTTTTTTCTTAGGTGCCTCATCTTCTTCATCATACAATTTTAGTTGGTTTTCAAACTCTTCAAGTTCTCCAAATAAAGTAAGAGTTTCCATTGTGCTGATTGCGACTGAGTCTTGAAGTGTAGTAACCTTTGGTGCGAATCGTTTTGGCATGACTCTAAGAAGCTTTCGGTTGATTTCCTTTTGATCAATCTTTCATCCGAGCATGCTTAGAGAATTCATTAGAGTAAGGAACCTTGCTTGTGCATCTCTAATTGATTCATCTTTCTCTAATTTGAATAGTTCGTATTCGTGCATTAGCATGCTCAGCTTGACCTCCTTCACTTTAGTAGTACCTTCATGGCTCATGATGACTGTGTCCTAAATTTCCTTAGCCGTAGTACAAGAAGAGACTTTATCTATCTCTAACTGAACCATGCCACTTAAAAGTGTATTCATGGCCTTGGAATTATAAGACACCATATACGATTCATTTGAGTCCATTTCAATGAGATTCTTTGGCTTTCCATCATCATGTCGCGGAATGACTGGTCCATTTTCGACAACCCACCATTCCCATGGGTTACGGTTCAAATAGATCTTCATTCTGAACTTCCAAAAATTGAAGTTTTCACTTCCTAGAAACAGCGGTGGCCTACTTGTGGACTGGCCTTCTTGAAAGTTTAGGTGTGCTATAGGATCTTCCCCTACGATCTGTAACGATCAATATTAGTAGAGCCTTGCTCTGATACCAAATGTAATTCTGTGTATGTGCACACCTAGAGGGGGGGGGGGTGAATAGGTGTTTAAGCTAAAAGTGATAAACGCTGAAAACTTTTTAAAATTTTGTGTTACAGATTTAATTCAGACAGTTACACCTGTCTGCTTTAGTGTCTGTTCTTCGTTTATGAATATCAGACAGCTAGCTAGATCTGTCTTCTTTAGTGTCTGGATTAGTGGCGTGAATAACAAAAAGTGCAGAACGTGAATGACAGTTAAAGAGATAAACAGAAATAAAAATCACACCAAGATTTTTACGTGGTTCAGCCCCTATCCTCTACCTAGTGGCGTAATCCACGTCCAATCCCAACTAGGATTGGAGACTCTTTTTATTAAACTTAATATTCAATTAAAGACAATAAAAAGAACTCCCTGTTATAAAGAAGCTTTCCACTGATGGACACCTCTGCCCCCTTTGCACCTCTGCAACCTTTCTCACCACTGAGACCTTTGCACCTCTGCAACCTTGAAAGCTCTCTTTGAACAGACCCTATCCACTACTGGATCGATCAAGCCAAACAAGCCTTGAACTTTGAATATGATAGAAGAAATTACAATAGACTTCTTATTTTCCAGCCGCAAAGAATTATAGACAAAACAATGAATAGCTGGAAATAAACAAGAAAGCTCTCAATATGATTCTTCTCTGTATAACAACGTGAATTAGCTTCTTGTATCCTTGTCCTGCTTAGCCGTGAGATAAGACTATATATAAAGAGAGACCCAACAGCTATAAAATAATTGTTAGAAATAAATCAGATGATTTAAATCCTATAGCAAGAAATCAGATGATTTAAATCCCATAATATTAGCTACAATATTGACCAACGATTATGAACAAGAGATTGAATAGAAAACGCATATCAAAGTTGGTATACCCTATGATATTAGCAATTAAAGAGTCCAACAGATTTGGTAAATCAAGGATATAATAAGAGTCCAAATAAGTTGTCATACAAGATAAGTCCAGTTGAATTCTATAAAGAATCCCACAATATTAGGAGTCATAAAACTATATATATCCAAACTTTATTAAAGGAGATTGATATGATTTGTTAAAGATTTGTTACTACTTGTTTCCTTAATAAATGGACATTTTAAAACCAAAACAGATTTCGTAGAAAACCAACCTTCTTTAATGAACTTCAATTCAAATCTTCCTTAATAAGCTCCAATTCAAATCTTCCTTAATAATATTATAAACCCATGCATATTAAATAATATAATAACAAATCATGAACCATGCACAAGTCTAATATCCTTAAATTAGTCATCATTCAAAACATCATAAAATCAAAAACCAACATCCTAGGATCTCGTTTCTAATATCTGGTAAACAAACAGTAGTTAAACGCGCATCTTATGTCTACATCATTATTTTCTTAATCGTTTGTCATTTGTGATCAATGTTTTATTTCTTATGAAAGATGCATGGTAACACTGCAAAAAAGCTGGTTGCAAGTCAATTCATCTAATTTAGTAAAAAACAGAAAGCAAGGACTTAGTACCAATCCTTAGGCCCAACAACTCCTTCATTTACTTCATGATTGTAAAATATATTGTCTAAAGCTCCCAAAATATATCTAGTTGTATAAACTCAAGCCAGTTATGGTTCTAAAAAAATGTTTGGGTTACTTTTTGGAAGGAAAAAAAGGATTTTGTATTTCTTGTTTCCTTTGAGCAATTGGTGAGTTGTGATTATGAAGCAAAATTTATGTAGCATTTAATAGATGATGATAAGTCTGAGTGAATCCATGATCACTAATTTGGCATGTAATTAAGTTCTACATATTCTGCAGTACTAGTTCCTTCTATGTGTAGTAAACTCTCTGAGTTGCCATCTGGGTATGCAATTTGGTCAAAATCTGACATATTAATATTATGATGTCGAATATAGGAAATTAATGTGATTGGAGAAGGAGTTTCATTGTCACCTAACTCAACCTTAAGTTCAGGCAATATTACATCACTTATGAAACTATATCTTGCTATGGTTTCACTTGTTCAGTTTGTATTGCAGCAGGTTTCATTGGTTCAGTTTATATCTTGCTATGGTTTCATGTGTTCAGTTTATATTGCAATTTTTTCATTCTTGTGCTTTCAGTTTGTGTGGCACCATTGGTTTTAGTTTGCACCAGTTGGTTTCAGTTTCAATTAAGATATATATATAACAAATACCAAGTTAATTACCAAACTGTAGTCCTCATTTTAGTGAAACAGGAATGCAATAATATCGTACACAACATGGAAATGTAGAACCCAGATCAAATATATATAAAGAGTTACTCATATGTCTTGGAAAAATATAAAATGAGAGTTCCATTTGACACGCGCATATAAAAGTTTGCCTACGACAGACTCAGATATAATTTATTTTGAATATTCTTTTAATTTCCAATATTGATTTCAAGACTAGATTTTATTTTTGGGAAAAGTTATTAGAAATTAAAAGCTTACTACTACTATATTAAATTCTTTTTGTGTAGATCTCATCTTAAGCATAATTTCTTGGACTACTCGTGCTCAGTTATATACTTTTTTTATTTATATTTATTTTCGTTAGTTTTTAATTGAAATTAAATACACACGCCCTACTTTGTCACTGCCACCAACTGAGCTAAAACTTTGGTGTTTAGATTTTTCTCTTCTAGCTTGTATCTTTAGAATTCATATAAGCTTACCTTGACCTTCATCAATAGTTATTTATTTAACATAATGGATCTATAGTTAAGTATTTTAAACATTCTATAACTTGCTTGTGATCTAGCTCTCTTTGATTTATTTATATCTTTTTGATACTTGGGCAGCCTTGATATATATAATTTCACCTTCACGGAAGAGTTCATTTTCAAAGCGGATTTTGTGCATATATTATCCAAATTGGTGGAGCTACAAGAAATTCCATGCTGGATACTATATATAACAATAACTTTGTACAACTATATTAGAAGCTGAACATAATTTGAGGAGATTAATTATGGAATAAATTAAATCTACAAAGTGTAACCTAAAACTCAATGGAAGAATTAAGATGAATCTATCTAATAAAATACAAATGATTTTGAATTTCCCGCTCACTTAATAAATCATCTGGACCGTCCAAAGTTTGGGATAAATCCCACCGTTCATACATCTATCTAATAAAATACAAATGATTTTGAATTTCCCGCTCACTTAATAAATCATCTGGACCGTCCAAAGTTTGGGATAAATCCCACCGTTCATACATCTATCTAATAAAATACATCTATCTATCTAATAATCTAATAATAATTTAATAAAATACAAATGACTTTAAATTTTTCGCTCACTCAATAAATTATTTTGGTCGTTCAAAGTTTGAGATAAATTATATTGTCCATACAGTGCCGGAGGCACGGGACCCAGCTAGTTAATATATATTGTATGTGAATTGGGGCTACAAACATCGACAAGTCTGATATGGGACGAAAGTGAGCCCAGAGCACGACGAGGGGACGAGAGTATGAGCAAATTAATTCTCCAAGAAAATATTTAACAAAAGTTTTGTTCGACCCTTAATCCCCTCATTATAAGCAATTAGAGTTCATAAATTATTTGTGATTTTGTTTCAAGTCTAAATTCCCACAAAATCCCCTTAATTATCTAATAAACTAAATTTATGCTAATAAAATTAACAGGTCAAATTCCATGTTATACCTGCATCATTAGGATTTTGTAGGGAGTAACATGTATAAATAACCAGGTAATATATGAAGCAAGAATCATGAATCATTATACCTTACAAAATATAGTTATGGGTTGATTATGGTTTACAAAATATGGTTATGATTTCATTTAAGAACTAAAATCATATTAACTATTTTTAATATAAATTGTATGAGTTGGAACCATATAGTTATAGTTCAAATATAGGTCGACCCATATTTTTTTAGGGTAGGGTGGGTGAAGGTGGGGGGTGGGAGTAGTAGTGGGGGGGGTGTATACATAATCAGTAAATACTCCCTCCGTCCCATAGTTATAGGTCGATTTTTTTGGCACATAGTTTAAGAAAATCAGTTTAAGTGGATATTTTTAACATAAATTTTTCACATATACACTTTAATATGGAATTAATGAATAAGTTAATTACTCCTTACTTATCACACTGGAACTCTCAACTTCATTGATTGACGTGTACTGACTATTAAAGTCCATAACCATATAACTTTAACCAAAGAAAATACAACAACATTAAATGTGGTGATAAAAATAATGACACTGAATGTTGTTTCTTTAAAAAAAGAGTAATGGTTGAATATTTACTATAAGGGCATAAAAGTAAAATAATGAACCAATTAAATTTTATAAATAGTAAGTAGCCTATATATTAGGACATCTCAAAATAGAAAATCAGCCTATAACTATGGGACGGAGGGAGTATATTTTTTTTGGGGTTGGGGGGTGGGGGGTGGGGGTGAGCGGGATGAGAGTGTATACATAATCAATAAATATTACTCCCTCCGTCATATATTAAACGTTCTAATTTTCTTTTTAGAATGTTCCTAAATAAATGTCCTATTTCTATATTAGTATCTATATTTTTTAAAACTTATTTTTCCACTTATACCCTTATAATCTTTTTAGTCAACTTTTGTTGGAAACTTAAGAAATAATAAGAAGTTTACATTGGGAAATGATGTATTGTTATACCACTTTCTCTTTCATATATTTATTAGAATGTGAGAATAACAATAAAAGTGATAGAGTAGCTAGAAATTAATACCAACAAATGTGACAGTTTTCATGTATGGAAATCACATATGCATGTAATTAGTAAGTGGGTTTTGAGAGAGAAATATACTTATTGGAATGTGAGAATAATAATAAAAATGATTTAGAGAATTCATGTGGAAATTAACAAGGAATAATTAATATTGAGGTCATAGAAAAATGAATGGATACTTCAATTAATATGTAATTTAGAAAGGGCAATTTAGATAAAAAAAATATATTATATTAATTAGCGTGCCGAAACTAATTAGATTGTTTAATACAGGATGAAGGGAGTATTTTTTTTTTTGGGGGGGGGGATGGGATTGGGGGGGGGGGGGGGGTGGACTTGAAGGCTGGGATGGGTTGGGCGGGGTGAGGTGTATACATAATCAGTAAATATAATTTTTTTAGGGGTGAGGGGTGTGGGGGTGGAGGGGGTGAGGATGAGGGGGTCGGGGTCGGGGTGGTGGGGGTGGGGGTGGGGGTGGGGGTATATACATAATCAGTAAATAATTTTTTTGGAGTGGGGTGAGGGTGGGCGGGCGGGTGGGTGGGTGGGTGGGGGGGGGGTGTATAAGTAATCGCTAAATATTTTTTTTAAGGTGGGGTGTGGGTATATACATAATCAGTAAATATTATTTTTTTGAAGGGGTAGGGGTGGGGGTGAGGTGAGGTGTGTAAGACCCCGCATTTTATGAAATAAAAGTATTCAATTTTTCTTATAATTACAATTCAGTAAATGATTAAATTGTTAAAAGTTTAAAGTTAAGGGTGAGATATGAATTTTTTTCAAAATACGCAAGTGGTTATAAAATATTCAATTGTCGGAGAATATTCGTTTGGTCGTGGAATATTCTTCCTGTCGGAGAATATTCGTACGACGGCGCAGCCATTTGTGGGCCCCATAACGGATAACTGTCGGATGAATAAAATGATAAATTTGAGTTTTTATAAATAACGGCGTAATGGTTACCGTTAACACTGTTGGAATACCCGGTTGTTAAAATACAGTAATACGTGTTATTGCACAGTAGCACACGGTATTGCACAGTATTTTTGAAATTATTGATTCTTACGTAAGAAGACACTACTCAATAATTGTTACAATAGTTACTGTTCAATATTTTATTTTATTGATTCAATAATTGCCGCGTTGATAGTTTATATTATTATTGTTTCAATAATTGTCACTGTACAATATTTTCCATTATCAGATCAGTAATTCATATTATTTGAATAATATTATTAGATAGCATTAATTGCAATGTCTAAAAAGTTTTGTCAATGAGAGGTTTGGTCACCTAATTGCGCGCCAGTAAGGAGAAATCCTTATGGGAAAGCCCCCTCTTTCCTGGGAACGGCCTGGGAAAATTCTGAGAAAAATATATGTTCAATATGGGACTATAAGTCTGCTACATCCCAGAAAAGAAATATTTTGGACTGATTTGGTATTTTTCATAAAAATGGTCTAGTTATGAGTAAAAGAATTAAATATGTTATGTGAAGTAAGAAAATTGAAAAATATGATTTTATGGCTTGAGAATCATACATGAGTTATATGCAGATTTTTGATGAGAGTTTTGGTTATTGGTGATAAAATCTTATGAGTTTGGCATTTTAGAATGATTAAATGCATTATTTAGTAAAGTGTAAATAATTAAAATAAATTGTTTATAAGTTTAAGAAATGTTATTTCAATATCATTATACCGAAATATCGGTATGAATTTTATTGTGAAATTTCTACCTTTTTGTGTCGAGTTACTATTCATAAGTTACTATTCACGAGTTACTATTCATGGGTTACTATTCACGAGTTATTATTAACGACAAAATTAGTTTCTTTTTCTGACCAAATTATAGTTGAGTTATGAATATTACTCTTGAGATTAAAACTATATGTTGATTATATTATTTTTATTATCATATATAACATTTTTATTATCCTAATGATGATATTTCTCTTTGACTTGAGTGTAAAGATGAGTAGTTTTTTGGTATGATCATGACTATGGGTTCTCTTTGGCCAGTAGTGCAAAGTTGAATTGTTGACTGGTATGATCATGACCATTGAATTTATAATTGAATATCTTTAGCTTAAGTGCAAAGGTGAAATGATCAACATGGTTATAATTGTTTATATAAATTCTGAAATGATTATATATTTCTTTGAGATATTAATATATTTGACCTGTAGTGCAAATATGAACTGTTGATGAATATATTTGGCCTGTAGTGCAAATATGAACTGTTGAGGAATATCTTTGGCCTGTAGTGCAAAGATGAATTATTGATGAATATCTTTGGCCCGTAGTGCAAAGATGACCCGTTGTTGAATATCTTTGGCCTGTAGTGCAAAGATGGTCTGTTGATGAATATCTTTGGCCCATAGTGCAAAGATGAAATTATTAGTATGATTATAAATAGGAACTGTGATTTGGTATAACCATGATCTTTGATGTTTCAGGAAAAGACATGTGATGAAAATTATCTTCGTCTTGGATGCGAAGAGAAATTTAGAATCACAATTATGATTATGAGTTATTCATATGATTGTGGACCAGAACTGTTGATTGATATTACAGGGATAAACCATTGTTGGTGGATTTTTAACATAGAGAAGATAATAGACTTTGTGGTCTATTTGACTCTTCTAATGGATTGCTCGTTCCGCTGCAACTATGGTTGAAATTTTTATCATCTACCATATGTTCTAAATCTCTGATTTATTATTGATGAATGCTATTGATAATTTAATTATCTTTAGTCATGATATTCTTTACTGGCTAGTTGTGCTCACCCTTCTATTTCACAATTTCTTTCAGGTAATAAAAGTGTAGCTGGGTTGAGCGGGGGTAGCAGGGGGAATAGAACGGTGGTCATCATTTAGTAGTTATATTTGGTGAATCAATTAGGGTGAGACGAACCCAACGTTGGAAGGGTGTTTTGCCACTATCATACAAGATGTCTAATGACATACAACCTCGTGTCATCATAAGACAGGGTTGTGCTCATCCACTTGCTCAGTATATTTACGAGCACTACCTATATAATCTTGGTATTTGTTTGAAGTATAATTCTCATTTAGAGACAGTGAAGATAATGATATGTCAAGAGAAGACTCATCATTGGAAAGAATATGATAGTAATCTTCTCATTTTTCTTTGGGGTCTATTGGGTCAACCAAGGATAATTCTGTGGCCATATGATATCTATCATAACCTAGACGCATGGCCTCCCATGTACGAAGGTTTCCTTGAGCACTTCCCAAAGATTCTAATTTCTAAAACAGTTTTTGACTATACCTTTATGTAAGGTGTCATTGTGACGTGCTATCTAAGGTTGGGATGAGTGTCACAGTTGGTATATATTTATATCCAAACTCACAGTATATTTGTTGTTGTATTTTGCACGACAATTGTTGTAATAAAGGTGTAGTTATTTTCTGTACCATGTATTTGGCGACTTAGAATGGGTTGGATGGAATAGACCTATTTTGGGATTGTCACATTTGGTATAAGAGCTCAGGGATATGGTCTCTGGCGGAGATCGGGGAATATAACTAGGAGGGGAGAGATGAGTAAATCCTTCGCTAGTGTGTCTTACCTAAGCTTAATTGTTGGTTGATCATAATATATGGATATTATGTGATATGTTAATTTATTTAAATTAACCCTTATTTTATGGTAGTATTTGAGAATGGCTGCTGAGAATGTTAACAATGGAGTGAATGAGACCGTGGGGATACCTCTAATCACCAACCAGGATAATGTGATATCAGGAGAAGAAGGAATTAGAGAAATCCATGTGGTGAGTGAAGAATTTATAGTTGCACCCGAGATGGTCGCAGAGGTAACAACTGAGAGTGAGGAAGAAGAGGAAGAAGAGGAAGAAGAGGAAAAAGAGGTACCTGAGGAGAATTTATTAGAGGTATTATATGATCAAAATATAGAATTTTAAAATAGTATTCATGAGTTAGAAGAGCAGGCTGAAGAACAACAGGCGGTCGTGGAGCAAAAGGATGCAACAATTCAAGCTTGTGTTACCGGATATGTTATGCTTGAACAGAAGCATTCTTTGGCAGAGTATAAGATGATACAGATGGAATCTGAGCTAAAAGAAGAAAAAACTGAACGAGTGAGAATAAGTGATGCATGGGCAAAAGCCGCACGACACGTTGATATTGTGGAAAGAGATGTCCGATCTAAGAAGACTAAAATAGATGATATGAATTTCTCTTTTTGGAAAGCAATTGGGAGAACCCAACATCGAGTTTTGAATTACCCTGTACAGAGCGGTCAACCTGAATTCGATATGGATTGAAGATTGAAGATTCAGATCATGAACCAGGAGTACGACGAGGCAGTTGAGGGAGGAATATGTCCTATAGAAAAGTATATTCCAACGGTAGTGATGATGCCAAATGCTACCCCAGACAAGTCAAAACCGGGTAGTTCGAGGGATGGCGGTTGTCATGACTTCCCAACAAGTGAAGAACCCAAATGAAGTTATCACGGGAGATGAGCAATGGAGAAATCATGATGACCCGGGAAATAGAATCTGAAATGAAAGTAAGGTATTCTCAACTTTTCGAAATACTAGGAACGTAAATTTCGGGGACGAAATTTCATAAAGAGGGGAGATTGTAAGACCCCGAATTTTATGAAATAAAAGATTTCAATTTTTCTTATAATTACAATTCAGTAAATGATTAAATTGTTAAAAGTTTAAAATTAAGGGTGAGATATGAATTTTTTTCAAAATACGCAAGTGGTTATAAAATATTCAATTGTCGGGGAATATTCGTTTGGTCGTGGAATATTCTTTCTGTCGAAAAATATTCGTACGACGACGTAGCCATTTGTGGGCCCCATAACGGATAACTGTCGGATGAATAAAACGACAAATTTGAGTTTTTATAAATAACGGTGTAATGGTTACCGTTAACACTGTTGGAATACCCGGTGGTTAAAATACAGTAATACGCGTTATTGCACAGTATCACACGGTATTGCACATTATTTTTGAAATTATTGATTCTTACGTAAGAAGACACTACTCAATAATTGTTACAGTAGTTACTGTTCAATATTTTATTTTATTGATTCAATAATTGCTGCATTGATAGTTTATATTATTATTGTTTCAATAATTGCCACTGCACAGTATTTTCCATTATCAGATCAATAATTCATATTATTTGAATAATATTATTAGATAGCATTATTGGCAATGTCTAGAAAGTTTTGTCAAGGAGAGGTTTGGTCACCTAATTGCGCGCCAGTAAGGAGAAATCCTTATTGGAAAGCCCCCATTTTTCTGGGAACGGCCTGATTGTCATAATTGTGATTCTGTAACATTATTTATGAATAATTAATTATTGATTTATATGATAAAGAAATATTTATTTGATGTAGATATAATTGATGGATATATTTATTTTATGTGGATATAATTGAAGAAATTAATGCTGAGGTATTTTATCAGTATTTTGTCGGAAGAGAAGTATTAAAAATCATCTGTTTGTGGATTTCAGATATTTTTTGGTTTGGAATTTGGAAAAACTCAAAGCTACAAAGTTGTAGAGAATTCAATTTTAGGCAGAATGGACATAAAATTCGTATTTTTCTGATAACCGGGCTATTTTCTATGAATTGTTGAAGTTTTGGAAAAATAAAATAATTTTTATTAAATTTATGGGGGGACCCACTTTTGGTTGGTGGAATACACACATGGGCTGCTGAATTCTTCCAACATGACTGCCCCAAAATTCAAAGCATGCTTAGGAATTGTAATTAATAATAATATTATTTTATTATTTAGTCTCCTATGGCGTTCTAGCATTTTTCTATAAATAGAGGGCTAAGTTAGAATTGAAAATCACACCAGAAATAAGTTTGCTCTCTTTTTCTCTCTATATTATCGAGCGTATTCTTGTGAGTATACTTTGAGTGTTGCTTTACGGTGCAAGTTTCCGTCAGCACTATATTCAAAATTTAGTCAGAAGTACGATTATTTTGAGGTAATAGATTTTAAGGGTTGTTATGTTTTTCATGTTTCGTAACTTTTTAGACCTTCAAAAATTTTGGAAAAATTTGAAATGATAATTTGATGAGTTTTATTGATTGTGTCCAAAAATAGCGATTTTTGGATGTATAGATTAAAAGTTATGAATTTTACGGGAAAAGACTATTTTAAAAGTAACCGCTTATAACTCCTTGTGGTTAACTCCAAAATTGATGAAATTTTTATTGGGAGTACATCTATATAATATCAGTGTACTCTGTGAATTTCGGAATTTTTGGATAAAAGTACAATTTATGATAAATGTCTAAATATTCGGCAGTTTTGGCCATATGAAAAATATTAAATGAATTGGGAAAATTCTGAGAAAAATATATGTTCAATATGGGACTATATTCTGCTACATCCCAGAAAAGAAATATTTTTGGAACTGATTTGGTATTTTTCATAAAAATGGTCTAGTTTTGAGTAAAAGAATTAAATATGTTATGTGAAGTAAGAAAATTGAAAAATATGATTTTATGGCTTGAGAATCATACATGAGTTATATGCAGATTTTTGATGAGGGTTTTGGTTATTGGTGATGAAATCTTATGAGTTTGGCATTTTAGAATGATTAAATGCATTATTTATTAAAGTGTAAACAATTAAAATAAATTGTTTATAAGTTTAAGAAATGTTATTTCATTATCATTATACCGAAATATTAGCATGAATTTTATTATGAAATTTTTACCTTTTTGTGTCGAGTTACTATTCACGAGTTACTATTTACGAAGTTACTATTCATGGGTTACTATTCACGAGTTACTATTAACGACAAAATTAGTTTCTTTTTCTGACCAAATTATAGTTGAGTTATGAATATTACTCTTGAGATTAAAACTATGTGTTGATCATATTATTTTTATTATCATATATAACATTTTTATAAACATAATGATGATATTTCTCTTTGACTTAAGTGTAAAGATGGGTAGATTTTTGGTATGATCATGACTACAGGTTCTCTTTGGCCAGTAGTGCAAAGTTGAATTGTTGACTGGTATGATCATGACCATTGAATTTATAATTGAATATCTTTAACTTAAGTGCAAATATGAAATGATCAACATGGTTATAATTGTTTATATAAATTCTGAAATGATTATATATTTCTTTGAGATATTAATATATTTGACCTGTAGTGCAAATATGAACTGTTGATGAATATATTTGGCCTGTAGTGCAAATATGAACTGTTGAGGAATATCTTTGGACAGTAGTGCAAAGATGAATTGTTGATGAATATCTTTGGCCCGTAGTGCAAAGATGACCTGTTGTTGAATATCTTTGACCTGTAGTGCAAAGATGGTTTGTTGATGAATATCTTTGGCCCGTAGTGCAAAGATAAAATTGTTAGTATGATTATAAATAGGAACTGTGATTTGGTATAACCACGATCTTTGATGTTTTAGGAAAAGACATGTGATGAAAATTATCTTCGTCCTGGATGCGAAGAGAAATTTAGAATCACAATTATGATTATGAGTTATTCATATGATTGTGGACCAGAACTGTTGATTGATGTTACAGGGATAAAACATTATTGGTGGATTTTTAACATAGAGAAGATAATTGACTTTATGGTCTATTTGACTCTTCTAATGGATTGCTCGTTCCGCTGCAACTATGGTTGAAATTTTTATCATATACCATATGTTCTAAATCTCTGATTTATTATTGATGAATGCTATTGATAATTTAATTATCTTTAGTCATGATATTCTTTACTGGGCTAGTTGTGCTCACCCTTCTATTTCATAATTCCTTTCAGGTAATAAGAGTGTAGCTGGGTCGAGCGGGGGTAACAGGGGAATAGAACGGTGGTCATCATTTAGTAGTTATATTTGGTGAATCAACTAGGGTGAGACGAACCCAACGTTGGAAGGGTGTTTTGCCACTATCATACAAGATGTCTAATGACATACAACCTCGTGTCATCATAAGACAGGGTTGTGCTCATCCACTTGCTGAGTATATTTACGAGCACTACCTATATAATCTTGGTGTTTGTTTGAAGTATAATTATCATTTAGAGATAGTGGAGATAATGATATGTCAAGAGAAGACTCACCATTGGGAAGAATATGATAGTAATCTTCTCATTTTTATTTGGGGTTTATTGGGTCAACCAAGGATAATTCTGTGGCCATATGATATCTATCATAACCTAAACGCATGGCCTCCCATTTACGAAGGTTTTCTTGAGCACTTCCCAAAGATTCTAATTTCTAAAATAGTTTTTGACTATACCTTTATGTAAGGTGTCATTGTGACGTGCTATCCAAGGTTGGGATAAGTGTCACAGTTGGTATATATTTGTATCCAAACTCACAGCATATGTGTTGTTGTATTTTGCACGACAATTATTGTAATAAAGTTGTAGTTATTTTCTGTACCATGTATTTGGCGACTCAGAATGGGTTGGATGGAGTGGACCTATTTTGGGGTTGTCACAAGGGGGGTGGTTGGAGTAGGCGGGGTGGGGGTTTATACATAATTATTAAATATTAATTTTTTTGAGAGGGGTGGGGGTGGGGGTGGGCATGGGGTTGGGTGGGGGTGGAGTGTATACATAATTACTGAATATTTGTTTTTTGGGTGGGGGTGGAGGTGTGGGTGGAGGTGTATACATAATCACTGAATATTATTTATTTGAATCAAAAAATTCTGAATCTGGGGTGGAAAGAACATTGGATTTGGATTTGAAATGAAATATGGGTCGAAAAATGGATAACCAGTTTAGACCTATATTTCTTTTTAAAAATATGATTTCAAACCTTACCCATCTTAAATAAATAAAAATAATTAACCAATCTATTTTGTTCTAGTTAATATGAGTTGACCCAATAATTAACTAATTATATTATCAAGTCTAATCCCTTATGTGACGCCCCAAAAATAGGTCCATTCCATCCAACCCATTCTGAGTCGCCAAATACATGGTACAAAAATAAATACAACTTCAGTAATACAACATATACCGTGAGTTTGAATACAACTATTGTCTAATAGATAGTCTAAAAACTCAAAAGGGGTCCTCATTATAATTATTGATACATTATTTCACAGAATAGTGAGGACTACTAATGCAACCATCTGGACCGTCAATCCATTCCCCGACTAGTCCCAGCTATATTCTCATTTCCTGAAGAGAACAGTGAAAGAAAAGGGTGAGCTCAACTAGTCCATTAAGAAATATTATGACTAAGATAATATACAACAAATTATCATTAGTCTTCAACAAGGAAAAATCTAATAAAATATAATAGACAACAAGTTTTAGATCAACAACTGCTTCGGAATAAGCAATCCATTAGAAGAGTCAAGTAGAGAAAGAATTCTACTATCTTCTATGAATTTAAAAGTCCATTATCAATATTTTATCCCTGTAATAATAATCAATATACATCTTTAATTAAATATTCATCTTTGCACTACAGGCCAAAGATATTCATTTGTATCACCAGTTAGTCATGTTCATCTCAACACATGTTCATCTTTGCACTACGGGCCAAAGATATTCATTAGGTAATCATTCATCTTTGCACTACAGGCCAAAGATATTCATCAGTTAATCATTCATCTTTGCACTACAGGCCAAAAATATTCAGTAATATCATCATTTAGGACTGAGGATGATGAAAAATATTTTAAAGGAATGAATCCAGTGAAACAAAATAACAAATATTAGAGATTCGTATTACAGTTTATCCAAGATCAATAATACTTCATAATAACCAATTTTGAAGCAAAATTCAAGAATAAAGATCAAAACATGGATACAATCAAAGATAGTAACCATAATAGACACCTTGGATAAAAAGAAGAAAATTTTATTTTTAGTGAATAGTGCCGTATTCGTGAATAGTGTCGTATACGTGAATAGTGCCGTATACGTGAATAGTAACTCCGGCACCAAAAGATAGAAATTCCACAAGAAAAATCATAATGCTTCGTGAATAGTACTCGTGAATAGTAACTCATGAATAGTAACTTATGAATAGTAACCCATACATGAAAAGTTCTAAATTCGATAAAAAGTTCTAACCAATATTTCGGCATAATAATATTGAAGAAATAATATCACTTACGAAGAAAATAACATCCCTTACCTCAAAAAGATAATACTTCTGACCGGAATACTGGATATAGTGCTGAAGAAACTTGCACCGTATAGCAACACTCAAAGTATCAAAATACTCACAAGAATACGCTCGATAATATAGAGAGAGAAAGAGAGAAAACTTATGAATTTTGGTGTGATTTTCATTTCTAACTAAGCACTCTATTTATAGGAAAATGCTTAGAACGCCATAGAAGACTAACCTGCTACCTGATGGCTTTACATGTTACTATTTCCACCCACCACATTTGAAATTCAATTGAGCAGATTTCTCACCAACCAGTTCTAGAATTTTCCAAAATATTTTATCATTTAAACAATAATCAGAAACTTTAATAATTCATAGAAAATAGTCCGTTTATCAGAAAAATATGAATTTTATGTCCATTCCACACGAAATTGAATTCTCTACAACTTTGTAGCTTTGAGTTTTTTCAAATTCCAAACAGAAAAATACCTGAAATCTACAAATAGATAATTTTTAAATACTTCCAATCCGACAAAATACTGATAAAACATCTCAGCATTAATTCCTTCATTAATAACCACATAAATAAATCCATCATTTATATCCACATAAAATAAATATTTCCTTATCATATGAATCAATAATTAATTATTCACAAATAATATTACATAATCGTATTTATGACAACCAGACTGTTCTCAGGAAAGAGAGGGCTTTCCGATAAGGATTTTTCCTTACTGGCGCGCAATTAGGTGACCAAACCTCTCCTCGACAGAACTTTCTAGACTTTGCCAATAATGCTATCTAATAATATTATTCAAATAATATGAATTATTGATCTGATAATGGAGATACTGTGCAGTGATAATTATTGAACAACAATAATATAAAATATCAACGCAGCAATTATTGAATCAATAAAATAAAATATTGAACAGTAACTAATGTGACAATTATTGAGTAATGTCTTCTTACGTAAGGATCAATAATTTAACAATACTGTGCAATATCGTGTGCTACTGTGTAACAACGCGTATTACTGTATTTTAACCACCGGGTATTCCAACAGTGTTAACGGTAACAACTACGCCATTATTCAATTTATCATTTTCTTCATCCGACAGTTATCCGTTATGGGGCCAACAAATAGCTGCGTCGTCGTACGAATATTTCCTGACAGAAAGAATATTCCACGACCAAACGAATATTCCCCGACAACAATGAATATTATATAACCACTTGCTTATTTTGAAAATTTGCACATTTCACCCATAACCAAAGTATTATATCAAATTAATACCTTATTATTCATAATAATAAATAAAGGAAATTTGATTTTATTCATTAAAAAGTTGGGGTCTTACACTTATCTTTCTCATGCTCTTGTTACAACACTCCATTCGCCTCCGTTGGCCTTTACGCGTTTAAGAAAGCTTTGATCAAAAATATTTTTCATCCATAGCATTAACACCTCTTTATTCCTTCAATAATTCAAAGGACACTAGTTCTACAAAAACCAAAGCATACCCTGGCCCAAGTAGAAGGGGAATTGATCACTAGTAGAGATTTTGTTACTACTATTTTCTATTTGAAGACCAGCTATATGCATTCGTTGATCTACTTGGAGGGCAAATGAGACATTGTCTATGTTCAACTTTTTTTTTAAAACTTAAACTACAACTACTCTAAAAAAAGCTTAAGCTACTACTATTCTAAAAAAATATTAAACACACGGTGTATAATATATTCAAATTCTCTCTCTATCTCGCTAAATTTCAACTCAAAAAAATCCGTTCTATTGAGAATAGATACTGGATCCGCCCCTAACCGTGTGCTTCTCTCTCCCCCTCTCCCCCTCATGTCTTATTAAATTAGTTATATTGACGTATTATTTTTGTTATTACTCTGTGCTAGTCTCATTTGTAACATTTACAAATTTAAATATATATTTTAATTTGTTCTCTAATTACCTCTAAATTCATTAATTGTTTAATTTAATAATGAGAACATGTTAATGAAATTGTGATGTTAAATTTGAGAACATTATATCATTTAATATTATCATCAAAATATATAAAATACGGTTTGTGAAATAAAAACTAGACACAGAACAATTAGAATATGAGATTAACACGAGTATTCTATGTCCTTAAGGTGTTTATTACCCCTTACCCAAAAATGTTTGTTAAAGGCTACTGACAATCTACCTCCATGATATATGTAAAGCCTATAATTTCACAGTGATAGCAATTCACTGATGAATCTCTGTTACTTGCTTCATTGTAAAAGATGAAAATATATATGAGTATAAGGAAATGTAGAGAAGAAATTGGTTGGCTTTCTCTCCCATAAAATTGAATTATTAATTAAGTATCAGTTACAAAAATAATTTTGTAATCATAACATTAATCAATACAAAACAGTTCATATTCATGTGCATATTATTATAGTAACTGATGAACAAACTTTTCTTACAGTTTATGTGACGCCCCCAAAACAGGTATACATCACCCATCTTGGGTCGCCAGATACAAGGTACTGAATTCAAATACAACTTAATTATATAGCAGTCGTGTAAAATACGACTAAACATATGATGTGAGTTTTAATACAAATATTATCATCTAGACAATATACAAACTCAATGGGGTTCTCATTACATTTATTATCACACTATTTCACAGAATAGTGAAGACTACTAATGCACTATCTAGGACCATCACTCTGTTCCCCAACTAGTCACTGCTACGTTCTCATTTCTTGAAGAGAACAATGAAAGCAAAAGAGTGAGCTCAACTAGCCTAGTAAGAAATATTATGACTAAGATAATGCAGAATAAATTATCATTAGACTTCAATAATGTTAAACTGATAGAATATAATAGACAACAAGTTTAACTGCAGCGGATCAAGCAATCCATTAGAAGAGTCAAGTAAGGTATAAAATCTACTATCTTCTATGATTTAAAAATTTTTTCATCAACTTTATCGCTGAGACTCAGCTTAATAAATAAAATCGAATTATCCCTGCTCCACGACCAAGGATATTCATGTAATAATCAATGGTCATGACTATACCTAATAATCCCTGGTCATAATCATACCAACAACTATCCACCAATGAACTACATGTCAATGAGGACTTTTACCACATCATTCGTCACATTACGGTCATGATTATACCGAATAATCCCTGGTCATAATCATACCAAGTCCATCTATGCACGTAAGTCAAAGATGACTTTCATTACAATATAAGCATGGGGATGATGACAATGACATAATAATTCAATAAAACAAATTCAAGAATAAATTTTAAAGATTTATAAATTAATTTATCCAGGAACCAATAACGTCCAATTTGTCAACATGATACTACTTTGTAGAGTAAAATTCAAAAATGCTCAGAAGAATATTTCCATGAAAAGATACTAGATGAAGCGCAAATATCAACGATATTCCACTAATTTCATGGAGTATAGAAGCCAAAGCTTTAACCAACTGAGTATAATAGAATATATGAAACTGCAAATGGATTTTCGCCCGCCATGCGGTAATCCACGTAGACAGATCATTTCTATAATTCAATAAGGAATGAATACGAAGGATCATTCACCATGCATGTGGTAATCCACATAGACATGTTATTCCAGCAGAATAATAAAGAATAAAATAACAGAAGGATTCACCATGCGTGCGATAGACTGCACAGACAGATTATTCCCAACAGAATAATAAATAATGGAACCAGGTCCAGCATAAAGTACAGATATGATATTCCAACAAAATAATAAATAATGGAACCAGGTCTGACGTAAACGCACATACATGATATTTTGACAGAATAATAAATAATGGAACCAGTTTAGGCGTAAACGCACAGACATGATGTTCCAAAAAAATAATAAAGAATGATATAACAAAAGAATTTTATCATGTATGCGGTACTTCGCATAGACAGGTTATTCCAACATAATGATAAAGAATGGAATAACAGAAGAATTTCACCAAGTATAGGGTAGCCCGCGTATTCAGGTTATTCCAATAGAATAATAAAGAATGAAATAACAGAATTTCTCTTCATGAATAAGAAAGAAATAATACCCCTTACGAGTACAACAAATAATCTCCATTACCTTAGAAGAAATTGGATACTGGAGTAGTGAAGTAGCAGAATACTTTTCTTCTTTCTCTCTATAGTTTCTCTCTCTAGAGTTTCAGTGAATTCGTAAGAAATAATGAAGGAATGAGCTTCTATTTATAGGAGAATGGACTGAATAGTAACTAATTCATGAACGGTCCAGATTGATTTACTTTTAAACGGACGGTCCATATTGGTTTACTATTAAAACTTAAAGCAACGGTCCATACTGACTTACTATTAAAACTTTAAACCAGCGATCCATATTGATTTACTATTATAACTTTCCACCAGCAGTCCATTTGATTTACTATTATATCTTCAACCAACGGTCTAAAAAATTAGCACACCTCCTCATGGAATAATATTGTACCCAAAAATAATTTGGACCAAAAAGAAATATATTTTACGGGTGAATAGTATCCCGTGAATAGTAACTCGTGAATAGTACTCCGACACGAAAAGTGTCCCGAATACCCGATTGAAAAATATAACCTCCATACATCAATTATTATCGAAACAAATGTCGATTTCCACTAACACAATTAATTTCAACACAATGAAACTATAAAAATCATCTTTAATCAACATGAACTTATTCATCATTAATATTATAATTCATAATATTTAACAATCAGGTCGTTCTCAAGAAAGAGGGGGCTTTCCGATAAGGATTTCTCCTTATTGCTGCGCAATTAGGTGACCAAACCTCTCTTTGACAGAACTTCTAGACATTGTCAATAATTCAAATAATAATATGAATAACTTTGTCATCTCAATTATTGATTTAATAATATATCATATTATGCAGATGATACTGTAACAATAATTGAATCAATAAAATGAGAGATATGATGCATCAATTACTGTAGCAATAATTGATTATAACTGAGTGACTTCTCACGTAAACATCAATAATCAATACCGTGTGCTACTATGTAACCATGCGTATTACTGTACTTTTACTACCGGGTAGTTCAACAGTTTTAACGGTAACACCTCTGCCGTTATTTTTATAGAAAGATAACTTTGTCGTTTTCTAACTACGACAATACTTCCGTTGTGGGGTCCATCAATGATTGTGCCGTCATACGAATATTCCCTGTTAAAATGAATATTCCCCGACCAATGGAATATTATATAACCACTTGCTTACTTTACAAAATTTGTAAATATTACCCACAACTATAACATTATATCAAATCCACACCATAATATTCAAAAATATATTTCGAGAAAATTATTCTTTATTCATAAAAGTTGGGGTCTTACAGTTTAATTTGGTTCACCTGGTTCGAGCTCTATCTAAAAAGAAAGGCTCATGGCTCGGAGAAGGCACAAATAGTTTAAGCTATTCTCCTTATGTTTATAACATATTAAATAGTTTATCTCCTTACCAATGTGGATTTTTGTGGAAATAATTTTTTCATATACCCCACTTTGGATACAATTAAAATACATTATATAATTCTTACTTGAATCGTATATTGTTCTCTCTAAATCTTCTTATTATATACTATCAAATGCACTTGTAATTTTATTTAAATTCAATCAATTAAATAATTTAAATTAAACTCAAAATTGATTAAAACTCATAAAATAAAAGATGCATTTAACAGTTTGTCTTATGCATCGACTCTCTTATGTTGATTTTATGTTATGTAATCTTCAAACTAATTTAATAGTTATAAGAGGACTATTTCATAACCGCAAAGTCGTCCCATATATATATATATATATATATATAAGGTCCTCATCGGTGGCAACCGGTTGCCACGAACACTACTTCAGCAATTATGATCTTAGCCGTTGATTGTGATAATTAAAAGCTCAGATTAAAATCAATTTCCCCTTGCTGCTATAACTTCTAGCGGCAATAACATCCCTTTTAACGGCATCCCAGTTCACCAAAATGCCCCTAAATTAACTTGAACTTACCTACAGCTAGAAGTTCTAGCGGTAGGGGATTTGGCTTTTTTTTTTGTAGGGACAGGAAATTGTTGGGAAAAAGTACGCCAAAAATAATCTCTATCTCAGGAATTACTTTTTCATCTTTGTGCAATTAAATATGAAATCAACAAAATCAATTATGAGAACAAAAATAACAAATAACCATCCACAAGCAAGACACCAAATTTATGTGGAAAACCCTCTAAAACTAAGAGGTAAAAACCACGGGTCAAACTCCAAATCTCCACTATATCACTAATAATGAGCTTACAATAATCCTCTCAAGTTTTATGCAATAAAACTTGAGGTTACACAAAAAATTGAGATAGTACAAATTTACCTTTAATTAAGTTGAGAAACCTAATTAACTTCACCACCTAAAAATACCCCAAGTAATAAATTCTTCAAGCTTTCAATGGAACGGAGATGGCGGCGGATACCCACGAACAATAAACTGTAATTCTCTCAATTTATTATTTTGGTATCTTCTTGCTACCAAGTTTCTCTCACATATCAAATAAGACTCCCTCTGTAACATTCCAGAATTTTAGAATTTTAAATGTAATTTATAAATATTTATTGATGTGTATAAATATTGATTGAATGTGTTTAGTGTTGAATAAATAATTGTTCAATTTGATTAATTTGATTTAGTTATTTTTTTGTTACATAGTTAATGAGTTAAGGAAATTCAGGATAGGAGATAATATTCTAGTTTAATTTAATAATTAAATTAGAGAGTTTATATTGATTAAATGAATTATTATATTGATATTTCATTTTTGATGGGTAATTATTTGTATTGAGTTATTTGATTAAATGATTTAATTGATAAATTGTTATTAGAATTACTTAATTAAGTATAAAAACTTAATTAAATGTGACAAATAACTATATTATATGTGGTTATTAAAATAAATTAAAGTGATTTTAATTTAGTTTGCCAAACAAGGCTTAAGTTTATTATGTCTCTGAGTTTTAAATTATTTTGCCAAACAAATCCCTATGGCTTTTGGTTTTTAAAATTTGAATTTTAATAAATAAAATATATATTAATTTGGTAACTAATAAATTGAATAGGGGTATTGAGTAGGCGTCGGTTTTGTTTTAAACGGGCGTGCATTGGTTTTATTTTGTTTTTACGTAAAGAGTATTTGGGTTTTGGCTCAAGAGAAAAGAAAAGGAAGATTGCAGAAATTGAGAGAGAATAGAGTAAATTGAGAGGAAAAGATCTCTGAAGTTGCAAGGTTGTTTATGACTAGCAAGGGTTAACCAAGAAAAAGAAGGTATTATACAAAACCTTTATACCATATATATGTACGTATATATGTTTATATGGCGTAATTTCTAAATTTTCTGTGATCTTAAGTTTCACTATAATATAAAGTTTTTTTTTACAAAAACTTTCTGTAAACCATGCTCTTGCAATTGATTATGAAATTATGCGTAATTATAATGGTAATTATTATAACTAGCATATATATATATATATATATATATATATATATATATATATATATATATATGATTGTATGGTACTTACGTGTTAAAGAAAAGGAATTGGTTTTTACAGTGAGCGTAGATGCACGAACATATCTTATAAGACTATTAGAAGTGAGTATTTAATTGCCTATGAACTGTAAAAAGAAATTGAAGTGTGATTATGTTAATTGGGTATGAAATGAAGAGAATTTAGTTCAAAGGAATCAAATTGGTGTATCATAATGGTTACAGTATTCACTGTGTCAAGAAATATCAAAGATGGGATTTTTGGGTTGAAAATATGGTTTTCAAATATTTAAATTCTCTTAAATTATTGTTCAGTTGTTTTAAGTTAATATACGTATGATTGGTGAGGTTATGTGTAACTTACATCAGTTATATGTATGTAATTAGGTGCTATAATTTCTTAAACAGACCAAAATTGGTCTTCGTGCTCGGTTCTGTTAGTTTTCGATGCCCCAGCGCTAAAAAATGGATCCCCAGCGCCAAAATTCGCGCCCCAGCGCCAGAAGTTCACGTCCCAGCGCTAAAATTCGTGCCCCAGTGCCAATCTCCCACTGCGACACCACTGTATGACTTAGTCCTCGCGCCGCTGCGTCGGAACAAATGTCTGAGTCGGACAGTTTTGGCCTCCTGTAGTAAAATGACCATAACTTTCTCATACGAACTCCGATTGAGGGGATTTAGGATGATCCAGAACGAGGAAGAATAGACCTACAACGTTCATGATTTAAGTTTTTTAATTTGAGGTCTGTAACAGTAGTCAAAATGGTCATCTTTAGGACTGTTGTGTTTTTGGGGGCAATCGGAGGGCATCGGGCATGCACATATGCATGTGTAGTGCTCCTGACGATAAAAGATGATTTCCTAAGTTACAAAACATGTATGTTAGTAAATATAATGATGCTTAAAATTAATAAATAATGTATTAGATAGGTTATAGAAGCATAGTAAGCATACACAAGAGAGGCAAATCGTGCGTGTGACGATTGAACGTCGAAACGCCGTGCCAAGTGTTAATGAACTTAAATTTTTTTTAATTCAATTGAAATGAATATTATAAGTTATGGAATCGGTTTAATATAAAACCAATAAGTAGTCCTAGCAAGACTTAAGCACTTGAATGAACTTCGAGTTTGACTAAGAAGAAATATAGTGAGTCATAAGTCAAAAAATTAGCACAATCTAATTTAACATTTTGTGCTAATTAATAGGAAAGATTATGAGATGTGGAGTCGAGTTTACATCACAATTTCTATATGTTGTTATGTGACTAATAGTTGATGTGAATGATTATATAATTGTGTAGGGCACGTGAAGTGCAGATAACTGTAAGCTGTTAAGTTATTATTGGTAAACAACGATCAAGGAAAGTCTTTCGGTTCCTATTTGTTACGTGGACTTGATGAACTGTTTTAAATTGCATGATATGTTATACATGTTGAAATCATGAAATGTTAAAGTCAATTTATGACTGCATTATTTTGGTTAAATAAGGAGGATTGAGTAAGGAACTCAATCTTTATATTTGCTATGTGAACTAAAAGCATGTATGCCATGTTGTTTTAGTTATTATGAGATGTATATCAAGCATGTTATTATATACTATGTGATGCATGAAAACTGTTAGACTTTGCTGGGCTGTCGAGCTCATTCTTGCAAATAACCACTTTTACAGGTCAAGATTTTAAGGTAAAGATATGTGCTAAGTGAGTTATAGATATCTATATTCACAAAGATTACTTATGTTTTATGAGAAATATATTTCATATTTTGAACGTAACATGTTGTTGAATTATAAGTTGAGCTATGCAATGTATATGGATATTTAGTTATGATGTAAGACTTTGTATAGTCATTTTGTTGTAACGATTCATGATATAAGATTGAATCAAAGAGATGTAATGTAAAGGTTGCGATTCAGGGCAAAAAAGAAGGAAGTGTATAAAAGTTTTAAATATTCCGCAATTTTATTAAGTTTAACATCGAATAATGATGTAAAGATAGATTAAAGTTGTATTGGTAACGATCGAGAAAGAGAATATTATTGTATGAATTTTGGGGTCGTTACCGTTGGTATCAGAGCCGTAGGTTATAAACCTTAGGCAGGAGTACCGTAGGCTATAACCTGTGAGAAGAGAGTTGAAGATAATGAACGATTAAGCTCAAATAGACTTTGAACAATAAGGGATTAAAACTTGCTTGAAAGGATTCAAAGAAGAATCTCGCAGAGTTATAAGGAATATGAATGTGGGGTTACCCAACTCCAATGATAAGAATGTAAGGTGATAATGAATAGACAATGTCTATAAAAAGAGAATGATAAAGGAATTAAGAATAGAGAGTTATATTTAAGTATGGTGCAATTGTACTCTTTAGTAGTTGATGTATGGCATCTGGGCTAAATGATTCCTTCATAGAGCGGAGGTATATACGAACTAGTAACTCGGAACCTAGTTTATTGGTTGTTTTTGGGAAATCACTCAGCGTACCATATTGAAACTGTTAGAGATACCAAGTATAGAAATGGAGACGTATGATGAGAGTTTAGAACTTGAATGAAATTTTGAGCGATGTAAATGAAGTTAGAAATTCTTAAAGGAAGAATTGTTATATAAACAAGAAGATTCAAAGAAGAATCTTGAATAGATATAAAGATAAGAAATGGGAGTTTCCTAACTCCAATAGCCAAGATAACGAATAATGTCGTAAATGATGAAAAAGAGAAAGAATGAGGATCATAAAACAAAACGATCACGAGTTAAGAAAATAATGTTAAGGGAGATGATTAAAGAATAAGATCACGACGTGATCTGTTTAAGTTATAAAAGAAATATGGTATGTAATTTTTGAATGATTATAGCTTAATGCTATGAAGGTGGTGTACTATGAAATAGTACGAGATAACTCATGAGGAGTTATAGATGATGTGATACGAGGAATTCGTATCGAGCAAAGAGCAAGTTATAAGCAAGATAGAGTTAGGAGGGATTTCAATTGAGGACTCAGGTGGTGGCTGAGTTGTACAAACCTTTGTATGGGCGAGGGGGTTTTGTACTTGTACTCAATTTATCACATTGATAATCATTGGAATGTTTGTGTCGCACTATTTGCTATATGCCTGTTGAGAAGGTGATTCTTTTCTCATGTGTATAACAGATAGGTAGAGTATAGTTAGAGAATATTATAAGGTTAAGTGCGAGTTCTTAAAACTCATACTTATGGTAGGTTCGTGACTCATAATTATATGGTATGTTTTTGAACCCCTCAGCGAATGGACGCCTATGGTCTGACTATGATAAGTTCTTAAACTCATATGATTGTGGCAAGTTCCTAAACTCATAACGTGTGGTAAGTTTGACGAACTGGGTATAGATAAGTGTGAATGGAGTATTGAGGATGATAGGAATAGATAGACCTATTAAGCAATGGATCATTATAAAAAGTGGAGTTGATGGTGGAAGCATATGTATTCTAAATCTACTAGCTATGCTAGACTTTTGAAATTTATTGACTTCGTGCTGATGTTTACACTTTTATTTTCTTAAAAAACATTGGATCAAATGATGGAACCAATGAGTTTTAACAACAATACTGTTATTCGTATGTCTATGCTAACTTCTTCGGCTAGACAAAAATGATTTGCAATATATCAAAATGTATTTTATATCATTAATGCATCATGTAACCTAGTGCAAAGATGATAAAAATGATGGAGTCATCAATAGAGTATTACCTAGTGTTGGATGTGATCTAAGGATCGTCAGCCCACTATGGTATGATGTAGTATGATAAAATCACCAAATGACGGAATCATCAACGGACTGTAAATATAGTGCGGTATCATGATGTCATAGAAAGATTTTTGAGATTTCTTTAAGATATGAGAATACATATGTATATGTATATTTCGGTTGATGTCTAAATTGTTGTAGAGGTCTATGCTATTTGATTCAGTTAGACAAATATTGAAAGATGTTCATGAAATTCAAGAGTTTCTTGAGAAGTTATGCCAAACCAAATTGCTTTGGTGCAGATTCAGATATTGAAAAGCTGAGATGAACAACCCTATTATTTAGGGGTTTCACTTAGTTTATACTTTGCGCTGAAATGTTTGTGCACAATACATGTACGAAGGATTGATCCCCTAAGTACCTTGTAGTCCTTATAGTCGTATGACTGTTAAAGTTAAAGTTGAAAGATTACTTATAACTGTGGACATGGTTCGTGGTCATTAGACCCTCAGTTGAATGCTTGAACTCTAAATTCTGAGATGAACAACTCTTTTATTAGAGGTTACGCTTAGTTTATACTTTGCGCTGAAATGGTTGTGCACAATACATGTACAATAGGTTGATCACCTAGAGTACTTGCGGAGGGTGTTTTCAGTCTTTGTGATTGATAAACAATCTGCCAAAGAGGGTTTAAAGTGTAAAGAACCGGGGGGTGAAGCACTATTAAACCTAGAGAATAGAGTTCACGGTCTTGTGACCCTCATCATGATTTGGAATCTTTTAAATTCTTGAGTTATTCACACTATTTCCCAATTATTGAACAATTATAGAAGATTCTTATTATTCTGCAAGATGGAAGTGAAAAAGGAAAGTATTCCTTAGAAAGAAGTGAGTCGTAGAATGCGACACTGACTGATGAATATGTTGAATAAGTGAGAAAAGAGATTTTGAAGTGAGAAGGATATGAGTTATCAAAGAATAACGTGAAACTTTTAATAGAAAAGTTAATAATTATAAAAAGATCTTTGTAAAAAGAAGTGGTTATAGAAACCAATGAAGGAATGAAGTAGTGACGTAAAAATCTACTTTGATAGATTGAATGAATAAAGATTAATAAATAAAATTTTGAGGACGAAATTCTTAGAAGAAAGGGTAAATGTAATATCCCGAGTGTTGATGATAACGATCCTTAGAAAATGAAATGAATGGGTTAAAAGATATATAATACTCAGAATATAATTGAGTTCAAGTGAAGGTTATGAAATGAAACCTAGAATTTGATAAAGTAATGAATGAAGTAGGAAATATAAAACCTATATTTAGATAAAATGATGAAAGATTACTATGAGTTATTTGTTTAATTTGTGTCTTCGATTCTGGAGACAAAATCTTTGTAAGTAGGGAAGATTATAACGAATGAGTGGTTTGAGTTGTGATTTCTGAGGACAAAATCCTTATAAGAGGGGAATGATGTAATATTCCAGAATTTTAGAATTTTAAATGTATTTTATAAATATTTATTGATGTGTATAAATATTGATTGGATGTGTTTAGTGTTGAATAAATAATTGTTCAATTTGATTGATTTGATTTAGTTAATTATTTGTTAAATAGTTAATGAGTTAAGGAAATTCAGGATAGGAGATAATATTCTAGTTTAATTTAATAATTAAATTAGAGAGTTTATATTGATTAAATGAATTATTATATTGATATTTCATTTTTGATGGGTAATTATTTGTATTGAATTTTGTGATTAAATGATTTAATTGATAAATTATTATTAGAATTAATTAATTAAGTATGAAAACTTAATTAAATGTGACAAATAACTATATCATATTTGGTTATTAAAATAAATTAAAGTGATTTTAATTTAGTTTGCCAAACAGGGCTTAAGTTTATTATGTCTCTGAGTTTTAAATTATTTTGCCGAACAAATCCCTATGGCTTTTGATTTTTAAAATTTGAATTTTAATAAATAAAATATATATATTAATTTGGTAACTGATAAATTGAATAGGGGTATTGAGTAGGCGTTGATTTTGTTTTAAACGGGCGTGCGTTGGTTTTATTTTGTTTTTACGTAAAGAGTATTTGGGTTTTGGCTCAAGAGAAAAGAAAAGGAAGATTGCAGAAATTGAGAGAGAATAGAGTAAATTGAGAGGAAAAGGTCTCAGAAGTTGCCAGGTTGTTTATGACTAGCAAGGGTTAACCAAGAAAAAGAAGGTATTATACAAAACCTTTATACCATATATATGTACGTATATATGTTTATATGGCGTATTTTCTAAAGTTTCTGTGATCTTAAGTTTCACTATAGTAGAAAGTTTTTTTTTACAAAAACTTTCTGTAAACCATGCTCTTGCAATTGATTATGAAATTATGCATAATTATAATGGTAATTATTATAACTAGTATATATATATATATATATATATATATATAAATATATATATATATATATGATTGTATGCTACTTACGTGTTAAAGAAAGGGAATTGGTTTTTACAGTGAACGTAGATGCACGAACATATCTTATAAGACTATTAGAAGTGAGTATTTAATTGCCTATGAACTGTAAAAAGAAATTGAAGTGTGATTATGTTAATTGGGTATGAAATGAATAGAATTTAGTTCAAAGGAATCAAATTGGTGTATCATAATGGTTACAGTGTTCACTGTGTCAAGAAATATCAAAGATGGGATTTTTGGGTTGAAAATATGGTTTTCAAAGATTTAAGTTCTCTTAAATTATCGTTCAGTAGTTTTAAGTTAATATATGTATGATTGGTGAGGTTATGTGTAAATTACATCATTTATATGTATGTAATTAGTTACTAGAATTTCTTAAACGGGCCGAAAATGGTCTTCGTGCTCGGTTTTGTTAGTTTTAGGTGCCCCAGCGCCAAAATTTGCGCCCCATCGCTAATCTCGCGCCGCGGCGCCATTGAATGACTTAGTTCTCGCGCCACGGCGCCGGAACAAAAGTCTGAGTCGGACAATTTTGGCCTCCTGCAGTACAACGGCCATAACTTTCTCATATGAACTCCGATTGAGGTGATTCAAGATGATCCGGAATGAGAACGAATAGACCTACAACTTTCATGCTTTAAGGTTTTTAATTTGAGGCCTGTAATAGTAGTCATAATGGTCATCTTTAAGACTTTTGTGTTTTGGGGGGCAATCGGAGGGCGTCGGGCATGCACATATGCATGTGTAGTGCTCCTGACGATAAAAGATGACGTGCTAAGTTACAAAACACATATGTTAGTAAATATAATGATGCTTAACATTAATAAATAATATATTAGATAGGTTATAGAAGCATAGTAAGCATACCCAAGAGAGGCAAATCGTGCGTGTGACGATTGAACGTCGAAACGTCGTGCCAAGTGTTAATGAACTTAAAAATGTTTCAATTCAATTGAAATGAATATTATAAGATATGGAATGAGTTTAATATAAAACCAATAAGTAGTCCTAGCAAGACTTAAGCACTTGAATGAACTTCGAGTTTGACTAAGAAGAAATATAGTGAGTCATAAGTCAAAAAATTAGCACAATCTAATTTAACATTTTGTGCTAATTAATAGGAAAGATTATGAGAGGTGGAGTAGAGTTTACATCACAATTGCTATGTGTTGTTATGTGACTAATAGTTGATGTGAATGATTATATAATTGTGTAGGGCACGTGAAGTGCAGATAACTGTAAGCTGTTAAGTTATTATTGGTAAACAACGATCAAGGCAAGTCTTTCGGTTCCTATTTGTTACGTGGACTTGATGAACTATTTTAAATTGCATGATATGTTATACATGTTGAAATCATGAAATGTTAAAGTCAATTTATGACTGCATTATTTTGGTTAAATAAGGAGGATTGGGTAAGGAACTCAATCTTTATATTTGCTATGTGAACTAAAAGCATGTATGCCATGTTGTTTTAGTTATTATGAGATGTATATCAAGCATGTTATTATATGCTATGTGATGCATAAAAACTGTTAGACTTTGCTGGGCTGTCGAGCTCATTCTTGCAAATAACCACTTTTGCAGGTCAAGATTTTAAGGTAAAGATATGTGCTAAGTGAGTTATAGAGATCTATATTCACGAAGATTACTTATGTTTTATGAGAAATGTATTTCATATTTTGAACGTAACATGTTGTTGAATTATAAGTTGAGCTATGCAATGTATATGGATATTTAGTTATGATGTAAGACTTTGTATGGTCATTTTGTTGTAACGATTCATGATATAAGATTGAATCAAAGAGATGTAATGTAAAGGTTGCGATTCAGGGCAAGAAAGAAGGAAGTGTATAAAAGTTTTAAATATTCCGCAATTTTATTAAGTTTAACATCAAATAATGATGTAAAGATAGATTAAAGTTGTATTGGTAACGATCGAGAAGGAGAATATTATTGTATGAATTTTGGGGTCGTTACACCCTCATAGCCTTATTTATATTACTCTTCCTAATCCATTCCTATTATGGATTAAAAACAATTTATTCTCCTAATCAAATTAAGGATCACATCTCCTTGACTCTTGGTCACCAACCAATCTAACAAGTAAATCCTTTTTCAACTTGGATTCCTTTCATGGAATTTCCAATTCCAATATTGCTTTTATTAACCCAATTTCTAATTGAATTAATATCAAGTAAACCCACTTACTTGCTCACAAAGAAAATCAATTCTTTTCTATCTTGGATTCTATCTCATGATTGAGGAACCAAACTCAATAATCTCCCCATCCGAACCCATGAGAGGAGGGATCACCAACTACAACTCCTTACTCGGAGTCAATTCCAACGAAGTCTTAGCTCAACTTAAGCTTCTTAGAATTTTCAAATATCTTCATATTCGACTTTGTCTCATCGATATGGTTCTTCTCAATGGGAGGATCTAACTAAAACTTGATAGATTTTTGCTTGCCAAATTCATTCACAACCGCTTTGTACACTGGCTACGTTTGGTACCCGTTTAAAGTGAAGAGCTTTTCTCTCGTGTTTCTCATGCAAGGCTTTTCTCCCATCTCGCACGACTTTGTACCACACCTTTTTCTGTTTAACTCCCCCATCTTCAACACCTCTCACATATGCCCGCATCGTATAAATAGTGTCTACCTTCTTACCTCTAGTCACCACTAGAGACCCTTTGGTGAGCTTCCACTGACCTTCACTAAAGTAACTTTTATAACCATTCTCATCAAGCTTACCAGCAGAGATCAAATTAAAACGAATATCCAGAACATGTCTGACTTCTCTCAGCATCAACCTGTAACAATTGTTAGTTTCCAAAAAAATATGTCCAATTCCTATAATCTTGGATGCACTTCCGTTTCCCATCCACACATGGCCAAAATCACCACTACTGTAGGATGTGAAGATTTCAGCACGCGAAGTAGCATGGAACGAAGCACCTGAATGAATAATCCAATCATTAACATGGCACTTGAGTTTATCATCACAAACAATGGCTGCATCAACGTCAGATAGATATAAATCGAATCTTTATCCTAATCTCTTTCCTTAGACTGCTCCTTCTTTAAAAATCTGCATTCTCATCTTATGTGACCTGGCTTCAGGCAGTGAAAATAAATTAATTCTTTTCTATCTCTTGACCTTCCCCTGGATGTGTCATCTTTAAGAGAGTTTCTTCCTTTGTTTTTGCCCCTACTCTGTGCGATAAAAACTTGTGACTCAGCGCTAATCACCATAGTATCTCTTCACCTCTGTTCCTAATTAAATAAACTATCTTTGATTGTATCCATAGTCAGCGTACCATTGGGAGCGGAGTTACTCAGTGATACAACCAGCGTCTCCTAGCTATCAAGCAAAGAGCTCAAAAACAACAAAGCCTGCATCTCATCGTCAATGACCATCTTCATCGTACTCAACTGATTTATCAAACTCTGAAAATCACTCAAGTGTTCTACAACGGAGTTTCTGTAAGACCCCAACTTTTATGAATAAAGAATAATTCTCAAAATATATTTTTGAATATTAAGGTGTGGATTTGATAGAATGTTATAGTTGTGGGTAATATTTATAAATTTTGCAAAGTAAGCAAGTGGTTATATAATATTCGATTGGTCGGGAAATATTCGTTTTTACAGGAAATATTCGTATGACGACACAATCATTGGTGGACCCCACAACAGAAGTATTGTCGTAGTTAGAAAACGACATAATTATCTTTTTATAAAAATAACGACGAAAGTATTACCGTTGAAACTGTTGAACTACCCGGTAGTAAAAGTACAGTAATACGCGTGGTTGCATAGTAGCACACGGTATTGATTATTGATGCTTACGTGAGAAGTCACTCAGTTATACTCAATTATTGTTACAGTAATTGCTGCATCATATCTCTCATAGTATTGATTCGATTATTGTCACAGTATCATCTGCATTATATGTTATATTATTAAATCAATAATTGAGATGACAAAGTTATTTATATTATTAAATTATAATATTTACAATGTCTAGAAGTTCTGTCAATGAGAGGTTTGGTCACCTAATTAAGCGCCAATAAGGAGATATCCTTATCGGAAAGCCCCCTCTTTCCTGGGAACTATCTGGTTATTAAATATTATGAGTTATAATATTAATGATGAATAAGTTCGTGTTGATTAAAGATGAATTTAATAGTTCCATTATGTTGGGATTATTAGTGTTAGTGGAAATCGACATCTATTCCGATGATAATTGATGTATGGGGGTTATATTGATAAATCGGATAATTTATCGGATAAATGAGCAATTAATTGTTACTAATTCACATGCTTATATAACTATTTGTTCACATGTGTGTACTATTGAATCACATTCGTGTACTATTTAGGGAGTTGGTGCAAGATTGATAATACTTGCATGACTAAGTTAAAAATGGAGGTATATATAGAGGTAATATATTATAATTCATATTTTTCACATGATTATACTATTGATTCACATTATTGAACTATTGATTCACATTATTTACTATTAGGGGAGGTGGTGCAAGTTTGATAATACTTGGAGGACTAAATTAAAAATGAAAGAAAAGTTGGAGGTATTGTACTGTAATATTTTGAGCCCCAAAACGTGCAATTATCGAAACTATATTTTCCTATAAATAGAAGCTCATTCTTCCTTCATTTCTCACCCATTCACAAAATCTTTAGAGCAATTATTATAGAGAGAAATTATAGAGAGAAAGAAAAAGAGAAGTCTGCTACCTCACTATTCCAGTATCCAGTTTTTCTAGGGTAGGGGGTATTATTTCTTTCTTTCGTCTTCATGAAGAGAACTTCTGTTATTCCATTATTTATTATTATGTTGGAATAACCTATCTATGCGAAGTACCGCATACATGGTGAAATTCTTCTGTTATTCCATTCTTTATTATTATGTTGGAATAACCTGTCTATGCGAAGTACCGCATACATGGTAAAATTCTTTTGTTATTCAATTCTTTATTATTCTGTTGGAACATCTTGTCTGTGCTTTATGCATGACCTGGTTCCGTTATTTATTATTCTTTTGGAACAACCTGTCGGTGCTTTATGCATGACCTGGTTCCGTTATTTATTATTCTGTTGGAACATCCTGTCTGTGCGTTTACGCATGACCTGGTTCAGTTATTTATTATTTTGTTAGAATAACCTGTCTGTGCGGTCTATCGCATGCATGGTGATTTCTTTTGTTATTCCATTCTTTATTATGCTCTTTTGGTTAAAGTTTTGACTTCTATACTCCATGAAATTAGTGGAACATCCTTGATATTTGCGCTTCATCCAGTATCATTTCATGGAAACATTCTTCTGTGCATTCTTGAATTTTACTCTACAAAGCAGTATCATGTTGACAATTTAGACGTTATTGGTTCCTGGATAAATTAATTCTTGAACTTGTTTTATTGAATTCTTATATCATTATCATCATCCTCATGTTTATATTATGTTGAAAGTCATCTGTGGCTTGTAGTGCATAGATGGACTTGGTATGATTATGATCAGGGATTATTCGGTATAATCATGACCGTAATATTACAAATAATGTGGTAAAAGTCCTCATTGGCCCGTAGTGCATTGATGGAAAAATGTTGGCATTATCATGACCATTGATGAATACACGAATATCCTTGGCCAGTAGTGTATGGAAAATTTATGGTCGTGCTACTAATGAATATTCTTGGTTGTAGTACATGGATGATGTGGTTTATTTATTAAGCTGAGTCTCAGCGATTAAAGTGATGAAAAACCTTTTAAATCATAGAAGATAATAGATTTTATTTTCTACTTGACTCTACTAATGGATTTCTTGTTCCGCTGCAGTTAAACTTGATGTTTGTTATATTTTATCAGTTTAACACTGTTGAAGGCTAATGATAAATTATTCTGCATTATCTTAGTCATAATATTTCTTACTGAGCTAGTTGAGCTCACCCCTTTCTTTCACTGTTCTCTTCAAGAAATGAGAACGTAGCCGGGACTAGTCGGGGAACGAAGTGACGGTCCAGATGATAGCATTAGTAGTCCTCACTATTCTATTAAATAGTGTAACAATAAATATAATGAGGACTCCATTGTGTTTGTATATTGTCTAGATGACAATATTCTTATTAAAAACTCTTAGATTATATTTTGTCGTATTTTACACAACTGTTGTATAATTATGTTGTATTTGAATTTTGTACCATGTATTTGGCGACCCAAGATGAGTGATGTATACCTGTTTTAGGGGCGTCAAAGTTGGTATCAAAGCTTAGGGGTATGATCCCTGGCTAAGATGTGAGCTTAGAACTAGGAGGGGAGAGACGGGAAATTTCTTCACTAGTATGACCTACCTAAGTTTATTTGGTATTTAATTGGTTGGTCAGGGTATAAGGATAATATGTGACATGTCAATTAAACCTTGTTTTGTGGCAGTATTTGAAAATGTCATCCGAGAATGTTGAGAATAGCAATAGAGCACAAGAGACCGTTGAGTCTCCACAGATCGATAATCAGGATAATGTGCATCAGGAAGGCGATAATCCTCATGCAAACAACAACACTGGCCAAATGATGAACGATGTAATATTTAGAGGCTTTATGCAATTCATGCAACATCAGGCGAGAGCGGCTCTTGTCCAAAATGTAGGTGGAAACACTGGAAACTCTCAAACGGTCACCGCTAAACAGTTCAAGGAGCTTGGACCACCAGAGTTTATTGGAGAGCCAAAACCACTTAAGGCGGAGACGTGGATAAAGCAGATCACCAAGATATTTGATGTCTTGGGATGCTCCTAGGAGAAAAAGGTTCTCTTTGCCACCTTTATGTTGCGAGGAGATGCATATTACTGGTGGGAATTGGTAAAGCGTACTCAACCTACCGCACTGAATATATCTTAGGAGAAGTTCCAAGAACTATTCAATGACAAGTACTTCCCCGGAAGTATTCATCACATGAAAGAGGTAGAATTCATCAAGTTGGAGCAGAACAATATGACCGTGTCGCAGTACGAAGCTAAGTTTGCCGAGTTGTCTCGATATGCGTCTCACTTGGTGGACAATGATGAGAGAATGACGTGGATGTTTCTAAGAGGTTTGAAACCTGAGATACGTCAATATCTAATTTCTCATAAACTGTGTTTGTATTCAGATGTTGTAAATAGGGCTCAGTTATTAGAGCGCAATAACGAGTCAACACAACTAAGAGAAAGCAGCCAACAAAATGATAATACCAGTGGTAGTAGTCTTCGAAGCGGTGACAACAAACGTAGAGGGAATCAACTTGCTAGAAATGGTAACCACTTCGGTGGTAATCATGGCCAAGACAATAAGAATGGATATTTCAAGAAAAGGAGATTCAACAATGATGGAAAGACGTCAGCATCAACACCCGTTGTTAAGGAAGGAGAACGGCCACCTATCATATGCTTCAAATGCGGAGGGGAGGGACATATCAGTCCAAACTGCGCGATGCAGTCTAAAGCGTGTTATAATTGTGGAAGAGAAGGTCACCTAGCCCGATTTTGTCATGCACCAAAGACAAGTCCAGCTGGGATGGAGGCACCAAAGGCCGTCCCAGAAAAGTCAAAACCGGTAATTCAAGGGAGAGCGTTTGTCGTAACCTTCCAAAAAGAAAGGAACCCGAATGAGGTCATCACGGGTAAGCTTATCATAAACTCTAGTGAAGTCTATACCTTATTTGATACCGGTTCTACCCATTCTTTTATTTCTCCTACCTGCGCTCAACGTTTAAATTTGACTCCGGAGAAATTATACTTTGGCTTATCGGTTAAAACTCCGTTGGGAGAAACCTTCATTACATCCACTGTTTATAAGTCTTGTTTGATTCAAATCGGTAACCGCACGTTATCTGTCGATCTTATTTCTTTAAAAATACTTGCATTTGTCGTGATTCTAGGGATTGATTGGTTAACTACTCATCATGCTAAAATTGATTATTTTCGTAAGGTTGTTAGCTTTCATATTCCTAATCAACCTATTATGCGAATTCAAGCGACCAAACCATTAAAATCAATCACGGTCATCTCAAAGCATAAAGCTATTCGTTTATTGAAAAATGGATGTCAAGCTTTCTTAGCTCATGTCACAGATTTAAACAAAAATACGTCAGATTTGAAAGATATTTCTACTGTTAATAATTTTCCTAACGTATTCCCCGAAGAACTTCCTGGCCTACCCCTGGAGTGTGAAATCGAGTTTGGTATTGACCTTGAACCCGGTACAAAACTCATTTACAAAGCCCCATATCGAATGGCTCCTATTGAACTTTAGGAGTTAAAAACCCAACTATAGGAATTGTTAGACATTGGTTTCATTCGTCCTAGTACGTCTCCTTGGGGTGCTCCTGTTTTATTCGTGGAGAAAAAAGATGGAAGTATGCGACTTTGTATTGATTATCGGGAGTTGAATCATGTCACCATCAAAAATAGGTACCCGTTGCCTCGCATTGATGACCTGTTTGACCAGTTGCAAGGCGCCAAATTCTTTTCAAGGATCGATCTTCGTTCCGGATATCATCAGTTGAAGATTAAAACGGATGACATTCCAAAGACTGCTTTTAGAACTCGGTACGGGCATTATGAATTCCTAGTCATGTTTTTTGGATTGACTAATACTCCTACTGCCTTCATGGATATGATGAACCAAGTATTCAAGGAATATTTAGATCACTTTGTGGTCGTCTTTATTGATGACATCCTTATATACTCCAAAACTTGTGAAGATCATGAGCAACACTTGAGGTTGATACTCCAAAAGCTTCGTGAAAATAAGATTTATGCCAAGCTAAAAAAATGTGAGTTCTAGCTTGAGGAAGTTGTATTCCTTGGGCACGTGATATCAAATCTTGGGATATCTCTTGACCAGGCAAAGATTGAAGCAATTCAAAGCTGGGAGCAACCTAAATCATTGACCAAAGTACGTAGCTTTCTCGGCTTAGCTGGTTATTATAGAATATTCGTAGAAGGGTTTTCTCGAATCGCTACTCCATTAACTCAGCTGACTCAAAAAGATATAAAATTCAGTTGGAGCGATGAATGTGATAAGAGATTTCAAGAACTCAAGAGGAGACTCATTTTAGCACCTGTTCTGACAATACCATCTGGCTCAGAGGGATTTGTCATCTACAGTGATGCTTCAGGAAAAGGGTTAGGATGTGTTCTCATGCAACATGGGAAAGTTATAGCCTATGCCTCACGAAACTCAAAGAATATGAGAGGAATTATCCTACTCATGATCTAAAGTTGGCCGCCGTCGTTTTTGCGCTTAAGATTTGGAGGCATTACCTGTATGGAGAGAAGGTGGAAATCTATACGGATCATAAAAGCCTCAAATATTTATTCACTCAAAAGGAACTCAACATGCGACAAAGACGATGGCTTGAGCTGTTGAAAGATTATGATCATACCATCCAATACCATCCTGGAAAAGCGAACGTAGTAGCTGATGCATTAAGTAGAAGATCATATGCGAGTACGAGTGCATTATTGTCAATGCAAAGGCTCATTTTATATGTCTTAAAAAGGATGGAGATAGAGTTAAAGACTCTAGGGACCCATGTGATGATGGCGAATATACGAGTAGAACCGACTTTAATTGATAAAGTTAAATCTGCTCAAGATACAAACCTGGAGCTGATGCGTATGAGGAAGAAAGTGAAAGAAGGTGTTATGCCGGAAGCAAGAATCGATGAAGAAGGAATACTTTGAGTCAACTCCAGACTTTGTGTTCCTAACAACCCTGATTTAAAGTATAAAATCATGATAGAGGCGCACAACACACCGTTTGCAATCCATCCTGGGAGTACCAAAATGTATCGTGATCTTCGACATACATTTTGGTGGAGCAATATAAAGAGAGAGATAGCGGAGTTTATCTCAAGGTGTTTAACTTGTCAACGAGTCAAGGCAGAGCATCAAGTACCAAAAGGTCCATTGTAACCACTTGAAATTCCATAATGGAAGTGGGAGCACATTACCATGGATTTCTTTACTGGTCTTCCCAAGGTTTCTCAAGGCATAGATGCAATTTGGGTCATTGTTGATAGATTGACCAAGTCTGCTCATTTCTTACCTATACAAGAAACTTATACACTTGTAAGACTGCATGGTATGCCAATATCCATAGTTTCTGATCGAGGCCCAAGATTCACTTCACGATTTTGGGTTAGTTTGCAAAAAACTATGGACACAGAATTACGATTTAGTTCGGCATATCATCCTCAAACGGACGGGCAGTCAGAGAGGACTATGCAAACTCTTGAAGATTTATTAAGACTCAGTGTCCTTGACTTCAAAGGAAGTTGTGATAAGTTCTTACCATTGGTGGAGTTTTTCTACAACAACAGTTATCAAGCAAGTATTGGCATGGCTCCATTTGAGGCGTTGTATGGAAGAAAGTGTCGTTCTCCAGTATGCTGGGATGAGGTGGGTGAAGCAACGTTATTGGGACCGAATTTGGTACGTATGACTACGAAAAAGATTTAAACGATCCGACAACGTATAAAAATCTCACATGATCGACAAAAGAGTTATGTTGATTTTCATCGAAAGGACATGTAATTCAATATTGGAGATCATGTGTTGTTACGTGTTGCTCCATGGAAAGGAGTTACGAGATTTGGAAAGAGAGAAAAGCTCAATCCTCGATTCATTGGCCCATTTTTAATCCTCGATCGAGTAGGAACTGGGGCCTATAGACTCGTCTTACCGCCAAGTATGACTTGTGTTCATAACATTTTTCACATATCTATGTTACATAAATATGTGAAAGACCTGAACCACATTATTGAATTAGAACCAGACGAGATAGAGGAAGATTTAACGTATGATGAGTTACCTGTTAAAATCTTGGATAAGAAGGATCATATTCTACGCTCTAAAGTTATACCTCAAGTCAAAGTTTTTTGGAGAAACCACGATGTTGAGAAAATGACCTGGGAGTTAGAATCTGAAATGAAATCAAGGTATCCTCACCTCTTTGATATACCAGGTACGTACCCCAATTTCGAGGATGAAATTTCATAAGAAGGGGAGGTTGTAAGACCCCAACTTTTATGAATAAAGAATAATTTTCTCGAAATATATTTTTGAATATTAAGGTGTGAATTTGATAGAATGTTATAGTTGTGGGTAATATTTACAAATTTTACAAAGTAAGCAAGTGGTTATATAATATTCGATTGGTCGGGAAATATTCGTTTTTATAGGGAATATTCGTACGACGACACAATCATTGGTGGACCCCACAATAGAAGTATTGCCGTAGTTAGAAAACGACATAATTATCTTTTTATGAAAATAACGACGAAAGTGTTACCGTTGAAACTGTTGAACTACCCGATAATAAAAGTACAGTAATACGCGTGGTTGCATAGTAGGACACGATATTGATTATTGATGCTTATGTGAGAAGTCACTCAGTTACATTCAATTATTGTTACAGTAATTGCTGCATCATATCTCTCATATTATTTATTCGATTATTGTCACATTATCATCTACATTATATGTTATATTATTAAATCAATAATTGAGACGACAAAGCTATTCATATTATTAAATTGAAATATTTACAATGTCTAAAAGTTCTGTCAAAGAGAGGTTTGGTCACCTAATTGCGCGCCAATAAGGAGAGATCTTTATCGGAAAGCCCCCTCTTTCCTGGGAACGATCTGGTTGTTAAATATTGTGAGTTATAATATTAATGATGAATAAGTTCGTGTTGATTAAAGATGAATTTGATAGTTCCATTGTGTTGGGATTATTAGTATTAGTGGAAATCGACATCTATTCCGATAATAATTGATGTCTGGGGGTTATATTGATAAATCGGATAATTTATCGGATAAATGAGCAATTAATTGTTACTAATTCACATGCTTATATAACTATTTGTTCACATGTGTGTACTATTGAATCACATTCACGTACTATTAAGGGAGTTGGTGCAAGATTGATAATACTTGCATGACTAAGTTAAAAATAGAGGTTTAGATAGAGGTACTATACTATAATTCGTATTTTCACATGATTATACTATTGATTCACATGATTGAACTATTGATTCACCATTATTTACTATTAGGGGAGGTGGTGCAAGTTTGATAATACTTGGAGGACTAAATTAAAAATGAAAGAAAAGTTGGAGGTATTGTACTGTAATATTTCGAGCCCCAAAACGTGCAATTATCGAAACTATATTTTCCTATAAATAGAAGCTCATTCTTCCTTCATTTCTCACCAATTCACAAAAGCTTTAGAACAATTATTATAGAGAGAAAGAAGAAGAGAAGTCTGCTACCTCATTTGTAACAACCCCAAAATAGGTCCATTCCATCCAACCCATTCTGAGTCGTCAAATACATGGTACAGAAAACAACTACAACTTTATTACAACAATTGTCGTGCAAAATACAACAACACATATGCTGTGAGTTTGTATACAAATATATATCAACTGTAACTCATGTCCCAACCGTGGACAACACCTCATAATGACACCTTACATAAAGGTATAGTCGAAAACTGTTTTAGAAATTAGAATCTTTGGGAAGTGCTCAAGGAAACCTTCGTACATGGGAGGCCATGCGTTTAGGTTATTATAGATATCATATGGCCACAGAATTATCCTTGGTTGACCCAATAGACCCCAAAGAAAAACAAGAAGATTACTATTATATTCTTCCCAATGGCAAGTCTTCTCCTGATATATCATTATCTCAACTGTCTTTAATTGAGAGTTATATTTCAAATAGACTCCAAGATCATATAGATAGTGCTGGTAGATATACTCAGCAAGTGGATGAGCACATCCATGTCTTATGATGACACGAGGTGGTATGTCATTAGACATCTTGTATGACAGTGGAAAAACACCCTTCCAACGTTGGGTTCGCTTTACCCTAGTTGATTCGCCAAATATAACTACTAAATGATGACCACCATTCTATTCCCCTGTTATCCCCCGCTCGACCCAGCTACACTCGTATTACCTGAAAGTAATTGTGAAGCAAAAGGGTGAGAACAACTAGCTCAGTAAAGAATGTCATGACTAAAGATAAATAAATTATCAATAGCCTTCAACAGTAATAAATCAGAGATTTAGAACATATGGTATATGATAAAAAATTTCAACCATAGTTGCAGCGGAACGAGCAATCCATTAGAAGAGTCAAATAGACTATAAAGTCTATTATCTTCTCCATGTTAAAAGTCCACCAACAATGTTTTATCCCTATAACATCAATCAACAATTCCTGTCCACAATCACATGTATAACTCATAATCGTAATTGTTGTTCTAAATTCCTTTTCTCATCCAGGACAAAGATAATTTTTATCACCTGAAACATCAAAGATCATGGTTATACCAAATCTCAGTTCATGTTCATAATCATACTAATAAATTCATCTTTGCACTACGGCCAAAGATATACATCAATAAGTCATCTTTGCACTACAGGCCAAATATATTCATCAACAAGTCATCTTTGCACTACAGGCCAAAGATATTCATCAACAAGTCATCTTTGCACTACAGGCCAAAGATATACATCAACAAGTCATCTTTGCACAACAGGCCAAAGATATTCATCAGCTGGTCATGTTCATCTAAACACCTGTTCATCTTTGCACTACGGCCAAAGATATTCATCAATTGTTCATGTTCATCTCAACACCTGTACATCTTTGCACTACGGGCCAAAGATATTCATCAAGAAATCATTCATCTTTGCACTACAGGCCAAAGATATTCAGTAACACCATCATTTAGGACTGAGGATGATGAAAAATATTTTAAAGGAAACGAATCCAGTGAAACAAAATAACAAGTATTAAGGATTCGTACTCTAAACAATCCGAGTTCAAAAATACTTCATAAATAATCATACTGACGTAAAATTCAAGAATGATCAAAACATGGATACAATCAAAGCTAGTATCCAGAATAGATATTTTGGACAAAAAGAAGAAATTTTATTTTTTGGTGAATAGTGTCGCATTCGTGAATAGTGTCATATACGTGAATAGTGCCGTATACGTGAATAGTAACTCCGACACCAAAAGATAGAAATTTCACAAAAAAACATCATCACGCTTCGTGAATAGTACTCGTGAATAGTAACTCGTGAATAGTAACTCATGAATAGTAACTCGTGAATAGTAACTCGTGAATAGTAACTCATGAATAGTAACTCATGAATAGTAACCCCGACATGAAAAAGTTCCAAATTTTATAAAAAGTTCCAACCAATATTTCGACATAATGATATTGAAGAAATAATATTATTTTAGAAGAAAATAACACCCCTTACTATCCCTTACCTCGAGAGACAGTACCTCTGACTGGAATAACACTGAACGAACTTGCACCGTATAGCAATACTTAAAGTATACTCAAAATACTCACAAGAATACGCTCGATAATATAGATAGAGAAAATTTCAGTTTCTGGTGTGATTTTCAATTATAACCTAAGCACCCTATTTATAGAAAATTGCTTAGAACACCAAAGTAGAAAATTTAATAAAATATTAATATATATATTATAATTTCCTACGCACACTTTGAATCAGCTCCTAACATTCCCACATGCCAACCTTCTAAAAAATGTAATAAAAAAAACGTTTTCCTTTTAAAAAATATTTTAAACTTCCAAAAATCAATTATTTCGGAGCTTCAGAACTTCAATAATTCATAATAAATAGCCCCTTTGCCAGAAAATTTGAATCTCGCGAGTTTTTATAGGAAATTCAATTCTCTACAACTTTACAGAAGAAAGTTTTTCCAAATTCCAAACAAAAATTGACCGAAATTCATAAACGGGCGATTTTACAGGCTATAATCAAATTTTCAGTCAAGAAATAGGTCTACCGACACACAAAATTTGTTTTTAATATTTATTACAACAAAAATACTCTTTTTCCTCATAAAATCATATATCCCACATTCATTATAAAAATATCACCATTATTATATTATTAAAAATATAATAATATATTTAAATAAATTATTTTATCAGAAAAAGATAAAATATTAATTTTCAACAATTGGCACATTAAAAATTTTCTCCATCTATATCCACATAAAATCAGTATTGTTCTTATCATATAAATCAATAATTAATTATTCACAAATAATATTACAGAATCACAATACTGACAACCAGGCCGTTCCCAGGATAGAGGGGACTTTTCAATAAGAATTTCTCCTTACTGGCGCGCAATTAGGTGACCAAACCTCTCCTTAGATAGAACTTTCTAGACATTGCCAATAATGTTATCTAATAATATTATTCAGATAATATGAATTATTGTTTCGATAATGAAAAATACTGTGTAATGACAATTATTGAAACAACAGCAATATAAAATATCAACGCAACAATTATTGAATCAATAACATAAAATACTGAACAGTAATTACTGTAACAATTATTGAGTAGTGCATTCTTACGTAAGAATCAATAATTGGTGCAATACCGTGTGCTACTGTGTTTTAACCACCGAGTATTTTAACAGTATTAACGGTAACAACTACGCCGTTATTTTTAAAAACTTTAATTTGTCGTTTTCTTCATCCGACAGTTATTCTGTTACGGGGCCCACAAAAGGCTGCGCCGTCATACGAATATTCCCCGACAAAAAGAATATTCCACGACCAAACGAATATTCCCCGACAACAATGAGTATTTTATAACCACTTGCTTATTTTGAAAAAAATTCATATATCACCCTTAACTTTAACCTTTTATCAATTTAACTATTTACTGAATTGTAATTATAAGAAAAATTGAATACTTTTATTTCATAAAATTCGGGGTCTTACATCATTATTCCAATATCCAGTTTTTCTAAGGTAGGGGGTATTATTTCTTTCTTTCGTCTTCATGAAGAGAACTTCTGTTATTCCATTATTTATTATTATGTTGGAATAACCTGTCTATGCGTAGTACCGCATACATGGTGAAATTCTTCTATTATTCCATTCTTTATTATTATATTGGAATAACCTGTCTATGCGAAGTACCGCATACATGGTGAAATTCTTTTGTTATTCCATTCTTTATTATTCTTTTGGAACATCCTGTCTGTGCTTTATGCATGACATGGTTCCGTTATTTATTATTCTGTTGGAACAACCTGTCGGTGCTTTATGCATGACCTGGTTCCGTTATTTATTATTCTGTTGGAACATCCTGTCTGTGCGTTTACGCATGACCTGGTTCCGCTATTTATTATTCTGTTAGAATAACCTGTATGTGCGGTCTATCGCATGCATGGTGATTTATTTTGTTATTCCATTTTTTATTATACTCAGTTGGTTAAAATTTTGACTTTTATACTCCATTCTTTATTATACTCAGTTGGTTAAAGTTTTGACCTCATGTTTATATTATGTTGAAAGTCATCTGTGGCCTGTAGTGCATAGATGGACTTGGTATGATTATGACCAGGGATTATTCGGTATAATCATGACCATAATGTTACAAATGATGTGGTAAAAGTCCTCATTGTTCCGTAGTGCATTGATGGACAGATGTTGGCATGATCATGACCATTGATGAATACACGAATATCATTGGCCCGTAGTGCATGGAGAATTTGTGGTCATGATACTAATGAATATCCTTGGCCGTAGTGCAGGGATGATGTGGTTTATTTATTAAGCTGAGTCTCAGCGATTAAAGTGATGAAAAACCTTTTAAATCATACAAGATAGTAGATTTTATTCTCTACTTGACTCTTCTAATGTATTGCTTGTTCTACTGCAGTTAAACTTGATGTTTGTTATATTTTATCAGTTTAACACTGTTGAAGGCTAATGATAAATTATTCTGCATTATCTTAGATATTTTTTACTGGGCTAGTTGAGCTCACCCCTTTCTTTCACTGTTCTCTTCAGGAAATGAGAACGTAGCCGGGACTAGTCGGGGAATAGACTGACGGTCCAGATGATAACATTAGTAGTCTTTCCTATTTTGTTAAATAGTGTAACAATAAATATAATGAGGACTCCATTGAGTTTGTATATTGTCTAGATGACAATATTCTTATTAAAAACTCTTAGATTATATTTTGTCGTATTTTACACGACAATTGTATAATTAAGTTGTATTTGAATTTTGTACCATGTATTTGGCAACCCAAGATGGGTGATGTATACCTGTTTTGGGGGTGTCACAGTTTTCATCCTTGAATTTAGAATTCACAAGCTTCCTAATCAAAAAAGCTTTATTTTGCGCCGTCTTCCTTTTATACATGGACTCCAATTTCTGCCAGAGATCATAGGCTTTAGTTTCCGTGGCAACATGATGAAGCACGCTTTGATCAATCCATGATCTGATCAGACTAATTGTTCTCATGTTCATCATGTTCCACTGCGCGTCACTCTTGTTTGTGGGCTTAACTCCATCGTTCTCAAGTGGCTCGTACAAATCCTTCCAGTAAAGCAAATCCTCCATTCTTGGCTTCCAAATTACATAATTTATAGCCTTGAGACTAATCATGCAACCTGTTGTCCAATCCTCCATTTAATTCGCACAAGAAAACCACAAAAATAACCAAGCTCTAATACCAATGTTGGGAAAAGTATGCCAAAAATAACCTTTATCCCAGGAATTACTTTTCCATCTTTGTGCAATTAAATATGGAATTAACAAAATCAATTATGACAACAAAAATAACAAATAACCATCCACAAACAAGACACCAAATTTATGTGAAAAACCCTCTAAAATTAAGAGGTAAAAATCACGGGTCAAATTCTGAATCTCTACTATATCACTAATAATGGGCTTACAATAATCCTCTCAAATTTTATGCTTTAAAACTTGAGGTTACACAATAAATTGAGACAATACAAATTTACCTTTAATTAGGCTGAGAAACCTAATTAACTTGACCACCAACGAACAACAAACTATAATTCTCTGATCAATTTATTCTTTTGGCATCTTCTTGCTACCAAGGATAACTTAAATAAAGAACGACAAAAAGCCATTCACAATGCCGAGATCGACCATCCAGGTCAGGGAGAAGATTATATGCACGAGCATAGCCCCTGGTGGTGCACCCAGTCCATATGGGCTGAGATGTGTACCCAATGGAGAGCTGAGAGCTGGGTGAAAAGACGAAAGACTGCCGCCACCAACAGAGCCTCGGGTGTATCCGAAGGCGAAAAGGCTAAAGGAACATACAAGGGCGGCAGTATTTCACAGTTGCAGCATATCACTGCCAGGGTACGTATTTACAAGTTTTAATATGTTTTCAATCATGAATTGTAGAAAATATATCCCATTTTTACTTAGTAATATTGTGTTATTTTTGTATAGGAGTCTCAGTCTCAAGCTCAGCCTATCCATTGGCTGGATGTGTACGTTGCCACCCGTGATGGTCTGCCTGAGGCTATCCAGATAGCGGTAATAAATTTTAACAACTTGATCTTTAATTAATGCTTACAAAATTAATTTATTTTTAACTATTTAATTGTTAACATGATGACATGCAGGACACTTATAAGCGTTTATTGAATGAGCGCTATCCTGAAGGCACTCCACGTCCGTCTATCGATCAAGAGTTGTGGGAGAGGGCGTCTGTTGTGAAGAAGAACTACGTTAAAGGTCAAGGACAACGACGACGCCCATCCTTCAGTGGCTCATACTGCTCTTCTACCCAGTCTACACAGTCATCTAGCCATCCAGCTGTTCATACTCCGGCTGACTGTGTGAGAGCTATATGTCAAGATCGGGATCTTCTGAAGATACTGGGCGGACATCTGGGGGCTCTGAGTGCTGAGGAGTTAGCTGAAGCAGTAGCGGCAGCAGCAGCATCACAACACGGGGATGACGACGAGGTATAAAATCAATTTGTTGTATATTGTCGTAATATACCAATATTAACATAGTTAGTAAATATTTATAACTTGTTTTATTATTTTGTTAATATTACAGGGTGATCAAGGAGGCGGTGATGCTTGATTAGTACCTGCTTTAGATTAGTTTTATAGTTATAATATAAGTTTGTACTTGTTTCATTCTTAGGATGTTTGTATAATGTTACTTAAACAATTTTTAAAATGTTATTATTTTTATTCAAAATCATATTGGTTTTGAATGGTTTATATTCTAGTTTAGTGTATGTGTTATATGATGGACGTGCGACGCCTTATATTGTTGTGTATGCTGTTATTGTGTATGTGTGTTGGGATAAAACAGGTATAAAACAGGTACATGTTTTTGGGATTTATGCAAAAACAGCAAGATTCTGTTATTTTATTTTTTAATATCAGCGACCGCATTCGGTCGCTGATGACAGTCACTGACACGTCACGTGAGACACGTCAGCTTTGGCCATGGCCCATGCTGACTCAGCTTAGCGACCGGATTTGCCATTTCGGTCGCTGATATCGGTCGCTAATAACCGGTCGCAAATAGTGGTCGCTGATGTGCATTTTAGCGACCAGATTTTGTGCGACGCCTTTTAGCGACCGCCATCGGTCGCAGATAGGTATCAGCGACCATAGACGGTCGCTGATATGCGGTCGCTGATAAGCGTTTTTGTTGTAGTCATGTTCATCTTGTTCCACTGCGCGTCACTCTCGTTTGTGGGCTTAACTCCATCGTTCTCAAGTGGCTCGTACAAATCCTTCCAGTAAAGCAAATCCTCCATTCTTGGCTTCCAAATTACATAATTTATAACCTTGAGACTAATCATGCAACCTGTTGTCCAATCCTCCATTTAATTCGCACAAGAAAACCACAAAAATAACCAAGCTCTGATACCAATGTTGGGAAAAGTATGCCAAAAATAACCTTTATCCCAGGAATTACTTTTCCATCTTTGTGCAATTAAATATGGAATTAACAAAATCAATTATGACAACAAAAATAACAAATAACCATCCACAAACAAGACACCAAATTTATGTAGAAAACCCTCTAAAATTAAGAGGTAAAAATCACGGGTCAAATTCTGAATCTCTACTATATCACTAATAATGGGCTTACAATAATCCTCTCAAATTTTATGCTTTAAAACTTGAGGTTACACAATAAATTGAGATAATACAAATTTACCTTTAATTAGGCTGAGAAACCTAATTAACTTGACCACCAACGAACAACAAACTATAATTCTCTGATCAATTTATTCTTTTGGTATCTTCTTGCTACCAAGTTTCTCTCATATATCAAATAAGACTCCCTTGTAGCCTTATTTGTAGTACTCTTCCTAATCCATTCATATTATGGATTAGAAACAATTTATTCTCCTAATCAAATTAGGGATCACATCTCCTTGGCTTGGTCACCAATCAATCTAACAAGTAAATCATTTTTCAACTTGGATTTCTTTCATGGAATCTCCAATTTCAATATTGCTTTCATTAACCTAATTTCTAATTGAATTAATATCAAGCAAACTCACTTATTTGCTCACAAAGAAAATTAATTTTTTTTATCTTGAATTTTATCTCATGGGTGAGGAACCACGCCCAACAGAAGTAACTTTTTGAGTTATTATTTTCATTTAAAGATTAGGTAAATTAGGTGTCAACTGAACCATATCTGTATCTCACAGTTATTTGATGAATTAGCCCCCTGTCAATTCCACCACATCTTGAGGTTGATCGCAAAATTATGAGAATCACAAGAATGAAGATTCTATAGCTGCATCTGCATACACATATTGCACAAGATAGAAACGTGTGCTCAGGGTTAATAGAAACGTGTGCTCAGGGTTAATGCTTGTGGTTATTGATTACACAATTTATTTGTCGAAAATGGGCAAAAAGGAAATAAAAAATAGATAATTAATACCAACATGGCAATAAAGATTTAGTAAAATCACAGAATGTTATTTATAGAAATAAGGATAAAGAAGAGATGATATTTGCTTCTCCTCGTCATGTACGGCCGTACCCGTCCTAAATAATTATATATTATCATGTATTATATAACTAATATATATATATTCTTGTGATTGTATATATATTATTATTATTTAATTTTTTTTATACTCATCATATATGCGTTAAAATATAATTAATTTTTATGGATGTATTACAAGTCGAATTGGAAGGGGGATGTGTGCAGCCCCAGCCCCAGGCCTAATAAGGATAGGCAGATGACAATTTATATTACTTTGACAATTTTATTCTATAAGTTATTATAGAGGGCTCTCTCTCTCTCTCATACACATATCTTGATTATTACAGAACACCTCTGTGCTGGTAGCAAGACACTTGGATTTGGGACAAATTTTCAGTAATTTATTAGGAAGGATAAAGGTAGATAATTTATTAGGAAGGATAAAATATTGGGTCCTTTATATAAGTATATAATAAATAGAAAGTAATTAAAAAAAAGTGCATCAACTAAATAATTACAAAAAGAGTGTAGTTAGGACTCATATTATAAAAATAGTACAATTCATATTAATAAAGAAACCTAAAATCAAGGATAACTAATAATTCAAATTCAAATCTTGTCTCTAACAACAATTTCAAATTCATATTTCAAAATTCAAATCAAAATGAGAAAATTAAAAATTAAAAATTAAAAATTATGAAGGAGCTAATGTTCATCATCCTCCTCTCTCGCCGCCGTCGCCCCCACCGGAGTTGCTATTCTGAATTTCTTTTGACGATTTGGTTACCCACAAAAATTAAAATGATTACCTTTATACGAATTTTGACTAGTAACTGCATCACATTTAAAATAAAATTGGTAATCAAATAAAACTGAATTGGTTACCTTATCAATTGGTTTGGTAACTAACTATAAGAAATTTAGCTAACAACTGCATCACATCCAAAATAAATTAGTAACCTAATAAAACTAAATTGGTTACCTTATCAGAAGGTTTAGTAACCAACTGCATCACATTCAAAATATATTAGTAAGCTAATAAAACTGAATTGGTTATCTTATCAAATGATTTGGTAACCAACTACATGAAGTTTGATTACCAACTGCATCACATCCAAAATAAATTAGTAACCTAATAAAATTAAATTGGTTACCTTATCGGAAGATTTCGTTACCGGTGAAAATAAAGAATGGACCAGTGGAGGTGGGAGGTGGAGGGATCGAGGAGAGGGAGGGGCGGGAGGAGGATGGGGTGGGACGTGGGGTGTGGGGGGGAGAAGGGTGGAGGAGAAAGGGGGGCGGGAAGAGGGGGAGGAGAAAGGGAGGCGTGAGGAGGGGGATGCGGAAGGAAGGGGAGACAGAGGGAGGGGAGGTGGTGAGGCGGAGGTGGTGAGGCGGAGGCGGGGGCGGGAGGAGGGGGAAGGCAAAGGGAGGGGGAGGGGGAGGGGGGAGGCAGTACGAGGAGAAAGGGGCGGGAGGAGAGGGAGGGGGCGGGAGGAGGTGGAGGCGGTAGGAGGAGAGGCGAGAGGTGGGAGGAGGGGGAGGGGGGAGGCGTGAGGGTGGGGAGGGGTTGGACAGAAGGAGGAGGAGGCGGAGGGAGGGAAGAGAAGAAGAAGGGAAACAGAAATGGAGTGAGAGAAAATCGTGGGAGAGATGGAGAGAAAATTGTGGGAGAGATGGGGGAGAAAATCTTGTGCATAATTAAAGGGATAAGATTACACTCTTTTTGTAATTAAGTATTGCACTAGTATTGTGAATAAATATGGAAGTGTATTAGTTGTGTAAAATTTTTATGGGGGCATTATTGTTGTAATTATTTTTAAAAATGTAATAGAATATGTAATTGTTCCTAAAATATTTATAAAGAAATAATTCGTCACATTGTCATGCCAATATTAATCCCCCTAAAAATATTGGTAAATTATACTCCAACATGTTGATTCCATTACTCGCAACTAACACCTTCAATATTCTTAATATGTTAAAAGGTTGATTCCCTCATGATGAGGGAATCCCGCCGCCCACCCTTTCTTGTCCTCCTCCTCTCATTTCTTATATAAAGGGAATGCAGAATGAAGAAAAGAGAAGAATTCATCTGAAGATTTTGCTCTCTTGCTCTCTTGTTTATTCTCTCTAATTTATGCAACAAATATAAGAGTATATTTATACACTTTTGCTAAAGTTTTATAACACGTTATCAGCACGAGGCTCTAACCAACTGAGACGGTAAAATTAAATTCTTATAATTTATTATTATACTACCGGTTGGGCTATACCACCAATAATATAATTTTATTCTTATAATTACATTTATTATTCTGTTGGAATATCCTGTCGGTGTGAATTTCACCTGACCTGATTCCATTATTTATTATTCCTCATTTAATATTCTGTCTGAATATCCTGTCGGTGTGAATTTCACCTGACCTGGTTCCATTATTTATTATTCCGCATTTATTATTCTGTTAGAATATCCTGTCTGTGCATTTTTCGCCGGACCTGATTCCGTATTTATTATTCTGTTGGAAATAACATGTATGTCCAGTCTCTATCACATGCATGGTGAATGATCCTTGTATTTCATTCCTTATTAAATTATGGAAATGATCCGTCTAAGTGGATTACCGCATGACGGGTGAAGATCCATTTGCAGTTTTTTTTTTGTGTGTGTGTGTGTATATATATATATATATATATATATATATATATATATATATATATATATATATATATATATATATATATATCTGTAATAGTATATATACATTAACGATTGCATATTCTTTTTACTAAGATAATATGCTAATAACATAAATATAAGAATATTTATATTATTTATATTTGCACTTTATTACCACTTGAAGTCATGATTTAGTTTATTTTTATATATATCAAACATGCAATTATTTATTATTTTAATAAATAATAATTGTGTTTTAACCTAGAATAGATGGCAAACTTGACAAAAATAGATTTTTCTATTTTGAAAATCTCTGGAGACAACTATTTGGCTTGGGCACTTGATGCAGAATTGCACCTAAGTGTAAATGAGTTAGAAAAGACCATTGAATCAGGAAATACGGCAACTTCGGCACAAAATGCAAAAGCCATAATTTTTCTTCGTCACCATATTGATGAAGGATTAAAGACTGAGTATTTAACAGTCAAAAATCCTTTATCTTTATGGACACAATTGAAGGAAAGATTTGACCATCAAAATTTGGTTGTTCTCCCTAATGCCAAATTTGAGTGGCTTAATTTAAGGCTAAAAAATTACAAATCAATTACGGAATATAGTTCCAATATTTATAGAATAACCTCTACTTTGGCTTTGTGCGGAGATCCAGTTTCTGAATTCCAAATGTTAAAAAAACGCTCTCAACTTTTCATCCCACCAACATGATTCTGTCGCAACAATATAGACAGAGTAAGTTAACAAAATTCAGTGACTTAATGTCTATCCTCCTGGTTGCAGAAAAGAATAATAAATTATTGTTGAAAAACCATCAAGTACGGCCAACGGGTGCTACCCCATTGCCAGATATTAACATCACGTCATTCCAGAAGAATAAGCGTGACAATAGATGGTCATATAATAAGAAGCCTTGGGGATGAAAGAATAAACGAGGCCATCATAACAACAAATTCCAGAACCGCGACAATTCAGGCCACCAAAAGTGGCAAGTGTCTGGGTCGGGTAAAAATAAAGAAAATGTAGCACCGATAAAGAATAAACTAGATGTTTGTTTTAGGTGTGGGATGAAAGGGCATTGGTCGCGTACCTGTCGTACGCCGAGGTATCTGGCTAATTTATTCCAGGAGTCTCAAAAGAACAAAGTAATGGAGGCAGAAACAAACTTTGTTAATCATCAATTGAATATTGTTGATGATTCACCAATGACCAATAATGAGGAAAAGGTCGTTGATATTATTGAACCTTCTGAAAGTATCTTTTGGGATATCGTTTAATTTCTTGTTTTAATTAAACATCCTGCATGTATAATATTATTAGTTTTCGTTCTATATGTGGTATGTGTTTATCATGAATAAAATTATGTTTGAAGTATAACTTTTCTTATTTATATGTATCAGACCATCTTTAATGGATATGGAGGATATATGTTTGGTAGACAGTGCAACAACTCATACAATCCTTCAAAGTGAGAAGTATTTTTCATAACTAATCAAAACTAAGGGAAATGTAGGAACTATCTCTGGCACATCAAATTTAATCGAGGGATTTGGAAAAGCTAGTTTCTTGCTACCAAATGAAACACAAGTTTTTATCAAAAATGCTCTATATTCTAGTAAATAAAGAAGAAATTTGCTTAGTTTTAAAGATATTCGACTAAATGGTTTTCACATTGAAACAACCAATAAGAATGATAATGAATATCTTCTCATCACTTCTACTATTTCTGGAAAAAAGAATATCCTAGAAAAACTTCATTCAATTTCTTCTGGATTATATACTATGAAAATTAGAGCAATTGAGTCTCATAATTTTATGATTCTAAAAATTATAGATCCCAAATCCTTTATGCTTTGGCATGAAAGACTCGGTCATCCTGGTACTTCTATGATGCGTCGTATTATTGATAATTCTACTGGTCATCCTCTCAAAGATAAAAGGGTTTTTTCTAGTAGTGAATTTCCTTGTACTGCGTGTTCTCGAGGAAAATTAATTGTTCGACCATCACCAGTAAAAGTTTATAAATAAGCCCCAAAATTCCTAGAGAGAATTCAAGGAGACATTTGTGGACCTATTCACCCATTGTCTGGCCCATTTCGATATTTCATGGTTTTAATAGATGCTTCAACTAGATGGTCTCATGTTTGTCTTCTCTCTTCTCGAAACTTTGTCTTCTCAAAACTTCTTGCTCAAATAATCAAGTTACGGGCTCAATTCTCTGATCATCCAATTAAGTTAATTCGACTTGATAACGCAGCTAAATTTTTAATGACTTTTAATGATTTTTGTATGACTATTAGAATTTTCATTGAGCATTCCGTTCCTCATATTCATACACAAAATGGCTTAGCTGAATCTTTAATAAAAAGACTTCAACTAATTGCACGACCATTAATGTTAAAGGGCTAACTTACTTACCTCAGTTTGGGGTCATGCAATTCTTCATGCTGCAGTCATCATTCGAGTAAGACCAACGGCACTTCATAAATCTTCTCCTCTACAGTTAGTTCTTGGTCAGATACCCAACATATCACACTTTCGAGTTTTTGGAAGTGCGGTATATGTTCCAATTGCACCTCCATAAAGAATTAAGATGGGAGCCCAACGAAGAATAGGTATTTATGTTGGTTTTGATTCTCCTTCTATTATAAGATATCTTGAACCTTTAACTGGAGATGTTTTTACTGCACGTTATGTAGAGTGTCATTTTGATGAATCTGTATTTCCACCATTAGGAGGAGGGAAAGTTTTAAATAAAAAACCCTCTGATATATCATGGAATGCATCAAATTTAAATTTATTTGATCCTCGTACAGGACAATGTGAAATTGAAGTTCAAAGAATCATTCATTTACAAAATATTGCAAATCAAATGTCAGATGCATTTAATGATGCTAGAAAAGTGATAAAGTCACATACACCTGCAGTGAATACTCCAACAAGGATAGAAATACCTATTGAAAAATTAATTCCTGGAGAATTGACTAATAAGGTAATAGAAGAATCTAAACCACGCCAGAAGCGTGGAAGACCAATTGGTGCAAAAGACACTGTACCACGAAAATCAAAAGCAAATAAGAGAATCCCAGAAGGAATACCCGCTCCAGAAGTAACACTTATTCCAAGAGTGGGAATAGCCCCCGAAGAGGTACAAATCGCTCTAGAAGTAGAACATATTCCAAGAGTGGGAATAGCCCCAGAAGAGTTTCAAAATCTCAGTGAAGCGATAAGAGATGAACACCAAGAGATCTCAATAAATTATGTACATGATGAGAAAATATGGGATCGAAGCAAAGTCATGATTGACGATATATTTGCTTTCTCTATAGCATCAGATATTACTTTGATTCCTGACACGGATCCTGAACCACAAAAAGTGGAAGAATGTCGGAAAAGAAAAGATTGGCCAAAATGGAAAGATGTTATTCAAACTGAGCTACAATCTCTATTGAAAATAGAAGTATTTGGACCAGTAGTCCAAACACCGCTGGGTGTAATCCCGGTTGGAAACAAATGGGTATTTGTACGAAAGCGAAATGAGAAAAATGAAATTGTGAGATACAAAGCCCGACTTGTAGCTCAAGGGTTTTCACAAAAACCTGGTATTGATTATCAGGATACATATTCTCCAGTAATGGATGGAGTCACTTTTCGCTTTCTAATAGGTATGGCAACCATGGAAGGTTTGGAAACACGTCTGATGGATGTTGTAACTGCATACCTATATGGCTTACTTGATAGTGAGATTTACATGAGAATCCCTGAAGGATTGAAAATGACTGAATCACAAAAGCCCCATCACATATATTCAATCAAGTTACAACACTCATTGTATGGGTTGAAACAGTCTGGTCGTATGTGGTTTAATCGACTTAGTGATTATTTAATAAAAGATGGATACATAAATGATCAAGTATATCCATGTGTTTTTTTTAAGAAATCACAAAGTGGATTTTCCATTATTACTGTATATGTGGATGATTTGAATCTTGTAGGTACTCCTGAAGAACTCACAAGAACTGCTACTTATTTAAAAGATGAATTTGAAATGAAAGATCTTGGAAAGACAAAATTCTGTTTGGGAATACAAGTAGAGCATTTAGCATCTGGAATTTTTGTTCATCAATCCACATATGCTGAAAAGATTCCCAGTCGTTTTCATATGGATAAAGCTCATCCTTTGACTACCCCAATGGTTGTTCGATCTTTAGAAGTTGATAAAGATCCATTTCAGCCTCTAGAAAGTGGGGAAGAAGTTCTTGGACCTGAAGTTCCATACCTAAGTGCAATAGGTGCTCTTATGTATCTTGCAAACTGCACACGACCTGATATTACTTTTGCTGTTAACTTATTAGCAAGATACAGTTCTTCTCCTACTAAGAGACATTGGGATGGGATCAAACACATTTTGAGATACCTCCGTGGAAGTATAGATCTTGGGTTATTTTATCCAAGAAATTCCACGTCGCAATTGGTTGGGTATGCCGATGCAGGATATTTATCAAATCCACACAATGGAAGATCACAAACAGGTTATGTATTTACATATTGTGATACGGCTATCTCCTAGAAATCCACAAAGCAAACCATGACAGCTACATCTTCAAATCACTCCGAGATTCTCGCTATACATGAAGCAAGCAGAGAGTGTGTTTGGTTGAGATCAATTATTCAGCATATTCAAAAGTCATGTGAATTACCATCAATCAAAGACATTCCTACAATTCTGTATGAAGATAACGATGCATGTATTGCTCAACTTAGAGGAGGACACATCAAAGGAGATAGAACAAAGCACATTTCACCTAAATTTTTCTTCACACATGAGCTATAAAAGAAGGGTGATATAGATGTTCATCAAATTCGATCATGTGATAATCTAGCCGACTTATTCACAAAGTTGCTACCAAATGCAACGTTTGCAAAACTTCAGAAAATGATTGGAATGTGTTGACTGAAATACTTGTGACAACATTTCACCCAGAAGTAATGAATTTTTGTTGAGGGAAAGACTATATTCTTTTTTCTTAGTCACGGTTTTTATCCCAATGGGTTTTTCCTGACAAAGTTTTAACGAGGCAGTCAATTAAGATATTTATGTAAAAGATATGTACTTTTTTTTCCTTCGTTAAGTTTTTCCCACTGGGTTTTCTTAACAATGTTTTTAATGAGACACAATCTTCTATCATAGTAAATCAGGAGAAATGTTAAAAAGTTGATTCCCTCATGATGAGGGAACCCTGCTCACCCGCCCACCCTTTCTTCTCCTCCTCCTCCTCCTCCTCTCATTTCCTATATAAAGGGAATGCAGAATGAATAGGAGAATTCATCTGAAGATTTTTCTTTCTTGCTCACTTGCTCTCTTGTTTATTCTCTCTAATTTATGCAGCAAATATAAGAGAACGTGAATTTGTCATCTCCACTTAAAATGCTTTCATCACTCTTTCTATCTTTTCCTTAATTTGCCCTTGACTTAGGGATTATATTCAAACTAATCATTTTAAATCTATTTATTAATTCCATTTGCTTCTTCAAATTTTAGTTCGATTAAAATTAAGAAGGGACCGCATGAAACTGCGCTCCAATTGAACCCTTTTTGAGATTTTATAATTATCTCGTCTGATATGCATGCATGACTGCTATTGGTATCCAAAAATGGTCACCCACGAGGGCAAATAAAAAAAATAACAACTCATAAAAGTTAAATGTTTAATTTCCCATATGCTAGTGAAAACTAAGAATATTTGACTGCCTACATGACAATACAACCTTTGAATAATTGAGTCTCTACATTAGGGCTGAGCAAGTAATCAAACTAAAATTGAAATCGCACCAAAAATCACACGAATCGCACCAATTAAAATCGCACCAACGGTTCTGGCGTATGTGACGGTTTTAAGTGGGTTGAATAACAAAATTTACGGTTCCGGTTTGGTTACTAGCCAAAACCGCACGCATAAACCCGAAACCGCACCATGTGCGTGTATGTATATATTATATCTAGTAAATTCTAAAGTTACTTTTCACTTGAACACGCTCAGATAAAATTCCAGTCTTGCATTGTCATTTTTTCACCAATTGAAAGAAGATGTTAGAGATTATACAGTCAAAAATTAAGCAATTGGGTTTTGGAATTTCGAATTTATTTAATGCATTATTGGAGGGGCTTATAGCTGAGCACTTGATGCATTGGTTAATGTCAATGCTATAATAGTAATAGTCTAATAGATAATTTTTCAAATTAGGTATAGTTAGGATTATATTCTATAAGTCCTCCCTGCAATATATGAGATATAATTTCATTCTATCTCCAGTATATACTTTTAATTTTTGGGGAACTAGATAAACATTCTTGCTTGTTATCGAATATATGGTCTCCGTTATTTTATATAGCGTATGTTTTAGTTTTAAAATATGTTTGTTATAATTCTCATTGCCGACTCTGTCACTAAGTTAATTATTCGATGTAAGTTTTATGTTAAATTTTATTGAAGGCTTAGACTTTTTTGTTGTTTCAATTGGTTCTGAAACTAAAATCGCACCAATTAAAACCGCATCGCACACTTTAAAACCGCACCACACCAATCACAAGCGGTTTCGTGTGCGATTTTGAATTTTTCAAACCGCACCTAAACGGTTTCAGGTGCGGTTTGGAATTCAAACCGCACCATGCTCACCCCTACTCTACATGACAATGAAACTTTAAATATTTGATTAGGTAACTTTGGATATTTGACTGCCTAAATGTAATATTAACCTATGTGACATTAAAAGAAACTAGTTGATAGCCCGTGCAATGCACGGGCTAGTTCGAAAAATAAAAAATGAAAATTGTTCTTTAAAATCTACGCTATCATATATTCGAATAAGTAATATTATCAATAGGGGTGGGGCAGATGTTATATACCTATCAATATATATTTATACTACGTATTCATAAAAAACAAAAAGACTGCAGTTTTGACCGTGGAATACATCTCAAATCCAAATATGGACCACCATCTAGCAGAGCTTCCACAGAGGCAGACAATGCCTCATTTAATATTTTCTGCACCAGAAATTCTCATCAAAAGCTTGATTCATATGACAAAGATTATGGAATATTCACGCAGATTTATCCGCATTCATGTCCCATTACATACAATTTTTGCATATAATATTTCAGCTAATTATACAACCTATGACCTAAAAACATGTTAGACGATTTAGGAATGTAATGAATTTTGCAAGTCATGATACATATTTTTTTCTTTTCTTATATTAGTTTTCCCTTTTCTGGCACTCATATTTCACCTGAACAATAGAAACATATGCTCTTTTCTGCACTAAGCTTGTCATTTACACAGTTATATTTCCGATGAAAAACTTTGCAAAATTCAGAAATTGATGCTGAAGGTTAAAATACTGAAATCTCCTTAAATTTCCACAAAGACTTGTCAAGAAATGATTTCAAATCTACCTAAAGCTTGATAACTGCCAACTACCAAGGTTAGGTCACAGTGATATACCTCATATGATGAAGTAAGCTTAGAGAGCTTGGCAAAACGAATTGCAGCAATATGTGCAACTATATCACACTGAAGCTTATCCCTTACTTTAGCAGAGTCCATGTTTGACTGCCAAATGATGGCATCTGTAAAGTTAATGGGTTAGTGTCTAATATGAGCATTGCTAGATTGCAAAGATTCCTACCATCTATATAGAATTTCAATCATTCAAAAATTTAAACTATAATTGCCAGCTGATTCATTAGACTAAAAGCTTCTTCAACAACAGGAAGGAGAGTGCACCAAGACAAAAGTAAATTTCAAATGCAAATGTGTTAGAGCTAGAAGTATCTGAGAGATGCAAAAATTAAAATTCTAAATTTTCCGGCCAATACTTTTCCGAACCCCACACCACACCAAGCAAAAATTAAAGAGAAAGAAGAGAGAAAAAATGAAACCCCCAAAATCTAGCTCCAGCTCCAGTGCCAGCTGTTTGCCTTAGAAACACCCAAAATCCTAATTCCATCTCCAAGTGAATCAAAGATTAATGACCCAACAACAACTTCTCACATGAGCATGTTACCTTATCATACTTGGGTCATTTAAAAAAAACTATTTACACTAAAAGCATGTCATGAGTGCAAGACTGAAAAGTATTTGTAATAAAATCTCATAAACATTTCCTATTATATATGAATCGAATAATCCATCACACCTAAAATCATAAAATATGAAGAATGAAACTTAAAATTGTAAATGCCTGAAGGTACTGAACAGAACTCTAAGATGAAAGAATCACCCCAAACACAGTTGATGGCTATCACTAACCAAATGAAATCAAATAGAAAACAATGGGGAAAATAAAATCAAAACCAAACCCACTTTATGCATCCCAAAAAATTCAGACAAAAAGTAATTTCAAATAAGAAATAAAACAAAAAAGGCTCATGTGTTCATAACATCATACTATAGAATAATAATATGATTTTCAAAGAAAAAAGTGAACAGGAAAAAGAGAAGAAATCCAACCTGAGAGGAACCTAGAAAATTCGGTAAAGAAACGATACCCATTTATATAATCACGAAACAAATCACAGTCGCCAAAATCTAAGAACAAATGTGCCCACCAAAATGGCGAAAAATACAACCGGATCTTATCTTGATAATTAAGCAGGATTACTTGAAAGAAAATCTTGTGAATCTGAAGCAAAACCCACTGAAATATCTCAAAGAGAGGGAGAGAGTATATTTTTTTTTCAGGCAGGTAAATTAATCGGAAATTTATTCAAATTGTGTAGGACTTCCCTGCTCTGTCAAACAGAACTTGACCATTGTCATCCTTCAGAGCCTATCGCACCATACGTTATTAACTTTGATTCTAGAAAAATATATTACAACTTTGGTATTTATCAATGGCATCCATTACTCTCTCGTCTTCACGTAGTTCAAGCTCCTTATGAACTCCCAAGCAAAACAAACTATTTGAAAAGGCCCTTGCTAAATATGATAAGGATACCCTTGATCGCTGACACAATATTGCCAGAGCAGTGGGTGGAAAATCTGCAGAGGAAGTTATCAATTGAAAATTTTCTTATAAACTAAATGCTTTTTATACTGAGGTCTTTCTCAAAGAGGATGATGATGATGCATAGTGATAGCTATTTATGAATAATTACTTAATAAGGAATTGTAAAAAAGAAATTGTAAGAAGAGGACATACCAAAGATTTGGTTAGTAGAGGCATGAGAACATTTGGCAGATTTTTCCATGTAGATTCCCATGGAGAATTTCTTACAGCCAAAATGGAGCAATTTCCCTTCACTATAGGTATATTTATAACCATCAAACCAAAATTAAACATGATTCAAAATGCCAATGACAAAATTATCAACGATGTAAAGTTAAAATTTATATTTTGACATAACTGAAATAAATAAAGTATAACAAAATTGGACTGGAAGAACAAATCAATTGGATTAGAGTATTAGAAGTATTGGCATGGAATGCACAAATAAACATAACAATCGAGCATAAATACAATACACATCTATAAATATAAAACCAAAAAATCAACATAACAGTAATAAGCATAAAATAGAATGAATAATTCAACGAAATTCCAAAAAATTGTAGCTCATATTACCTTAATAATGAGTTATATCATTCAACAATAAGCAAATAACTCAATCATCCTCTTTTACATCTTCCTGTATTGTTAGGGATTCTATTCTGCTGCTCATCAAGTTTTTGTCTGATTCTGGGGTGGTTGCCTCAGGTAAAAAAGATGAAGTAAAAATAAACAATTTACAATTATGCAAAACTATTTAATTTCATGTACAGGTTAGTAAAATAAGAAATTTTTTAATTCCAGTATGAGATCTCCTCCGGAACGATGAATGAGGAGATGATGATAAAAAATAATGGGGCTTATATTTTACCTGTAGAGGGAAGATATAAGGTGTGTGTAACATGTGTATACATACTGGTATCGCTGAAAGAAAATAGGATAAGAGTGATAACTTTAATCAAATGCCCCTGCAGACATAGATTACACAATAAATTGGTTGACAATTGAAAGTTATGCCCATGTTGCTACTGCTATTGCAATGATACATCACACATGGTCTGAGATGAAAGACCATGATATGGTGGTATGTGCATCATAGATCCAAAATAAATGCTTATTTTATTTAAAAACACTTACAGCACCACAGGTACAACAGTCAGAAACATTCTATTCCGAGTGAGCTGTTTGCATACTTTATTATCACACACTACCTCAATAATCAATCAGATTAACATATGCACCCAGATCAAATTAAAAACACCCTCAACCATATTAATTCACTATTAAGGTGTTAAGGTATTGGAGAAAAAGATTAAGCAATCTAAAGCATCCAGTACTGATTTATGAAATTTCCAATGTAAGAAAGGAAATAAAATTACCTGGTATCACCATGGGAACAACAGGAATTCGGATGAACATCTGTGAAAGATTTAAGGAAAGACCAAATGCTCCCAATAGTTTCATGTGTAGAAGAAGTCACTATTAAGGGGTTGATCTTTAACCGATAAGATCAAATACAGAGTTTCAAGAATTACATTAAGGTATTGGAAAAAAAAGATTAAGCAATCTAAAGCATCTAGTACTGATTTATGAAATTTCCAATTTAAGAAAGGAAAATAAATTACTTAGTATCACCATGGGAACAACATGAATTAGGACGAACATCTGTGAAAGATTTGAGGAAAGTCCAAATGCTCGCAATATTGTGAAAAAAGATTGAAAAAAGGATGAAGCGATCGAGGGAAAGAAGAGAAGGAATTGATCGAGAAGAAGAGAATGAGTCAGTTGACTATGAAGAAGAGGAATCGATCGAGAAGAGAAGGAGCCAGTTGATTCGCGAGAGTTTCCAATTGAGCGAGTTAACTCTTAATTAATTAAAAGTTAACTCACCCAATTATGCAATTTAAAAGATCGGCTGTGATGTCTTTATATATAAGCTATTGATTAGAATAAAATAGAATAATTAAAAAATAGCTAAGAATTAGGACATTTCCCAAGGATAGAATTAAGATAATAAACCTCGTCTGCCAGGACTAATTAAGATATAGCCCTAGGGACCGACATGTACCCTTAATATAAGAAACACTGTACGCCTAAAGCTGAGATTATGCGTTGAGGACATTGACCTTAATGAAACCCATAAAAGATCCTTATATATATCCAAGGTTAAGTTGTTGCCATATGAAAACCTACATTGATGAAATATATCTAAATTGAACCTTAATGGAAAATCTCCAAAGAGAAAGGGAGAAGGATATACGAACCTATAATGTATTTTGGGGCTTGCCCTAAGAATCTAAGGAAAGGGACAATGTCCCTGTGAAACCTATCATGACACGGTCTGAGTTGGATACTGTGGACAAGGAAATCGTGCCTTTTCAGTTAGGGTTTCGTGTTGGTCGAGGAAGAGAGAAATCCACGAAGAACACATAATTGATTGATTGATTGAAGAGGGGAGAACGACAGGTGGGCGATTACTCTAATGACGTGTGACAGAACTCCTAGAATCTGGAAACCGTGTTAGGATTATTGGGATTCCAAGAGCCTTCTTCTAGAGTCCTTCCACCCCCTAGAATCCGGAAACCTTATTAGGGTTATTGGGATTCCAAAAGTCTTCCTAAGTGTTGAGAGAGAATGTCCAGGTCCTTTGATCTTCCAAAAGTCCAAGTCATGTGTCTGAAGAGAGGTCCCCTTCCCAATTGAACAGAAGGGGTATTTATAGGGTTTCCTGAAGAGTGGTCATGTGTCAGGCACATGCTTTTAGGGAAATTCCAGAAATACCCTTTAATCATCAGAGTAATGCCCATATTGTCTTGTTCTTCTAGCCACCAATCCAATCCCTCAATCAATTCCCAAAACGAGCCGCCTCCACGATCCTTCTGCCTCGGAACACGTGGAGGCTTCTCCCGAGTCTAGCACATTTATTTTTGAATTTTTCGTCTTCATTCAATTATGTTATGTGAACCCTAATTTGCACATTTAATGAGGTCATGGAACCGTAATTGCGCATCTAATTCAATTAGGTCATTGAACCCTAATTTTGCACTTGGGCCCACATTTACCCACTGCGCGAGAGTCGCATTCCCAAATAGACGATCGTGCAAGAATACTTCAAACCTTTGAACGATTTTGCAGGACTTCACTTTACAAGTCTTGAAAATATAGTCCTAGTAAATGGAACCCCTAGGGAGCCAAACCCTTAGGGTTAAACCCTAGGGAGGCAAATCCTAGCAGGGCTCTTCCTTGGACATATTGGGAAATCCTCCAAAAATCTTTCCATAATTTGTCCAAGAATTATTTCCTTATTTTTTCTGAAAATTTAAACAGGAAAGATCATCAAATATCACCAAATAAAAATCTTTATTTTGGTACTCCAAGTCTTTCCTTTTTATCAAATCAAATTTTAAAATAAAATCAAATCAAATCTTAATTTTATTTTGGAAATTAAATCTTTATTTATTTTGGAAATCAAATCAAATCTTTCTTAATTTGATCTTGAAAAGAGATTTTTTTTATCAAATTAAATCAAATCTTATTTTTTCTGGAAATAAAATAAAATAAAATCTTATTTTATTATTATTATTATTATTATTATTATTATTATTATTATTATTATTTTTCGAACAAAATAAATAAAATCTTTACTTATCTTGATTTGGAGAAGTAAGAAGTCGATATTCATAATCCACGGCCGAATGTCTTCCATCCGAATTGCAGCGGGCAGTTCTGTTGCCGCATTACTTGGGTGTACATGCTACTCCCCTACTAGCAAACAAAGTTTAACTCCTTCATATGTATACATGATTAGGCCAACTGCTGCTTGCATGCAATTATCCAATAGTTGGGTTTGTAAACTTCTTGTGATATATATGCAGCTTATATAAATTGCCACATTATAAGCCTCCACTCCCGAACCTTTCTTACGCACGCCGTGGATCAAGGATCAAGAATATTTGCGTGAGGTTATAAAAATTATATTGCTCCTTGGATTGGAAGACCTTTGATTTTCTGAACTCCTCATAATTGTTTCATATATATATATATCAGTTAATTGTAGCCTTTCTTCTATTTGTTGAGCCCCATTTCCTTGATTATATCTTGATTTTTTTCCCTCGGAATTCATCAGAGGAATGTTATAATTTTCGCGGCGAAAGAGGATTCGTTCCAAGCAGTTGATTCGTGGAGAAGCATGACCTAGGAGGTATGAAGGGGAACAATCCCTAGGTAGCCGAGGCCAACATAGCCGAACCCTAGGGGTCCGAAGCCAACATGGCCAAACCCTATAGAGGATTTTTTTTTTATTATTTTTTTTAAGGGATGAAAGGAACAACCCATAGGTGGCCGAAGCCAACATGGCCGAACCCTAGGGGGATGAAGCCAACATGACCTCTTTTTTTTTTTAAGAAATGAAAGGAACAACCCTTAGGTGGCTGAAGCCAACATGGCCGAGCCCTAAGGGGCCGAAGCCAACATGGCCTTTTTTTTAAGGGATGAAAGGAACAACCCCTAGGGGCCTGAAGCCAACATGGCCTTTTTTTAAGAAATAAAAAGAACAACCCCTAGGTGGTTGAAGCCAACATGGGTGAACCCTATAGAGGAATTGAAGTTTAAATGAAAAATGAAGTTTTGGAGGAGCAGTTAAATTTTGATCATAACTTTTGACTCGTTTGGTGTTTCGGAGCCTATAATATATCAAAACAAAGTCAGCGACGAGCCCTACAAAATTAATCACCAACGGCCAAGATGTTTGTCGTTATAAGTCCAAAAAAGGCTTCGAATGATGCCTTTTGGCCGTCCGAAATTTTTCAAAAATTTTCGGAAAATTTCTTCCATAATTGTGATTCTTAACTCTTACTGATATTGTTTCTTCTTCTTTTCAGGTGTTTTAAAGATTAAATCTCAGACTTTCCTCTTTTTCATGGTGAGCATTTCGAGCTCAAGCACTTTACTTGACATCCTTTCTTTGTTTTCTTTAAAATTCGTATAATGAACATCCCTTGCTTGCAGAGCCTTTCGATTGAATATTTGTAGACCTGGGAACATCCAAGGAGACCCAGTTTCTCAATATTTGGGGAAGGGCTCCTCTCCTTTAGTCTTTTTGACGTCTTTTAGAAGCAGGTTCAAACTTATAATTGTACAATTCTTCCTCCGCTAGAGAAGAAAGACTTATTTCTATATGCAGCGGCTTGTGGAGGTTGGGATGACTTTCCCCATTCCGATCACATTCCCCGTCTATGCATTGAGAAACAAGAGTACCCTTTTAGTTCATTTCAAGTCTTGTTTGATTCATCTAGCCTCCTTCAGGAATGGCATCATTGGATCGACGAGATACTTGGGAATGTTGATTATGTGGATATTCTTCATTAAATCTAGCTATGCATGGACATTCATATCCAACAGGATCACGATGTTCCTCTACATGCACATTCGTCACGGCTTGGGGGGAATGCACCTCTACTCTAGAGGATGTCTATGTCATCTTCTAATCTACCAGTAAGCATTTACCCCCTGCGCGTGAGTCACGCCTTAGGTGAGATGATCGCGCAAAATATTTTAAGTGTTGAAGTCTTGATTCCAGTATCTGAACACTTCGCGGGGCTTGATGTTTAGCAAGCCTCAAAAAAGTCCTAGGAGAGGGAACCTCTAGGGGAGAAAACCTTAGGAGAGCGAGCCTTAAAGGAGTTATCCTGGGAAATCTTGGACAATCGTCGATGTACTCCTTCTTACCTTCTCTTGAAATTTTTCTTTTCTTTAGAATCAAGAAGTCGAAGACCATTGCTGATGAAGATGATGATGATGTTCTCATTAGGCTCTTTGTGAGTATCGCAAATGGGGCAGCGGGTATCGAGTCTTCTTCGCCACATGACGCCTTTCTACAACTTCTCCACATGACAATTTTGAGGGTGTCGATGAGACTTCTGCTTTTTGGAGGCGGAATCCTTCTGAGACTATTGCTGATGTAATCCTATTTGGTGATTTCTCGGGAGGGTATTGTGGATAGCACTTTGGGTGGATTGAATGACCTTCTGCCTCCCGTGGCATCTCCTAACTCTCCTTGGACATGTCTTCCTTCCATGTTAGGTTGGATCTCTCCCATCATCATGTTGTTGCACTTCGTTCGGAAGTCACTTTTCGTCACCGTGAGCATGACTTACTTTATGCAGAGCTTTAGGAGCTTCAAGATGCCATGGATAAATTAAAGACCAAGCTTTAGTTATTCCCCTCTCTTTAATTCGATAAGTCATGGCCTTTAGATCATGAACTTTCGTTGTTTTTTCCATTTCCTATATCAGAAAATTAATATACATATATTTCATTCATCAAATTATAGTTTCTTTTATCCTTATTGATTGTCTTTAATTTGAATGATTCCTTAAAACTCAATATTTATCATTGAATCTCAGGTTGTTCAAATTAATATTCCAAGACAACAATAGGTATTATAAACAAGCAAACATGAAATTTGTACAAAAACATGTATATATATTTTTCACAAACCAACACTTGAATTCATACTTTTTTTAAGAAATCAAAAAAATATTCAAGTATAAGTGAAAGTTTGTCAATTAATTGATAATCAAATTGCTTTTAACGAAAAGCATAATGTTTCATATAATAAATCTTGCTTTTGTCGAAGAAAGCATAACGTTCGTCACTTTTAGAGATAAAGTGTAACTTTCATGCTTTTGTTGAAGAAAGCATAACGTTCACCACTTTTAGAAATAAAGTGTAACTTTTTTTTGGGGTCGTGGGCTTATACTCATGTGCCTCATTCATCATTCCACTACAAGAAAATGCTCTAACAGCGACCAACATTATCGGTGACCGCCCTTTCGGTCGCAGATAGGATTCTGAGTGACCGACAATTGCGACTGACATTGAATATGGTCGCTAGTTTCGTTTAGCGACCGGGCTACGATCGTTAATTGGTCGCTGGTTCAATTTTACCACCAAAAAATTGGTAGGAAATGTTGGCGCGCTAGTTTTTTACGACCACTTGAGGTCGTCGATTTTTAAAACCTTAGACAGATTCAGACATTCGCTCGAATCAGTCGAGAAGAAAGAAAAAGAGGAAGAATCACAGATGAGGGAGTCGAGGGAGAAGAGAAGAGAATAAGGAGGATATTATTGCCGCCTTCACCACCAATTCGCCGGCCGATGCCTTCAGCACTGCCGTGCCTTAGCTGGTAACCCATTTAATTAATCCCTAAATTAAACTGTGTTTATTATTTGGGTAACCCGTTTAATCATTTACTAGTGTTAATTCATCTGAGTTATTAGTGGACTAGTGTTATTTATGGAGATGTTTTTACTCTGCCACTGTTTGTTATTAATGATTGTATTCAAATGTCAACTTGGGGTTTAAGGCTATAGATTTTTTCAGACTGCTCAAAATTTCACATTCCAGGCCTATGTTTTTGTTTATTTGTACTGATAAGCTTCTGTTTACTAACTCCTGCTATTCAGAGTTATTTATTTAGTAAGCAAAAGTTTCTACTGCTGCTGGAAAATATCAATGTTCTGTTGGACTTGTACAGAAATCAAATGAATTTCAAAGTATCGTTGTTGGTTTGAAAGATTCCATTATATATGTATAATATCTTTCACAAATCTACCTCTGCTATCATAGTTTTATTCAGCTAATTTTGAATTTTGATTGTGTTCTCACTTGTTTTTTACTCAATTTTTTTAAAGGTGTCTGATTGTGATGTACAATAGTTAATTTAACTTTGTGTATTTAGATTGATGAAATAGGCATTCATGATGTTTGTTACTTTTATATCATGGTCCTATGATCAATCTATGTACCAATATGACTATGTGGATTCAAATATGAGATTCTCCATGTTTAAGACTATAACATATTCAAGTCCTTATAGATATATATAGAGCCAAATCCTTCCAATATATTGGAGCTAATGTAGTCTTTCATTTGAATTCATGGCACATTTCGCTTATTTTACATTCAATTATCATAGTTTATTTGTGCATGTTAATTGTGTAAGCAACTCAAGTTTTTTCTGTTCTTTTCATTGTTGATGGCATTTTTCGACACACCAAACACTGGTATGTACTTATATTGGTTAGATTAGATAAAATACTGTTAAATTCTTCAAGTAGTTGTTCGATTTGATTGGGTTTCCAAATTTTACAATTTTTATTCTTGAATGTGGTGTGTAATATGCCCCATAGGCTTTCCTAAGTAAATTACTGGTCTTGATTCTCTTCCTCTCTTTCTCAGAGAGTTCCCCTATTAGTTTATTCAGGGACTTCATCTCACATTTATAGAGGAAAATAGAAATCTACATGGGGCTTGGCTTACTCACATGTGTATAGGGCTAATACATATGTCCAGTTAAGAAAAGTTCTGGCAGAGGATTTTATGCATACCTTTGACCACAATCAATACCTATCTATACCCAAATGACTTGAATGCCTTATATAAGTGGTAATACAATTATGAATGATTAAATGGTGAGTTTTTAGTGTTTATAATTGTAGCTCTAGCGAATTAACGTATTGAGCTTGGGTTACCCAGACCGTGTATGCGTATGCTATCATTGTCATGCAATTATGTGGAAGCATGACCAGACCATCAATCAACAATAAACAGTTGTTTGATGGAGATGACCAGCCAAGTCTTTCTTTTCGAAAAAATATACACGTTAATTTATACACCTTAGTTAATTTATAGCAACGATTCCCCTAAATCTTTTACTATTTTCGTTATTGAATTGTTTGAATATGCGAGTAGCTTAATTTTAGTAATTCTCAGTAAATTGGGTTCTATTTATATAGAGAGCATAGGTGTTGCTTATCAATTGGATATAAATATATTGGTAATCCACTAGAGCCTATTAAGGGGTTGTTGGAGCTAAAGGCTGGGATTGGGGCCGCGAGGCCACGCCAAGCTTAGCCAAGCCTCACGGGGCCAAGCCAAGCTTGGTTGTCAGCATGGTAAGCTATTGGGGGGCTGTTAAACCAAAATAGGCACTGCTAGGGAACTGTTAGTGCAACAAAGAAGGTAACTAGACACACTTGGTCAATAAAGATACTGTTTTAGCTATAATAGAAAAATAAGGGTATTTAACACTTATGTATACAAGAATAAAGCTACAAAATGTTATAGAAGCTATAAATTGCTCAACCAAGTTGTGACTATCCCAAAACATAAAAGATTATAGAAAGGGACCATGAGGGGTATAATCTTAAAACATGTTAGCCGAGGCCTTAGATGGACTCTTCAATTCTTGGCGTGAAGCCTTAGATGGTGGTAGTTTTCTTAAGAAGAAACATTTCAATGCATCTGAATACCAACCAAATATGTATTATGGATATAAAGCTAGCATGAATGAAATATCTTACGTATTCACTTACGATTAACAATAAAAACAAATTTAAAACAAATTAAAATAAAATAACATGATATAATATAACTATTAAACTAAGTAGCATTTACTTAGTTTCTCATACTAAATTTAATAACATTTAAAGTTTCTCATACTGCTTTAATTTGCATTCATTTGTTAACATCAAGTATGCTTAAATGTTAATCATATGCTTACAAGTATACTCAAGTCATATGATTACAAGTATGCTCTCAAGTCATATGCTTACAAATATACTTAAATGTTAATCATATGCATGCTTACAAGTATGCTCAAGTCATATGTTAACATTTATAATGTTGTCTGTAGTAGGTACCATGGAATCATGGACCTCTATTCAGACCGTAGTTGGATGGCACGACGAAAGTCAAGTGCCCAGATAGGTGCTACAGCTGAATTTAGAGCTGGTTGCCAGGTGTTTTTGGAATATGCGTATAGTCACCCAGAATGTATGAATGGTAAGTCGCAGATACGATGTCCATGTTTGAAGTGTAAGAATGTAAATTATATGGACAGAGACGTGATAAACTATCATTTACTTATTTCTGGGTTCATGAGAAATTACGAAGAATGCTGGTGGGAACATGGGCAGAGAAGAGATGGTGGCATCACAGAAGTACACAATTCGGGCAGTAGTACTCATCGTATGAATGAAATGGTTCATTATATTGCAGGGCCAGATTTTGATTGGGAACAAGGCAGAGAGCAACCTATGAATTCTGATGCCAAAGACTTCTTTAAGTTGTTAGACAAGGGTAGCGAGCCATTGTGGCATGGTTGCACCAAACACACTACATTGTCTGCAGTGGCGACATTACTTAACATCAATGCTGATCACAACATGAGCCATGAGTGTTTTGAGTCACTCTTGAAGGCCATTAAGAGTATGTTGCCTGACGGTGAGAAATTACCTGATAACTATTACTTTTGTAAGAAAATGGTAAAGAAGTTGGGTCTTGGATACCAAAAGATTGATGCATGTCCCAACGATTGTGTGACGCCCCCAAAATAGGTATACATCACCCATTCTAAGTCGTCAAATACATGGTACAGAAACAACTACAACTTTATTAATACAACATAAAAACTGTGATTTTATATACAAATATTGTCATCTAGACAATATCCACACTCAAATAAGTCCTTATTACAATTATTAATACACTATTTTATAGAATAGTGAGGACTACTAAACAACTTCTAGAACCATCATTCCACACTCTGACTAGTACTCGCTACATTCTCGCCTCCTGAGAAGAAAAATGGAACAACAAGGAAAAGGGTGAGCTCAACTAGCTCAGTAAAGAACATTATGACTAAGATAACATAGAACAAATTATCGTTAGTCTTCAACAGGGAAAATCTAATAGAATACAATAGACAACCAGTTTTAAATCAATAACTACAGCGGAAACAACAATTCATTAGAAGAGTTAAGTAAAGAATGCAAACAACTATCTTCTATATATGAATTTAAAAGTTCATCGTCGATATTTTATCCCTGTAACATCAATCAATATATATCTGGAATCAAATATTCATCTTTGCACTACAGGCCAAAGATATTCATCAGTTGGTCATGTTCATCTAAACACCTGTTAATATTTGCTCTACGGGCCAAAGATATTAATCAGTCGGTCATGTTCATCTCAACACATGTTCATCTTTGCACTACGGGCCAAAGATATTCATCAAGAAATCATTCATCTTTGCACTACAGGCCAAAGATATTCAGTAATATCATCATTTAGGACTGAGGATGATGAAAAATATTTTTAAAGAAAACGAATCCACTGAAACAAAAGAACAAGTATGAAGGATTCGTACTTTAAATAATTCAAGTTCAAAAATACTTCATAAATAACCAGATTAGAGTAAAAATTCAAGAATGAAGATCAAAACATAGATCCAATCAAAGATATGAATTATAACAGATAATCTTGGACACAGAAAAGAAAATTTTAATTTTTCTGTGTATAGTGTCGTATTTATGAATAGTGTCGTATACGTGAATAGTGCCGTATACGTTAATAGTAACTCCGACCTCAAAAGATAGAAATTTCACAAAAAAAACATCATCACGATTCGTGAATAGTACTCGTGAATAATAACTCGTGAATAGTAACTCGTGAATAGTAACTCATAAATAGTAACCCCGACATGAAAAAGTTCCAAATTTAATAAAAAATTTCAACCAATATTTTGGCATAATTATATTTAAGAAATAATATCATTTTCGAATAAAATAACATCCCTTACCTCAGAAAGAATAGTACTTCTGACCGGAATACTGGATATAGTGCTAAAAAAACTTGCACCGTATAGCAATACTCAAAGTACTAAAATACTCACAAATACGCTCGATATTATAGAGAGAGAAAGAAAGAGAAATCTATAGTTTCTGGTGTGATTTTCAATTCTAACCTAAACACCTTATTTATAGGAAAATGCTTAGAACACCAAAACAAAAATTTTTATATAATATATATATATATATATATATATATATATTAAAATCCTACGCACACCAAATCAGATCCAAATATCAGCCACCAATAGTTAACTAAATCAAAAAAATGTTTTTCTTAATTAAAATAATTAAAACTTCGAAAAATCAATTATTTCAGAATTTCGGAACTTCAATAATTCATAATAAATAGCTCTTTTATCAGAAAATTCAAATCTCGTGATTTTTAATAGGAAATTCAATTCTCTACAACTTTGCAGAAGAAAATTTTTCCAAATTTCAAACAGAAATTGACCGAAATCCATAAACGGACGATTTTACAAGCTATAATCAAATTTCAGTCAAGAAATTGGGTCCACCGACACACAAAACATGTGTTAAACAACTTTTGTAACAAAAATACTATTCCTCCTCATATACTCATATATCCCACATTCATTGTAAAAATATCCCCATTATTATATTATAATAATATAATAAAATATTATTTTATCAGAAAAGATAAAATATCAATTTTTAACAGTTGTCACTTTAAAAATTTTCTCCATCTATATCCACATAAAATTAATATTTTCCTCATCATATAAATCAATAATTAATTATTCACAAATAATATTACAGAATCACAGTACTGGCAACCAGGCTGTTCCTAGGAAAGTGGGGGCTTTCCAATAAAGATTTCTCCTTACTGGCGCGCAATTAGGTGACCAAACCTCTCCTTAGACAGAACTTTTTAGACATTGCCAATAATGTTATCTAATAATATTATTCAGATAATTTGAATTATTGTTCCGATAATAAAAAATATTGTGCAGTGACAATTATTGAAATAACAGTAATATAAAAAAATCAACGTAGCAATTATAGAATCAATAAAATAAAATACTGAATAGTAATTACTGTAACAATTATTGAGTAGTGCCTTCTTACGTAAGAATCAATAATTGGTGCAATACCGTGTGCTACTATGCAACAACGTGTATTACTGTATTTTAACCACCGGGTATTCCAACAGTATTAATGGTAACAACTACGTCGTTATTTATAAACAACTTATATTTGTCATTTTCTTCATCCAATCGCTTTCCGTTATGGGGACCACAAAAGACTGCCACATTTATAACCAAACAAATATTCCCCAACAACAATGAATATTTTATAATCACCTGTTTATTTTAAAATATTCGCGTATTTTACTCATAACTAACCACATTTATTAATTCAACCCTTACTTTTTCAAAATAATAAATAGAGGAAATTCTATTTTATTAAAAAAAAATTCGGGGTCTTACAACCTCCCCTCCTTGTGAAATTTCGTCCTCGAAATTGACGTACATACCTGGTGTTTCGAAAAGATGAGGATACCTCGCTTTCATTTCCGTTTCCAACTCTCAGGTCATTTCCTCAATAGCATAGTTTCTCCACAAAACTTTAACTTTTGGTATGACCTTCGTGCGTAAGACATGCTCCTTCCTATCCAAAATCTTGACAGGTACCTCTGCATACGTTAAGTCTTCGGCTATCTCGTCTGGTTCTAATTTAATAACATGGTTCGGGTCGTCCACATATTTACGTAACATCGATACGTGAAAAACGTTATGAACACGCGTCATACTTGGCGGTAAAACGAGTCTATAGGCCACAATTCCTATTCGATCGAGGAATTCAAATGGACTAATAAATCGAAGGTTTGAGCTTTCCTCACCTCTCCAATTCTCGCTTTTGGAATAACAACTTATTGTACCTCCTTCTTCATATTTATCAGCTCCGGTGTGTAGCTTGAACGTTTTTAACTTTATCGATTAAAGTCGGTTCTACTTGTATATCATCACGTGGGTCCCTAGAGTCTTTAACTCTATATCTATCATTTGTAAGTTATATGAAATGGGTCTTTGATAATATCGCATTCGTACTCGTATACGATCTTTTATTCAACACGTCAGCTACCACGTTCGCTTTTCCAGGATGGTATGGTCAGAACATGTGCCGAAATGAGTCTCCTATTGAGTTCTTTGAAGCTCTTCCCATATTCTTTGCTCCATTCGAATTTTGTATCTCTACGAGTCAGCTGCGTTAATGGAGTAGTGATTCGAGAATATCCTTCAACGAATCTCCTATAATAACCAACTAAGCCTAGAAAGCTACGTATTTCGATTACTGACTTAGCTTGCCCTCAACTGTAACTCATATCCCAATCTTGGATAGCACGTCACAATGACACCTATCAGTTTACTACCGCACGAATATGGCGTCCCCTACGGAGAGTCTGGCTTCTGTGCATTCCACAAAGGAAGTCACCAGATAAAGGCTCGGGTACCAAATTCTATAGTTGAATTTTTAACTCTTGAAGTTTAATATGAGCCATGAGATTTTTAGAAATGGGTTTTGTACTAGGTTCAAAGTCGATACAAAATTCAATATCACACTTTGGGAGTAAGCCAATAAATTCTTTAGGAAATACATTAGGAAATTTACTAACAATAGAAATATCATTCAAATCTGACGTATTTTTGTTTAAGTCCATAACATGGGCTAAGAAAACTTGACATCCGTTTTTCAATAACGAATAACTTTATGGCTTAATATGAAAGTGTTTGACTTCAATGGTTTGGTTGTTTGAATTCGAATAACATGTTGCTTAGGAATATGAAAACTAACAACCTTACAAAAGTAATCAATTTTGGCATGATGAGTAGTTAACCAATCAATCCCTAAAATCACATCAAAAACAAGTATATTTAAAGAGATAAGATCAACAGGTAATGTGATAGTGCCAACTTGAATCAGGTAAGATTTATAAATAGTGGATGTGATGAAAGTTTCTCCTAACGGAGTTTCCACATATAGGTCAATGTCTAATTTCTCCGGAGTCAAGTTTAAATGTTGAGCACAAGCAGAAGAGATAAATGAATGGGTAGCACCAGTATCTAGTAATGTATAAACTTCGCATAAATTTATGATTAGCTTACCCGTGATCACCTCGTTTGGGTTCCTCGCATGTTGACCAGTCACGACAAACGCTATTCCAGGAACTGTTGACTTTGACTTTTTTTGGGACAGCCTTTTGAGTCACCATCCCCACTGGGCTTGGTTTCGCTACCGTACAATCTCGAGCGATATGTCCTTCCTTTCCATAATTATAGCATACCTTGAACTGTTGTGGACAGTTTGGGCTGATGTGTCCCTCTTTTCCACATTTATAGCATACGACCGGTGGTCGTTCTCCTCCCTTAAAACCAGTTGCTGGTGCTAACGTCTTTGTAGTGTCATTGTTGAATCTCCTCTTTTTAAAATCTCCCCCCAACTCGCTTCTTCTATTTTTATGGCCACGATTACCACCAGACTGGTTGTCGATCTTGTCCGTATTTTTCTTTCTCCGCTGGTTATCGATGTTCTGATGACTGCTGTCACCAGTATGATCCTGGTTGTGGTCTATTGGTTGAATATACTCGCTATCTCGCTCTAATAATTGAGCCCTGTTGACAACATCTGAATATAAAGAAAATTTATGAGAGATAAGATATTGCCGAATCTCGGGTTTTAAACCTCTCAGAAACATCCTCGTCATTCGTTCCTCATTCTCTACCAAATGAGGTGCAAACCTGGATAACTCTGCGAACTTCGCCTCGTATTGGGACACCGTCATGTTGTTTTGTTCTAGTCTAATAAACTCTACCTCTTTCATATAGCGAATACTTTCAGGAAAGTATTTTTCGTTGAAAAGTTTCTGAAATGTTTCCCAAGACATGCGGAGTGCGGCAGGCTGGGTACGTTTCACAGACTCCCACCAGTAATCCGCCTCGCCATGGAACATAAAGGTGGCGAATGGAACCTTATGTTCCTCCATGCATCCCAAGACATCGAATATCTTGGTAATTTGCTTGACCCATGTTTCCGCCATGATCGGATCTGGCTTTCCCTTAAATTCTGGTGGTCCCAACTCTTTGAATTGCTTGGCCGTGACAAGCCGCGTGTTGCTATCATTTCCACCCGTATTCTGTACACGAGTCTCCCTCGTCTGGTTTTGCATGAACTGCAAGAAGCTCCAAAACATCCCGTCGTTCATCGTCTGCTCAGTGGTGCTGTTTATAGGAGGAATATTGTCTTCCTATTGCATGTTCCCCTGGGTGGTGGTTAAAGGTGTTTCCACGGTCTCATTAACTCCACCGTTAATATTCTCAGCTGCCATTCTTAAATACTGCCATAAAACAAGGGTTAATTAAACATATCACATATTAACCATATAGTTTGACTGACCAACAAATAAGCTTAGGTATGACATACTAGCAAAGGATTACTCGTCTCTCCCCTCCTAGTGCTATTCCTCGATCTCCGCCAGAGACCATATCCCTAAGCTCTGATACCAACTGTAACGCCCTCAAAATAGGTATACATCACCCATTCTGAGTCTCCAAATACATGGTATAGAAACAACTACAACTTTATTAATACAACATAAAAACTGTGAGTTTAAATACAAATATTGTCATCTAGACAATATCCACACTCAAATAAGTCCTTATTACAATTATTATTACACTATTTTACAGAATAGTGAGGACTACTAGAACAACTTCTAAAACCATCATTCCACACCCCGACTAGTACTCGCTACATTCTCGCCTCCTGAGAAGAAAAATGGAACAACAAGGAAAAGGGTGAGCTCAACTAGCCCAGTAAAGAACACTATGACTAAGATAACATAGAACAAATTATCGTTAGTCTTCAACATGGAAAAATCTAATAGAATACAATAGACAACCAGTTTTAAATCAACAACTGCAGCGGAAACAACAATTCATTAGAAGAGTTAAGTAGAGAATGCAAACTACAATCTTCTATATATGAATTTAAAAGTTCATCGTCGATATTTTATCCCTGTAACATCAATCAATATATATCTGGAATCAAATATTCATCTTTGAACTACAGGCCAAAGATATTCATCAGTTGGTCATGTTCATCTAAACACCTGTTCATCTTTGCTCTACGGGCCAAAGATATTAATCAGCCGGTCATGTTCATCTCAACACATGTTCATCTTTGCACTATGGGCCAAAGATATTCATCAAGAAATCATTCATCTTTACACTACAGGCCAAAGATATTCAGTAATATCATCATTTAGGACTGAGGATGATGAAAAATATTTTTAAAGAAAACGAATCCACTGAAACAAAAGAACTAGTATGAAGGATTCGTACTTTAAATAATTCAAGTTCAAAAATACTTCATAAATAACCAGATTAGAGTAAAAATTCAAGAATGAAGATCAAAACATAGATCCAATCAAATATATGAATTATAACAGACAATCTTGGACACAGAAAAGAAAATTTTAATTTTTTGTGTATAGTGTCGTATTTATGAATAGTGTCGTATACGTGAATAGTGCCGTATACGTTAATAGTAACTCCGACCTCAAAAGATAGAAATTTCACAAAAAAACATCATCACGATTTGTGAATAGTACTCGTGAATAGTAACTCGTGAATAGTAACCCCGACATGAAAAAATTCCAAATTTAATAAAAATTTCCAACCAATATTTCGGCATAATGATATTGAAAAAATAATATAATTTTCGAATAAAATAACATCCCTTACCTCAGAAAGAATAGTACTTCTGACTGAAATGTTGGATATAGTGCTAAAAATACTTGCACCATATAGCAATACTCAAAGTACTAAAATACTCACAAATACGCTCGATATTATAGAGAGAGAAAGAGAGAAATTTGTAGTTTCTGGTGTGATTTTCAATTCTAATCTAAGCATCCAATTTATAGGAAAATGCTTAGAACACCAAAGCAGAAAATTTAATATAATATTAATATATATATATATATATATATTAAAATCCTACGCACACCAAATTAGATCCAAATATCAGTCACCAATAGTCAACTAAATCAAAAAAAACATTTTTCTTAATTAAAATAATTAAAACTTCCAAAAATCAATTATTTTGGAATTTCAGAACTTCAATAATTCATAATAAATAGCCTTTTTATCAGAAAATTAAAATCTCACAATCACTCATAGGAAATTCAATTCTCTGCAACTTTGCAGAAGAAGGTTTTTCCAAATTTCAAACAGAAATTGACCGAAATCCATAAACGGATGATTTTACAAGCTATAATCAAATTTCAGTCAATAAATTGGGTCCACCGACACACAAAACATGTGTTAAACAACTTTTGCAACAAAAATACTCTTCCTCCTCATATATTTATATATCTCACATTCATTGTAAAAATATCCCCATTATTATATTATAATAATATAATAAAATATTATTTTATCAGAAAAGATAAAATATCAATTTTTAACAATTGTCACTTTAAAAAAAATTTCTTCTATATCCACATAAAATCAATATTTTTCTCATCATATAAATCAATAATTAATTATTCACAAATAATATTACAGAATCACAGTACTGGCAATCAGGCTGTTCCTAGGAAAGAGGGGGTTTTCCAATAAAGATTTCTCCTTACTGGCGCGCAATTAGGTGACCAAACCTCTCCTTAGACAGAACTTTCTAGACATTGCCAATAATGTTATCTAATAATATTATTCAGATAATATGAATTATTACTCCGATAATAAAAAAATACTGTGTAGTGACAATTATTGAAATAACAGTAATATAAAAAAATCAACGCAGCAATTATTGAATCAATAAAATAAAATACTGAACAATAATTACTGTAACAATTATTGAGTAGTGCCTTCTTACGTAAGAATCAATAATTGGTACAATACCGTGTACTACTATGCAACAACACGTATTACTGTATTTTAACCACCGGGTATTCCAACAGTATTAACGGTAACAACTACGCCGTTATTTATAAACAACTTATACCTGTCGTTTTCTTCATCCAATCGCTTTTCGTTATGGGGACCACAAAAGACTGCGCCGTTGTACGAATATTCCCCGACAGCTAGAATATTCCACGACCAAACGAATATTCCCCGACAACAATGAATATTTTATAACCACCTGTTTATTTTAAAATATTCACGTATTTTACTCATAACTAACCACATTAATCAATTCAACCCTTACTTTTTCAAAATAATAAATAGAGAAAATTCCATTTTATTAAAAAGAATTCGGGGTCTTTCAGATTGCATGTTATTTTATAAGGAAAATGAATAGATGACAAGGTGCACGTTTTGCAGTCATGATCGGTTTAGGCCTAATAAAGAAGGTGTGACTACAAAAAAATCAAGTATACCGTTTAAGATTCTAAGGTTTTTTCCAATAACACATCGGCTAAAAAGATTGTACATGTCTTCAAGAACAGCTGAACATATGAGTTGGCATGCGAAATCTCCAGCTAAAGATGGAGAACTAAGCCATCCCGCAGATGGGCAGGCTTGGAAAGATTTCAACTTAGCACATCCTGGGTTTGCATTGGAACCTAGAAATGTGAGGCTTGGATTATCCACCGATGGTTTCAATCCGTTTGGCCACTCAGCTGTTCCGTACTCATGTTGGCTGTGATTGTTACTCCGTATAACTTGCCTCCTTGGATGTGTATGAAACAACCATACTTGTTTCTTTCACTCGTGGTTCCTGGTCCTAAGAGTCCTGGAAAGAACTTAGATGTTTACTTGAGACCTCTTATAGACGAGTTGAAGGTATTGTGGGAGGATGGAGTAAAGACTTGGGATGTTGCAACGAAAACAAATTTCAACCTTAGGGCAACGGTTATGTGGACTATAAGTGACTTCCCAGCTTATGGTATGTTAGCTGGATGGAGTATACACGGGAAGTTGGCTTGTCCGTATTGTATGGAGCATACAAAGTCATTTAATCTATCAAAAGGTTGAATGCCTTGTTGGTTTGACTGTCATCGTCGGTTCTTGCCGGTAGATCACCCGCATCGAAGAAATAGAGAACACTTCAGGAAAGGGAAAGTAGACAATGATATGTCTGCACCACGATTGTCAGGAACGGAGATGCGAGATCGTGTGATAAGATTTTCGGTTATACCATTTGGTAAGATTGATGCCACAAACATAATCAATGGGTTCGGCGAATCTCATAACTGGGTTCGGAGAAACATCTTTTGGGAACTGCCTTATTGGTCTACAAATTTGATTCGTCATAATCTAGATGTGATGCATATTGAGAAGAATGTGTTTGACAATTTGTTTAACAATGTGATGAATGTTACGGAGAAGACAAAAGATAACGATAAGGCACGTTTGGACATGAAAGATATTTGTAAGCGTCCTGGATTAGAACTTTATGAATCTCCTAATGGTAAGATTGTCAAATCGCATGCAAGGTACACATTGTCCAAAAAGAAAGTTGAAGATGTGTGCACATGGGTGAAGTTTCTGAAACTACCAGATGGATATGCGTCAAACATTGCAAGGTGTGTTACGGGTGGGAAATTACAAGGGATGAAGATTCATGTTTGTCATGTGTTCATGGAGAGACTCATGCCTATAGCATTTTGGAATCTGCTTGATAAACCAATATGGGATTCTTTGACGGATCTTAGTCGTTTCTTCAAAGACTTATGTTCAAAATCATTAAATATGAAGGACATGTCTGTACTTGAGAAGAACATCATAGAGATCGCGTGTAAACTGGAAAAAATATTCCCACCTGGTTTTTTTGACTCCATGGAGCATTTATAAATCCATCTTCCCTATGAAGCTCGTGTTGGGGGTACAGTTCAATATAGATGGATGTACCCTTTCGAGAGGGTGATGGGAAACCTTAAGAGGAAGGTGAAGAATAGAGCTTATGTCGAGGGGTCGATATGTGAGGCATACAGTTTCGATGAGATATCCAAGTTTGTCTCAAACTATTTTTCGGACGAAGTCTTGACAAAGGCCAATCGAGTATCGAGACATGATGATGGGGGAAATGTTGAACTAAATGGTCGGCTCTCTGTATTTGGTCTATTGGGCCGCGCTTATGGAAAAGGGAAGCACAGATTCCTCTTTGAGAAAGAATTACATGCTGCACATACTTACATTCTTCTCAATTACGAGGAGATTGACGAATTTGTGAGGTACATATGTAAACTTGATAATTTATCTTTTAAGTTAAAAACTTATTCCAATATATTAATATTTATAACATGGTATAGATTGTACGATGACGAGTTAAAAGTGAAGCATCCCGGTATAACTGATAAAGATATTCAAATCAATCGTGATAAAAAATTGCACTTTCGCCAAAAGACAAAGTAAGTTCAATTTTTAAGCACGTAGTATATATATACTCCATGTTAACTATGACTTCATTTAATAAGATGGATTTTTTGTAGGCTTTAACTAAAGGATCAACGATTCCGGCTAATGTACAAGTCCTAGCTATGGGACCAGACAAAGACCAAGTTAACCGCAATGGTTACAAAATAAATGGTTGTGAATTTCACACAAAGGCATATGGGTGCGGTAAAAGAACAACGAACTCTGGAGTGTGTGTCCAAGGAGATTGTTACAATGAGCTTAGTCGTGCCTTTTATGGAGAGGTTGAGGAAATCGTAGAGTTGTCGTACAAGGGCACGTACGGGGGTCATATTCACTTGTTCAAGTGTCGTTGGTTTGATTCAAAAAAAGGGATACGTGTTGACAGACATGGAATCATCGATATTGACCTCCATAGGTCTGCGTACTCCAACGAACCGTTTATTTTACCAACTCAAACAGTACAAGTATACTATACTCCTAGTCCTGTTAGGAAAAGGGATAGACCGCCTACAGATTGGCAAGTTGTAATTCATACTCCCACGCGTAGTCGTGTAGAAGTAGTTGATGGAGAGATTTACCAAGAATAGATGCTTCATAGTCAAACTATAATAAATGTGGAGGACGACAATGAAGTAATCCAGTTAGATGGTGGAGATGAATCACATGAATTAGATCCTGAGTCAATACTTGTGTCAGGTGACATTAATACTGAGGAGGAAAAGTTATTGACTGAATCTAACACTGAATCTGAAACAGATGATGGTTATGAATCTGCAACACGTATACAAGATGATTCTGAATCAGACATTGACACTTGAACAAATGAAATGTATGTTTATTATTACATGTTTTTTATATCATTGTCATGTTTATGTACTAAACTTTTTAAATGCAACTTTTGTTTATTGTCATTTTATATTCATATTCATATATATATATATATATATATATATATATATATATATATATATATATATATATATATATATATACATGTTTATATCACTATCATGTTTATTGTCATATATACATGTAATCAAATATGACTCATAATAACATCTTGAAATTTGTTGTGACGCCCCCAAAACAGGTATACATCACCCATCTTGGGTCGCCAAATACATGGTATAAAATTCAAATACAACTTAATAATACAACTGTTATGCAAAATAAGATAAAACATAAGATATGAGTTTTAATACAAATATTATCATCTAGACAATATCCACACTCAATGGAGTTTTCATTACATTTATTATTACACTATTTCATAGAATAGTGAGGACTACTAATGTTATCATCTGACCGTCACTCCGTTCCCCGACTAGTCTCGACTACGTTCTCATTTTCTGAAGAGAACAGTGAAAGAAAGGGGTCAGCTCAACTAGCCCAGTAAGAAATATTATGACTAAGATAATGCAGAATAATTTATCATTAGCCTTCAACAGTGTTAAACTGATAAAATATAACAAACATCAAGTTTAACTGCAGCGGAACAAGCAATCCATTAGAAGAGTCAAGTAGAGAATAAAATCTACTATCTTCAATGATTTAAAAGGTTTTTCATCACTTTAATCGCTGAGATGCAGCTTAATAAATAAACCACAGCATCCCTGCACTACGGCCAAGGATATTCATTAGTATCACGACCACAAATTCTCTATGCACTACGGGCCAAGGATATTTGTGTATTCATCAATGGTCATGATCATGCCAACATCTGTCCATCAATGCACTACGGGCCAATGAGGACTATTACCACATCATTTGTAACATTACGGTCATGATTATACCGAATAATCCCTGGTCATAATCATACAAAGTCCATCTATGCACTATATGTCACAGATGACTTTAAACATAATATAAACATGAGGATGATGACAATGATATAAGAATTCAATAAAACAAGTTCAAAAATTAATTTATCCAGGAACCAATAACGTCCAAATTGTCAACATGATACTGCTTTGTAGAGTAAAATTTAAGAATGCTCAGAAGAATGTTTTCATGAAAAGATATTGGATGAAGCGCAAATATCAAGGATGTTCCACTAATTTCATGGAGTATAGAAGTCAAAACTTTAACCAACTGAGTATAGTACAGAATGGAATGACAAAAGAAATCACCATGCATACGATAGACCGCACAGACAGGTTATTCCAACAGAATAATAAATAACGGAACCAGGTCATGCATAAACGCACAGACAGGATGTTCCAACAGAATAATAAATAACGGAATCAGGTTATGCATAAAGCACCGACAGGTTGTTCCAACAGAATAATAAATAACGGAACCAGGACATGCATAAAGCACAGACAGGATGTTCCAACAGAATAATAAAGAATAGAATAACAGAAGAATTTCACCAAGTATGCAGTACTTCGCATAGACAGGTTATTCCAACATAATAATAAAGAATGGAATAACAGAAGAATTTCACCATGTATGCGGTACTTCGCATAGACAGGTTATTCCAACATAATAATAAAGAATGGAATAACAGAAGTTCTCTTCATGAAGACAAAAGAAAGAAATAATACCCCCTACCTTAGAAAAACTAGATACTGGAATAGTGAGGTAGCAGACTTCTCTTCTTCTTTCTTTCTATAATTTCTCTCTATAATAATTGCTCTAAAGGTTTTGTGAATGGGTGAGAAATAAAGGAAGAATGAGCTTCTATTTATAGGAAAATATAGTTTCGATAATTGCACGTTTTGGGGCTCGAAATATTACAGTACAATACATCCAACTTTTCTTTCATTTTTAATTTAGTCCTGCAAGTATTATCAAACTTACACCACCTCTCCTAATAGTAAATAATGTGAATCAATAGTTCAATCATGTGAATCAATAGTATAATCATGTGAAAAATACGAATTACAGTATAGTACCTCTATCTAAACGTCCATTTTAACTTAGTCATGCAAGTATTATCAATCTTGCACCAACTCCCTTAATAGTACATGAATGTGATTCAATATTACACACATGTGAACAAATAGTTATATAAGCATGTGAATTAGTAACAATTAATTGCTCATTTATCCGATAAATTACCCGATTTATCAATATAACCCCCAGACATCAATTATCATCGGAATAGATGTCGATTTCCATTAACACTAATAATCCCAACACAATGGAACTATCAAATTCAACTTTAATCAACACGAACTTATTCATCATTAATATTATAACTCTCAATATTTAACAACCAGATCGTTCCCAGGAAAGAGGGGGCTTTTCGATAAGGATTTCTCCTTATTGGCGCGTAATTAGGTGACCAAATCTCTCATTGACAGAACTTCTAGACATTGTAAATATTGAAATTTAATAATATGAATAACTTTGTCGTCTCAATTATTGATTTAATAATATATCATATAATGAAGATGATAATGTGACAATAATCGAATCAATAATATGAGAGATATGATGCAACAATTACTGTAGCAATAATTGAGTATAACTGAGTGACTTCTCACGTAAGCATCAATAATCAATACCGTGTGCTACTATGCAACCAGCGTATTACTGTACTTTTACTACCGGGTAGTTCAACAGTTTTAACAATAACATTTTCGCCGTTATTTTTATAAAAATATAATTATGTCGTTTTCTAACTACGACAATACTTCCGTTGTGGGGTCCACCTATGATTGTGTCATCGTACGAATATTTCCTATTAAAACAAATATTCCCCGACCAATCGAATATTATATAACCACTTGTTTACTTTGCAAAATTTGTAAATAATACCCACAACTATAACATTATATCATATCCACACCATAATATTAAAAAAAAATATTTTGAGAGAATTTAATCTTTATTCATAAAAATTGGGGTCTTACATTTGTAATATACAGATGGCTTCTAAAGCAGCGCAGAAAAAGTGCGCCATGGGTAGGGGGCCTAATCATGTGCCCAAGGCCCCTATTAATCCGGATGATCGGATTCTTATTCAGATTCGCCCTCTTCCGAATAGCACGTACGTCCCGCATATATCATTTATATATAAGCATGTAAGATTCCATTTATATAAGATATATAGAACTTAGATGGAAATTGCTTTAATATATCTACTTATCGTTGATGTAAATTGATGTTAATAAGCTTATTGTATTAAAAATTTGTATATTTCTCTTGGTCTGTGTCTTGGGTGCCTAGAAATGTCCATATATGCATGCCGTCATGCATGTGGCTAGTCTATATTGTAGGGGAGACTCTGCCGAATTTTTTTTAAGTATTATAAGTATAAGTTTGAAAATGTTCATAAGTATTATAACTTAGATGTAAATTACTTTAATACATCTACTTATCTCTGATGTAAATTGTTATATATTATTGTAATTTTTCAGATAATAAGATCGTCAAGTGCATATCACAGTTGTGTTTACAGAATTGGCCTACACCTGTGATTATGTGGGCGAGCACACCTATCGCCCACAAGGATGCTGTTTGGGCTGAATTTCAAGTATGTTTTTTTTTTAATTATGACAGATAATATAATATTCAAAGGATAATTGTTTAGTAATTTTATTATTGTTGTTTTATTTACAGAAACGGTATAGATGGGAGGACGCGCAGGCTTCAGTGATACATACATTATTTTGGCAGAAGTGCGCGGTCCGCACCAAAGACAATTTGAACAAAGAAAGACAAAAAGCCCTTCACAATGCCGAGATCGACCATCCAGGCCAGGGAGAGGATATATGCATGAGCATAGCCCCTGGTGGTTTACCCAGTCCATATGGGTTGAGATGTGTGCCCAATGGAGAGCTGAGAGCTGGGTGAAAAGACGAAAGAGTGCCTCCACCAACAGATCCTCAGGTGTACCCGATGGCGAAAAGGCTAAAGAGACATACAAGGACAGCAGTATTTCACAGTTGCAGCATATCACTGCCAGGGTACGTATTTACAAGTTTTAATATGTTTACAATCATGAATTCTAGAAAATATATCACATTTTTACTTAGTAATATTGTGCTATTTTTTGTATAGAAGTCTCAGTCTCAAGGTACACCTATCCATTGGCTGGATGTGTACGTGGCCACCCGTAATGGTCTGTCTGTTTCTATCCAGATAGCGGTAATAAGTTTTAATAACTTGACTTATTTATCAATGCTTACAAAATTTATTTTTAACTATTTAATTGTTAACATGATGACAGGATACTTATAAGCGTTTATTGAATGAGCGCTATCCTGAAGGCACTCCACGTCCGACTATTGATCCAGAGCTATGGGAGAGAGTGTCTGTTGTGAAGATGAACTACATTAGAGGTCAAGGATAACGACGGCGCCCATCTTTCAGTGGCTCAGACAGCTCTGCTACCCACTCTTCATAGTCATCGAGTCATCCAGCTGTTTATACTCCGGATGACTGTGTGAGAGCTATATGTCGAGATCGAAATCTTTTGAAGATACTGGGCGGGCATCTAGGGGCTCTTGATCCTGAGGAGTTAGCTGAAGCAGTAGCGACAGCAGCAACAGGACAGCATGGGGATGGCGACGAGGTATAAAATCAATTTATAACTTGTTTTATTATTTTGTTAATTACAGGGTGATCAAGGAGGCGATGATGCTTGACGTACCTGCTTTAGATCAGTTTTGTAGTTATAGTTTAAGCTTGTACTTGTATATTCATTCTTTAGATGTCTGTATGTTACTTAAACATTAGATTTGTGGTTATTTATTCAATTCATAGCGGTTTTTAAAGGTTTATATATATAGTTTATATACTAGCTAGTTTGGTGGACGATGGATGTTTATATTGTTGTGCACATTACTTATATTGTTGTGTATGTGTGTTGGGATATAGCAGGTACAAAATAGGTACAGTTTTTTGGGAATTATGCAAAACAACAAAAATTTGTTTTCCAATTTTTTTTGAATCAGCAACCACATACGGTCGCTGATATCTATTAGCGACTGCTAGCATTTAAGGGTATCAGCGACCGCCTGCGGTCGCTGATAGCGGTCGCAGACACGTGGACCAGTTCAGCCTTTGGCTCTGAGGCATACTGACTCAGCTTATGGACCGAAATGACGAATTCGGTCGCTATTAGCGGTCGCAGATATATCGGTCGCTAATAGTAGTCGTTGATGTGCATCCCTGCGACCAGAATTTATGCGATGACTATAAGCGACTACACTAGATCGCAATTAGCTATCTGCGACCAATGGCGGTCGCTATTACGCGGTCACTAATAGACCATTTTCTTGTAGTGTTATCTTTTGATGATAAAGTGTAACACTCGGGTGCCTCGTCACTTGGGTCGTCCAATTTCTTAGCAAGTGCAGTGTACGAGGACTTGAAATCGGGTGCCTCATCACTTGGGTCATCCAATTTCTTGACAAGTGCAGTCTACGAGGACTTGACCATCATTTAGAGTTGACCACCATCTTGGGTGGATTTTTTTTTAATTCATCAATTCTTGTGCCTCCTCCCTTAGTCATCCAATTACTTGGAAAGGGATACTCCTGAGGACTTAAACCACCATTTTTAGTGGAACACTATGTGACGCCCCCAAAATAGGTATACATCACCCATCTTGGGTCGCCAAATACATGGTACAAAATTCAAATACAACGTAATTATACAACAGTCGTGTAAAATACGACAAAATATAATCTAAGAGTTTTTAATAAGAATATTGTCATCTAGGCAATATACAAACTCAATGGAGTCCTCATTACATTTATTGTTACACTATTTAACAGAATAGTAAGGACTACAAATGCTATCATCTGCACTGTCACTTCGTTTTCCGACTAGTCCCGGCTACGTTCTCATTTCCTGAAGATAACAGTGAAAGAAAGGGGTGAGCTCAACTAGCCCAGTAAGAAATATTATGACTAAGATAATGCAGAATAATTTATCATTAGCCTTCAACAGTGTTAAACTGATAAAATATAACAAACATCAAGTTTAACTGCAGCGGAACAAGCAATCCATTAGAAGAGTTAAGTAGAGAATAAAATATACTATCTTCTATGATTTAAAAGGTTTTTCATCACTTTAATCGCTGAGACTCAGCTTAATAAATAAACCACATCATCCATGCACTACAGTCAATGATATTCATTAGTATCACGACCATAAATTCTACATGCATTACGGGTCAAGGATATTCGTGTATTCATCAATGGTCATGATCATGCCAACATCTGTCCATCAATGCGCTACGGGCCAATGAGGACTTTTACCACATCATTTTTAATATTACGGTCATGACTATACCGAATAATCCCTGGTCATAATCATACCAAGTCCATCCATGCACTACAGGTCACAGATGACTTTCAACATATTATAAACATGAGGATGATGACAATGATATAAGAATTCAATAAAACAAGTTCAAGAATTAATTTATCCAGGAACTAATAACGTCCAAATTGTCAACATGATACTGCTTTGTAGAGTAAAATTCAAGAATGCTCAGAAGAATGTTTCCATAAAAAGATACTGGATGAAGCGCAAATATCATGGATATTCCACTAATTTCATAGAGTATAGAAGTCAAACTTTAACCAGCTGAGTATAATAAAGAATGGAATAACAAAAGAAATCACTATGCATACGATAGACCGCACAGATAGGTTATTCCAATATAATAATAAATAACAGAACCAGGTCATGCGTAAACGCACAGACATGATGTTCCAACAGAATAATAAATAACGAAACCAGGTCATGCATAAAGCACCGACAGGTTGTTCCAACAGAATAATAAATAACGGAACCAGATCATGCATAAAGCACAGATAGGATGTTCCAACAGAATAATAAAGAATGGAATAATAGAAGAATTTCACCATGTATGTTGTACTTCGCATAGACAGGTTATTCCAACATAATAATAAAGAATGGAATAACAGAAAAATTTCACCATGTATGCGGTACTTCGCATAGACAGGTTATTCCAACATAATAATAATGAATGGAATAATAGAAGTTCTCTTCATGAAGACGAACGAATGAAATAATACCCCCTACCTTAGAAAAACTGGATACTGGAATAGTGAGGTAGCAGATTTCTCTTCTTCTTTCTCTCTATTAGTCATGCAAGTATTATCAATCTTGCACCAACTCCCTTAATAGTACATGAATGTGATTCAATAGTACACACATGTGAACAAATAGTTTTATAAGCATGTGAATTAGTAACAATTAATTGCTCATTTATCCGATAAATTACCCGATTTATCAATATAACCCCAGACATCAATTATCATCGGAATAGATGTCGATTTCCACTAACACTAATAATCCCAACACAATGGAACTATCAAATACATCTTTAATCAACACGAACTTATTCATCATTAATATTATAACTCACAGTATTTAACAACCAGATCGTTCCCAGGAAAGAGGGGGCTTTCCGATAAGGATTTCTCCTTATTGATGCGCAATTAGGTGACCAAACCTCTCATTGACAGAACTTCTAGAAATTTTAAATATTGCATTTTAATAATATAAATAACTTTGTCGTCTCAATTATTGATTTAATAATATATCATATAATGCAGATGATACTGTGACAATAATCTAATCAATAATATGAGAGATATGATGCAGCAATTATTGTAGCAATAATTGAGTATAACTGAGTGACTTCTCACATAAGCATCAATAATCAATACCGTGAGCTACTATGTAATCACGTGTATTACTGTACTTTTACTACAGGGTAGTTCAATAGTGTTAACTGTAACACTTTCGCCGTTATTTTTATAAAAAGATAATTCTGTCATTTTCTTACCACGACAATACTTCTGTTGTGGGGTCTACCAATGATTGTGCCGTCATACGAATATTCCTTGTTAAAACGAATATTCCCCGACCAATCGAATATTATATAACCACTTGTTTACTTTGCAAAATTTGTAAATAATACCCACAACTATAACATTATATCATATCCACACCATAATATTCAAAAATATATTTCGAGAGAAATTAATCTTTATTCAGAAAATTTGGGGTCTTACACACCATCTTGGGTGAATTTTTAATTCATTTGTAGTTCATAGTTTTTTCGATGGTAGAGCCAGTATTTGGGTTCTTGACTTCCAGGACTGCACTATGGGTGATAGTGTTGCACGTTTCTTCTCCTAATTCAATCTCCCCGGCCTCCAACTTCTCATGGTATATCCTTTGCAGACTATAACAGTCTATAGTGGAATGTCCTGCGTATTCGTGGTATACACAGAAGTCTGGTTTCATCTCTTCCGTTACAACCAGCCAGGGCCTTGGAGGCTTCACCACTCCATGCTTAACTCATTGTTCGTACAGACTTCTGAATGCCTTCTCGCTGCATGTGATAGCCTCCAGAACTGGCATTCTGGCACACTTGTCCCTATGCTTTTCTCTGCTTCGTTCAAATTTATCATTCTTTTCCCTCTTGCCCCTTGTTGTTTTGACTGAGAATCCGCCAAAGCCACATTTGTTATCCTTTTGCCCTTCTATGTAACCATCGCATGGCTAGTGGGAAATGTCATGATTCTTCCCAAGTCTTGTGCAAATGATGAGAGGGTCGCAAATAAATCATAAGCTTTGGTAATGAGGTGGGGCTTGAAGGCGTCTAAAGCACCATTGTTGCATATGCTAACCAAGTTCTTTTCTTCAATTGGCTCTGCACACTTCTGTGCTTGGGCCCTGAACCTATCCACGTAATCAGACAACTCTTCGTTTAGCTTCTGCTTGAATCGCATGAGCTCTTCGATGGTTACCTGTTTCTTCACATAGAAAAAGTTCTTAAAAAATATAATTTTAAATCATCCCAATCATGGACTGATCCCTTCTCCAAGTTGTAGTACCAACTGAAGGCATTATCCTTCAAAGTCTTGTTGAATTCCCTCATCAACAAATTGTGATTGTTCATTTCATCATATCCTAACCATAGAGACATCGACTCCACGAACCTGGAAATGTGTTTCCTGGCATTTCCTTTCTCCCTATTGTATTTTAGAAATTGCGGGGGATGCTCAATATACCCTACCGGGTAAGGTTGTCTCCGAATATATGCCCGGTAGGGTGGAGTAAAGTCTAAATCTGAAGGTCGGGATGTCTGCCTGTGAAGTTGATTGATCACATTGATCATATCATCCTTCGTCACATATTGGATCGTGGCATGGACTCTTTGTGGTGTTGTGACATATTGCTGCATTGACAGTGTGTATGGTAAAGAAATTGGTTGATGCACACTTGAATCGTGAAAAGCTTGCATCGGTTTGTTTGTTGGCTCGCTCGTTAGACGTGGCTTGGGATGGTTGGTATATACACTTGTGAACATGCGGGGATAGTGGTCGAAATGATGTTTGTCTGAGGCTGGCTGACTTCCAGTCCGGGTTGTGGCACATCACCACTGTTCTCAGGTTCCAAGTGGATGATTGAAATAGACTGATTCTCCGTTAATAGAGGTGCGGTCTGATTCTCCTTATTGTTACTATCGTTGTTGTTGTCATCGACTTCTGTTTGTTCTCCCTGTGAATTATCTGGGAGCATGGCCTTGAAAGTGGGAATCTGCATCAACTGCTGGCAAAAATTTCCCATTTTCTTTTGCTTTCTCTGCATCTCCAACATCATAGCCATCATTATCCCTTGTCCTTCCCGTGCTTCCTTCAACGCCTTGAGCATCTCCAGTTGCACAGCATTTGTCTGCTCCCCACTTTCTTCCTCATCTTGCCTTTCCACGCCTGTCTGCCTGACATTCGTTAGTTGTTGATCAGCCATGTATGGTGATGTTGAGCTTCCTTCTGAGGCGTCTTCAAGGATGGGTTGCTCGAGATTTAGATTCACGCCTGTCTGCCTGACATTCATGTTGTTCTACCACTTCGAGTTGTAGGCATACCCTTCATGAATTCTATACCTCCCCAGCAGAGTCACCAAAGAAATGTGGGCAAGGAATTGTGCCTTATCAGTTAGGGTTTCGTGTTGGCTGAGAATGAGAGAAATCCACGAAGAGCACGGAATTGATTGATTGATTGAAGAGGGGAGAATGACATGTGGGCGATTACTCCAATGACGCGTGGCAGAACTCTTAGAATTCGGAAACCGTGTTAGGGTTATTGGGATTCCAAGAGCCTTCTTCTTGAGCCCTTCTACCCCCTAGAATCTGAAAACCTTATTAGGGTTATTGGGATTTCAAAAGTCTTCCTGAGTGTTGAGAGAGAATGTCCAGGTCCTTTGATCTTCCAAGAGTTCAAGTCCTGTGTCTGAAGAGAGGTCCCCTTCCCAATAGAATGGAAGGGGTATTTATAGGGTTTTCTGAAAAGTGGTCATGTGTCAGGCACATGCTTTCAGGAAAATTTTAGAAATACCCTTTAATCATCAGAGTAATGCCCAGATTGTCATGTACGTCCTTCTAGCCACCAAGCCAATCCCTCAATCAATTCCCAAAATGAGCCGCCTCCACGAGCCTTCTGCCTCGGGACACGTGGAGGCTTCTCCTAGGTCTAACACATTTATTTTTGACTTTTTCATCTTCATTCCATTAGGTTATGTGAACCCTAATTTGCACACTTAATGAGATCGTGGAACCCTAATTACGCATTTAATTCAATTAGGTCATGTGAACCCTAATTTTGCACTTGGGCCCATAGATACCAAGTTGAAAAGGGAAGGAAATCCAAGTTAAAGTAGGGGTAATATTGTTTTGGGCATAACTTTTGTTTTGTTTGGAGTTACGAGGCTCATAATATATCAAAACGAAGCTAGCGACGCGCTCTACAAAACTCATTGCCTTTGGCCATGATGTATGTCGTTTGAAGCCCAAAAAGGGTTTGGAAAAGGGCGATTTGGGCTTCCAAAGTTTTTCCCAATTTTATGTTTAGTTGGATATTTTTGTAATTTCATTAGTCCTTTCATAATTAGGTTTTTCATCTTATAGTTTAGTATTTATATGGTGTTTTCAGATGTATTAGGATAACTCTCATTATTATTATTCTGGTTTATGAAATACTTGGCTATTTAGTCAATTTATCCCACTTTGTGAATTCCTATGATTGCAAAGTTCATAAATTCAATTCCTATGATTATTTCTATTCTCTCTACCATCTTCGGCTGTGTCATATCATTCCTAAAAGAAAGGGAAATGTGGACACTTAATAACCTTTTAAACCTATATTGATAATTTTATATACTAATCATTCATGGACTGATCACCTATGAATGTTAAGTTGAGGTTGGAACTCCATTCCCAAGACACGGACTTATGAGACACTCCCCTGTAAGTGATGGAATATCTAGGGTAACGTCGTAAGACATTGGCTTATTGGGAAAACCTCCGATGATTGATAAATGACTGGATATGAATCAAAGACACGGGCTTGTAGGACAATCCTCCACAAGTGATGGAATGGCTGCGCATGAACCCAAGACACGGGCTTATGGGGGAATCCCCCATATGTGATGGAGCACAGGGTGAGAGCAAGCCCAAAAGTATGCTAAACCTGGGCAATATTTCTTGGCAAAGAACATAAGGGCCCATCTGTGAGTGTCATTAGACATAAGCCCGCCCTAGAGTAAGGATACTAATATAAAAGGATTAGTAAATGAACTCTAAATGGTGATGTTGGGTCCCCCGCTCACAGAGGTGTCACTAGTCTTAAAGTGATACTGAGGATGTGGGGGCTGCCATCATGGGTACGCCTGACCTTGACCCAGAAGGTAAATCACTAAACTAACTTTAACTAAGGGTGATGTAATGGGCTGGATTGGTGGACGTGGAAAGGGATTACTTTGGACCTCGGGCACATTGGGGGAAGAATAGGCCAAATAGAGAGGGCAAACAAGGCTCTTACTCTATGGTAAGTGTGTTGGGCCAATCTCTTCCATGGGCTGAATGGAGGGAAAGCTCTCTCAATATGAGGTATAGGGAAACAGAGGGACATAGTGGCTTTGTTGAGTAGGATAAATAACCCATGAAATATCATTAACCCCTTGATAATTATATTTTATTGATTTTAAATTATTTTCTTCTTCCAAATGACCAATTTGTCCCTCCAGCTCCATCCTCAAATAAATAAACGCAAAAACAAATAAAAAGATGCTAAAAACACTTAGAGATAGACAATAATTAATTTTAATAATACCGGATTCGTAGGTATAAAACTCACTCATTAATCCTATTAACCAACCCCTCTTATACATAATCATTTCTTGTGAATATAACTTCTTATGGACATTATTGGGAGAGTGCATATTTTGATTTGATGTTTAAAGTAAATACTCATGATTATTTGTAAAGTCCTTCAAGGAATATTTGTACAAGGACTTAGTGATAGATCAAATTTGTTAGGTTGATCTAAACTCTTAATGTGTATCATTCTGTAGATGAATGTATAGATAAGAAGATCAAAGTTGTTAGGTTGATCTTGAGATGTAATAGATAGGCTTCGAAGAGATCGTAGTGTATCAAGCTGATCAAGATTACAGAAGCCAAGGCAAAAACGTAGAGCATCGAGGATTGTAGTGTGCCTGCCTTGAAGGACCTCGTCAAAAATCGTAGAGTGGTCCCAACGTTTGCTGAGCCAACTCAGAGATCGTAGTGTGCTCTCGGAAACGTAGAGCTTGCAAAACTAGCAAGTGAAGATCGTAGTGTGCAAGTCTTTAAGAGAAATCGTAGTGCTTTTATTTGATAACATCAGACCAAGCACCAAGGTAACAAGACACCACGATCTGGATCGTAGAGTATCATATGTCGTGTGTCAGAAGCATCGAGCTTGCTTTCAACAAATAGATTTCAAGGATCACATATATGCAGAACATATGCAGATAAGAGATCAAAACAAGCATTGAACAAAATGCACAAGAACACTCAACGCTCAACTCTACGATCTGAGAAAAAGAGAAAGCTTGCTCAGCTACTTAGTTCTTTCGAACAAGTGCTTAACAGTAACTAAGTAGCAACAACCAAGAACTCAACAACTACCAAATCAACTGAAGTAAGAATTCCAAGTCAGAAGCACTTGAAGAGTTCTAAGTGAACTGTGAAGAACCAAGTCTGCTGAACTTGAAGAGTTCAAGAGTGAACTAAGAAGTTCCTAGATTGCTAGTCTAGAAGGAATCTGCTAGATTCAGAAAGTGTAAAAGACATCCTTAGTGGATTTCCTACTCGAGGAGTAGAAGAGTGGACTAGGAGCTTTAAGTGCTTTGAACCACTTAAAACTATTGTGTCTCTTACATTATTGTTATAACTGCTATAACTATTATAACTGCTATAACTACCTTACTCACACCAACTTGTCATATCTCAAAGGGAGATTAAACAAACCATAATTCTACTGTGTTTTTCAATCATTATCAAACGAACAAAGTAAAACGAAAAGATTTTTAAATATCTATTCAACCCCCCTTCTAGATAACTATTGTGCCTCCGAGAACTAACAGACATACTCTCATTCATCAACTTCTATACATGCAGAACCTTGCCTTAGAAAATCCTGATCTTGAACCTCCACCTAGAAAATCCTTATAGAATTCGGAACTAGAAATCTCATTGGAAAATCTTAACCTTAATCCAACAACTCTTCTATCCGCCTAACAATAATTTATAAACATTCTTATAACCCTAATATTATGTCCTTAGTCAACAACTGCCGAGCATGTGCCCTGTGTTATTGTCCTTTATTTCCAGGGCAATGATGAGTTACTGCAGTAATATCCTAGAATTTCTAATTTTTTTAATAAAGACAAGAATCGGAAGTCAAAAACTTTAATTTGAGTTTCAGATGGAATTTTGAGACGGAGACTTCATCGTTCAATTCAGAACGTTGAATTTAGTATGAAAAGACCGTAAACACCATATAATATTAATGTCAACTTTTTAGTCAAAGACAACAGTTGACTTTTATGAAGAAAAATAAAAATTTGAATTTGAAGAGAATTTGAGAGAACGAACAACACCATAAAGATCAGGAAGTCGACTTAAGTAAGAATTAACTGTAAACGTAAAAAGTTAATTTTTTTTGGGCAAAAACTTCAAAAGTCAAAGAAGAAAAAAAAGAGAGTGGGGGAGGCCGAAATTTGAAGAATTCTAGAGCAGCTCACAGCTGGGCATGATAAGGATGCATGGGTCAAGACTTAACAAGGAAGCTTTGAAAATTCGACCAAGATATTTTAAATAAAGTTTATCCAATTAGGCTTTATAAAAAAGAAACAAAAATTAAAGTAAACAAAGTCATCACACCCCATACACGGCTCGGAGAAAAAGAGGGCAGATGGCTAGAGATACAGAAGGGAAGGAAGAGAAAAAAAATCATGAAGGTATACATTTAAAACCCTAAGTTAAATCCTTTGATATTCATGTTTGGGTGTAAATTTTTATGGATTTTATAAAAGGAGATCATATTTAAGATTGTAAGTGATGGTTTAATTTTGTGGTAACAAGAATCAAACAAAAGAAATCAAGAAAGTAAGTAAGTAGAAAGAAAATTGAAATCTAAAAATTCAAAAAAATTAGCAGGCTTCCCTGTTTTTTGTAAAAACTATAACTCTCTTGATATATAATGAATTAGGAGATGATCTTTATCTCTAATGAAAGCTCTGGAAGTTAGCTGAACACAGAAATAAGAATCACTCAAAAAGTCCTTATAGATTACTCGGGGTGAATATAGATCGCTCGGGGTGAATGTTTGAAGCAGACTAGTCAGAGTTGAAAAACCATTCTGCTGGAACTGAAAAACAGATTATGTTCAGGTTGTTGTAAAAATTATACAAACTTGTATGTTCGAAATTTGAACATGGCATAAAAAATAAAATGTATAGGTATGGAAGTTACCTATTCATAACAAAAAGAATGAAATTAAAATTCATTGTAGATTATGTTACATGAATTATTTAGTAAGGCTAGTAAGAATTTATAATTTTCTGACCTAGTTTTTAAATATTGAATTCTGGAATGTTTGACGAAGAAGCAGTGATCTCTGCCTATATAGTATGAAAATTGATTGTATAAGATTTAATTTGGCTCAAAAATGAACGTAAACGGACCTGTAACGAAGGAGTTACAATTAAAGAGTTATGAATATTAGCTTTTAAAAGTTAATAATATTCACAAGAATATTAGCTTTTAGCGTATGAATGATATTATGTAAAAATTTTCCGTCTGTGTGACTGTAAAATTTGATGTAAAGAGTTTGTGGTCCTAATGACCTCTCAATAAGAATCTAAAGATAAGAGTAGTATAATGTTGAAGTTCTAATACTTCTTATTAACTTTGTGATGTTGCACATTTTTAAAATTTTATATATTAAAAATTTCTTTGACGAGTTATTCACTGATTCAAAATATATCTATTCACTGATGAGTTAATTTATTCTGAAAAGTCATTGTGTATTACTACTAGGTTTATCACATGTAGTACGATATAAAAGAATTCTTGGTCCTTTTTGACCATCCAAGTAATGGAAAAGTTAATTATTCAAAAGGTTTTCACACGAAAATTTTTATTTATTATTTAAACTATTGTATTTTAGTTTCATACTTGCTAAAGCATATTTGAAGCTCATTCTTGCAAACATTAACGTGAATGTTGAGTCTGGAAGAGTAAGAATACAGGAAAGATAGACTGAGAAGAATTAATTTCAAGAGTAAGGGAAACAGACATTTTCAGAATTGAAAATTCAAATCCTGCAAATGTTACAGGTTGGTATCAAGCGTAACGATAAGGGTGTAAACGAATCGAGTCGATTCGAGTATTGAATTGCTCAGATTTGATTCACAAAATTTATCGAGTATAAAATAAGGTTTGATTGAGGCTCATTTAGCTACCGAGTCGAGCACGATTCCGAATCGAGTCCGAGCAGTTTAAACTTTTCCAACGAATATGATCCGAATATAATTAGAAAATCACAATTTGAGAAGGTTCGAGTAATTTATCGAACTTTAAAATGTGCTCATATTTGACTCATTTATATGTCGAGTCGAGCTCGAATCGGACTTTTAATCAAGCGAGTACAAATTAAGCCCGAACTATTTACTCATTTTACATCCTTAGTTGCAATTTAGGGATGCACAAGATACGATAATGCCTATAATAGACTAGTTAAATCAATAAAAATATTGATAGATAGTATGAAATATATATATATAATGATGCTCCAAATCTATTATAGAAAGTACAGAGATTTGAGAGGGGCACAACCCCAAGAGCCTAATGGAAGATTCTTTACCTACTTTGAGTGACCATCTAGCGTGCATCTCTTACCATGCATACACTTGCACATATATTTCCTTAATCTATATTTATTACTCCCTCCGTCCCAAATTAATTGTTCAGTTTTGACTTTTTAAAATCAAATTGACTATTTTTAAAACTAATCTTTTTACTATTTTTGCTAAAATATAGGTGAAAAGATTATAACCAAAAGAAAGTATATATAATTTATTACTAATCCTAATTTTTATAATTTTAGTAATATATTTATATATGCTTAATTATTAATTCTAAAAATAGTCAATTTGACTTAAAAAAGTCAAAACTGAGCAGTTAATTTGGGACAGAGGGAGTATCATATATTTTATGCTTGCTCATATATATATATATATATATATATATATACTTTTGTTATTAATCATTTGTTCTAGAAATGTGCAGTGAACCTCAATGAAATAAATTGGGGGGGGACCGGTACGTCCGGTGCCCCCCCTTTTTTTTCACAATTATGAAAAAAAAATAGAGCAAATTTGAACAAAAAACTGTAAAAGGAAGTACGTTTTTTATTAAAAAAACACTGTATAGAGTGGTTAGCATGAAATTTATTTTTGAATAAATTAATTAATTGGTCAATAAAGTGCTGATACGCATGTGAAATTCAATATTTTATGGTCAATTGATTAATTTATCAAAAAATAAATTTCATGCTAACCGAATCCTTCACCACGATTCATGCAATTTCTAGTTTTAATTTATAATTTTTTGATGAGTAAATTTTTTTTGGAGCCTCATTTTTTTAGAAATACAATATAATTTATAATCAAATATATTATTATCATCATCATCCTCACATAAATTTATATAAAAAAGAAATAAAATTTAATTTTAATCATTAATATAAGATCTCAATAAAAGAAATTAAAATGTGGTCGACGTAACTCCAAATTAAAATGTGGAATACCTTTTGGGTCAGGCGTAACTCCAATCAATAAATCATTGTATATATGTTTGACCAAATTAACAAAAATAAAAGTATAAGGACGGATAAAATTACAAAATTAACTACTCTTGATGATTTAAAAGTAATTTAAAAGTAAAATTTGATTATTGTTTGTAGGGATAGGCATTGATTTTTATTTTGGTTATTGAATTTTTTTATTATAAATATATTATTATAGTTAAAAGGACTCACATGACAGCTATATTAAATACCTCATATGAGAGCTGTTAAACGTTAATCTATTTAATATTTCTGTTAATTTTTTGAACAAAATATTAAATAATGTCTAATTTATAAAATAAATTTAGGATAATAATATCTTTATAAAAATAAAAATTCATAATCAAAATAAAAATTGACCTTTATACATCAACTAAAACGGTAAACAAACAAACAAACAAAACAAAATACCGATACGGTAGAGTAGGAGTAAATTAAAGTCAAAAGGGTAAAATCGTCAATTCAAAAGTGTATTCATTTCTCAAACTTGTTCGCATCGAAAACGATCAAAAGCATGTGGATACCCATAACCTCCTAACACCCTCGTTAATGTCCTCTCCCCAATCCAAAAACGGAGAGAGAAACTCAATTCTTCAGATTTGTTATAGTTTTCTCTCTATTTTCGATTAAGCGATGAAGCGGCCAATTGTCTCCGGTGATGATCTAGCCACCGGCGAGGACAAAAAGATGAAGAAGATCAAGACCGATGAAGAAGAAGTTCTGGTTGCAGAAAGAACGGAATCGGTGTTATTAGACGAGAACCTGTTGTACGAAGTGCTGAAACACGTGGACGCGCCCACGTTAGGCTCGGCGGCGTGCGTTAGCAAGCAGTGGCACAAAACGGCGCAGGATGAGCGCCTGTGGGAGCTGATTTGCACCAAACAGTGGGCCAACATCGGCTGCGGCAAACAACAGCTCCGCTCCGTCGTCCTGGCCCTCGGCGGATTCCGCCGACTCCACGCCCTCTACCTCTGGCCTCTCGCCAAGCCTTCTTCCTCGACGTCATCGTCCACTCCGTCGACTTCGGCCTGGCCCTGTCTCCCTCCGCCGCCTCTTCCGGCTGTTCCGACGAGGTCTGGCGCCGCAGCCAGGACTCGTTGGGGAAAGGACGAGGTTCATCTCTCGCTGTCTCTCCTCTCCATTCGGTACTACGAGAAGATGAATTTCAATAACCGAGGCAAATGAAATGAATTCACTCATAAATCATCAATTTTGATTTGTTTGTACTTGTATTTCATTGCATCTTTCAAATTTTCGTGTATTAATATTAAGATATATATATATATATATATATATATATATATATATAAAAAACTATGAGTTTGTACAAGTCGATCTATCTATAGTTCTGTTTAGCAAACATGACGAATTTAGCTTAATTAATTATTATAAAAGTGTTTAAAATAATTATAAAAAATCTGTTAAATATATATTTATATAGATAATATTATTATTTTTATTTGACAATATCAATAAATAAAATTAATTATTATTACCATCTTCATAAGAAAAATGTTTGTTTGTTTGTTGTAAAAATGATTTCATTATTCAAGGAGTATTTTTTATGCGTTTATGGAGGGAGTGAATACAAAAGGATGGGGACAGGGAGACGAAGTTTTTGGTGACGTTAAATTAATTTTGATGAATTAATTAATACAATATCGACATATAAATCGGAAAGTGATATTTTTGCGTATTAGTACTGTATTGATTAATTAATTAACTTATTATAAAATTAACTTTATATTAACCGGATCCATTTAGTTGATGTATCTATCTGTCGAACATTGTTGGAGAAGAGTTGGCTAGTTGGGAATAACTTATCCTATTCTTCTATTTATAACTATACATGTTTTTTTTATAATAAGTAACTAATTTATGTAATTGTGTAAATAAGCACATTTAGAGTTCTATTTATAACTTTACATGTTTTTTATAATAACTAACTAATTTATGTAATTCAGTAAATTATAAGCACACTTAGAAGGGGTGAATATGTGTAACTACTAAAATATGATTTACAATGGTCAATTTTCAAATATCCCCAGCTACAACTTATAATCGGACATGTTAACTCTATATGTTTTAGTATATTTTTTTCGTCTGTTATAATCAGACAACTAATCCATGTCTGTTTTAGTATATGTTATTCGTCTGTTATAATCGGACAACTAATCCATGTCTGTTACAGTATCATCTGCATAATATGTTATATTATTAAATCAATAATTGAGACGACAAAGTTATTCATATTATTATTTGTAATATTGACAATGTCTAAAAGTTCTGTCAATGAGAGGTTTGATCACCTAATTGCGCGCCAATAAGGAGAAATCATTATCGGAAAGCCCCCTCTTTCCTGGGAACGACCTGATTGTTAAATATTATGAATTATAATATTAATGATGAATAAGTTTGTGTTGATTAAAGATGAATTTTATAGTTCCATTGTGTTGAAATTATTTGTGTTGGTGGAAATCGACATTTGTTTCTATAATAATTGATGTCTGGAGGTTATATTGTTCAATCGGGTATTCGAGCCACTTTTTGTGTCGGAGTACTATTCACGAGTTACTATTCGCAGGGTACTATTCACCCGTAAGATATATTTCTTTTCGGTCCAAATCATTTTTGGGTATAATATTATTCCATGAGGAGATGTGCAAATTTTTCAGACCGTTGGTTGAAGTTATAATAGTGAATCAATATGGATCGCTTGTTTAAAATTTTAATAGTAAATCAGTATGGACCGTTGCTTTAAGTTTTAATAGTAAACCAATATGGACCGTCTGTTTAAAAGTAAATCAATCTGGTCCGTTCATGAATTAGTTATTATTCAGTCCATTCTCTTATAAATAGAAGCTCATTCCTTCATTATTTCTTACGAATTCACTGAAACTCTAGAGAGAGAAACTATAAAGAGAAAGAAGAAAAGTATTCTGCTACTTCACTACTCCAGTATTCAGTTTTTCTAAGGTAGGGAATATTATTTGTTGTACTCGTAAGGGGTATTCTTTCTTTCTTATTCATGAAGAGAACTTTTGTTTTTCCATTCTTTATTATTCTGTTGGAATAACCTGTATACGCGGGATACCCTATACTTGGTGAAATTCTTCTGTTATTTCATTCTTTATTATTATGTTGGAATAACACTACAAATAAACAGGTCATTGGCGACAGACTCATTGGCGACAGTGTTATCCCCGTCGAGAATAACATCATTGGCGACGGCTACGCCGTCGAGAATGAGTCCCGTCGAGAATGACCCTTCCCGGACCTAAATTTGGTAGGAATTTTTCGCGCGCGTGGGAAAAAGGTCATAGGAGACGGGAATGCCGTCGCAAGTGAGCCAATCCTTATTGCCGTCGAGAATGAGGTTGTTTTTAATCCCTAAAATTAAATTTTCTGTTTCTGCTTTCTACTCTCTTTCTCCCGCTCGATCTCGGTTCTTTCCCTCTACACCTCTACCGTCGCCTGTGTATATCGTCGCCGTCGCCTGCACCATTGTCGTCGTCGCCATCTCCCTCATCCTTTGTCGTCTAACTCCCCATCTTGCTTTCTATCCCACTTGGGTTTGTCCCTCTTGGTTCTGCTGGTTCCTTTCTGGTTCTGTCCTTCTCCGCCCGCCTTTGCAGTCGCCTGTCCATCTTGGTTTTGCTGGTTCAATTAGTAAGTTGATTTTTTTTATTCTTAGGCTTTAATTTGTAAGTTCCAATTTATTTATGTTAGGGTTTAATTTCTAAGTAGTATATATTTTACCCTTTTTGAGCATTATCCATCTCTATTATGTGTTAGCTTAATTACAGTACTAGTGTAGAAATTATGTGTTAGCAATTTGTAATTTGTGCTGTGTAAAATAGTTCTGCAATTTGTAATGTCTCTGAGGCTTTGGTGACTGTATTGACATTGTTAAGTATCAATTTATTATCAGTTTGTTAGAAAAGCAGAAACTGTATTGGATTTTTGCTGTAAAAAAAGGTAAATGGGAAAGGTGAAATTGTATTACCTTTTTTGTTCTAGAAAGTAAAGGAATAGTGTATCAATAATTGTAATGTATACTTTATTTGAGTTTGGATATTGTCTACAAGACAATATTTATATTAAAACTCACAGTATTTGTATTCAATATTTGAGTTTGAAGAATTGTCATCATTAAAATTATAAAATATAAAAATCAACAATTTATATTTTTATGTTTCAAAATTAAAGATACAATTAACTTTTTGATGTCAAACAACAACATATTAAATTTTAAAATTGGTATGATTTATAAAATTTTAAAATCAAATATTAATAGCTTTTATTACATACTATATAATTATAATAATTGTATCGACTAAAATTAAATAAATTCACATCAATTTAAAATTTAGTATGTCATCGTAGACTTTAAAAGTCAAATTATATCTCTAATTTTAAAATAAAAAATAGTAATAAACTTGTACTATATTAAATGTTGTTATATCTAAAAAATGAACTATAAATATTTCAGATAAACAATCTCTCCCTCCGTTCTCAAAAGATGGTCTAAGCTACAATCATTTTTGTCCTTAAAATGTAGTAATAAGTACGCGAAGTAAAAGGAAAATATATCATTTAATTTAATGGGATTACACTAATATATATTTTAAAAAATATAAAAAAAAACTCAAACTCAGCATTTTATATAATTTTATAAGGCCACTAAAAATAAACTTAAAACTTATTCTACCCTCTTTTCCGTCTGCCTTAGCTTTCCTAATTTATATGCAAAATATATTTTAAATCATTTGTAGAACGAAAAGAGTAATAATTTATTATTTAAACCTTAAAATATTTAAAAGGGGAACTATACCTCATTTCAGTGTACACACGGTAAAAAAAATAAAAATAATAATAATAATAATAATAATAATAATAATAATAATAATAATAATAATAATAAAACTATGTAGTGCATCAGTAGTGTTAGAATGAAAATTCTAGCCATAGAAATATCGGCTCAGAAAAATAAAGTTGCTAAAATTTCGTTTCTGACTCCGCCCCTACAAGTATTTACATATGCTCAAGAGAATTGTAAGGTAGTGTTTGGTTGTATAATAACTCTATAATACAATACAGTATTATTATTATATTGGCTCATTCAAAATGCTTCTGAGGAAGAAAAGTACTACTACTATTGTGCATCTTTCTCCTTCTTACAAATTTGTACTAGCTCCTCCACAGTCCTATCAATCTCTTGCTCTCCTATCTCTTTCATTTTCTCACTCAATTCCCTTGCTTTCCTCCTGATAACCTCCCCATTTTTCTCCACCACCACTTTTCTTATTACCTCTTCAATATCTTCTGTTAAAAAACTGTAGTTTTGTAGAGTTAAAATTATTGTAGAAGACGTGACACGGGTGATAAAGGATAGAAGGGATTGGGATTGGGATCGGGATCCGGATCCAACTCATGTTAAACGTGATTGGAAAATAGGAATTGAGATCTAACTGATATAGAGATGAGTTTACACATCTCTTATTGGTCATTATCACTGAAGAACTATACTGTCAATATATATATATATATATATATATATATATATATACACACACACACAGAGAGGCTCTAAAGCGAACCTTAAAAAGCGAACTAAAGACGAACTGTCGTAATTTGGTGTCTGTGGGCAAGGAAATCGTACCTTGCTAAAGTTAGGGTTTCGTGTTGGCCGAGGAGGAGAGAAATCCACAAAGAGCACGGAATTGATTGGTTGATTGAAGAGGGGAGAACGACAGGTGGGCGATTACTCCAACGACGCGTGGCAGAACCCCTAGAATCCAGGAACCGTGTTAGGGTAACGAGGATTCCAAGAGCCTTCTTGAGTCCTTCAAGTTGAGAGAATGTCCAAACCCTTTCAGTGCTTTTAGGTAGAATATTCTCCGAGCCTTTAAGTCACTAAAAGGGTCTCTTTGATCTTCTGAGAGTCCAAGTCTTGAGTCTGGAGAGAAGTCCCCTTCTCAATGGAATGGAAGGGGTATTTATAGGGTTTTCTGGAAAGTAGTCATGTGTAAGGCACATGCCTTCAGGGAATTTCCGGAAATACCCTTTAGTCATTAGAATAATGTCCATATTGCCCTGTCCTTCTAGCCACCAATCCAATCCCTCAATCAATTCCCAAAATGAGTCGCCTCCACGAGTCTTCTGCCTCGGGACGCGTGGAGGCTTCTCCCGGGTCTAGTACATTTATTTCTGACTTTTCCGTCTTTATTAAATTTGGTTATGCGAACCCCAATTTGCACATTTAATGAGGTCGTGGAACCCTAATTGTGCATTTAATTCAATTAGGTCATGTGAACCCTAATTTTTCACATGGGCCCACATTTGCCCCCTGCGCGAGAGTCGCATTCCCAAATAGACGATCGCGCAAGAATACTTCTATACTGAAAAATCTTCTGAAAATCTTTTCATAGTTTGCTCAATATTTGCTTCCTTATTTTTTCCTGAAAATTAAGACAAGGAAGATCATCAAATATTACCAAATAAAATTTAATTTAATAAAATCCTTCTTTTCGTAAATCAAATCTTTCCTTTCTATCAAATGAAATCAAATCATAAGTTTATTTTGGAAATAAAATCAAAACTAAATTTTATTTTGGAAAGATGATCAAATCATAATTTTATTTTGAAAATAAGATCAAATCTTAATTTTATTTTGGAAATAAGATCAAATCTTTCTTTATTTGAAAGCAAAAGATTTTATTTATTTATTTACATATATATATATATATATTATCATCTATATATATATAAATAATCTATTTTTGAAAATTACCCTTTGTTGGGAATAAAATTAAATTTTCTTTATATTTGATTTTAAAGATAAGACCCTTCCTTATTATCATTAAGAAGGAAAATCAAACATATATTTCGAATTTTCCCTTTGTTGGGAATAAAATCAAAAATCAAATCTATTCTATATTTAGGAAATAATATTTTTATATGTTTCCATTTAGAAATAAATTCAAAGATACTTATCTTTTTGGAAATCAGCTTGAATCCTTCCCTTAATAGAAAAAGAGTGATCGCTTCCTTTTCCGTTGCAAGCATATTTTGGGGCTATACATGTATTCATATGTATGCATCTCCCAAGCCAACATAGCCGAACCCTAGGTGGCCTAAGGCAACATGGCCGAACCCTATGGGAAAAATGAAGTTTAAATGGAAAAAATGAAGTTTTTGGAGGACCAACTACTATTTTGATCATAACTTTTCACTCATTTGGAGTTTTGGGACCCATAATATATCAAAACGAAGCTAGCGAGGAGCCCTACAAAGCCAACATAGCCGAACCCTAGGTGGCCTAAGGCTACATGGCCGAACCCTATGAGAAAAATGAAGTTTAAATGAAAAAAATGAAGTTTTTTGGAGGAACAACTACTATTTTGATCATAATTTTTTACTCGTTTGAAGTTTTGGGACCCGTAATATATCAAAACGAAGCTAACGAGGAGCCCTACAGAGTCACAATGGCCGAACCCTAGGTGGCCAAGCCCTAGGAGGCCGAACCCTAGGGGGTTTTAGAGGATTAACTACTATTTTGATCATAACTTTTAACTCGTTTAGAGTTTCAGGGCCCATAATATATCAAAACGAAGCTAGCGAGGAGCCCTACAGAGTCATCATGGCCGAACCCTAAGTGGTCGAACCCTAGGAGGCCGAACCCTTAGGGGGCCGAACCCTAGGGGGGTTTTAGAAGAACAACTACTATTTTGATCATAACTTTTGACTCATTTGGAGTTTCGGGACCCGTAATATATCAAAACGAAGCTAACGAGGAGCCCTACAGAGTCACAATGGCCGAACCCTAGGTGGCCAAGCCCTAGGAGGCCGAACCCTTAGGGGGCCGAACCCTTAGGGGGCCGAACCTTAGGGGGGACCGAACCTTATAATAATTTTTTTTTCTTTTTCAGGATTCCCCAATCTTTCTGACATTGTTTCTTCTCCTTTTCAGGTGTTTTGAAGCTTTACTCTTGGACAACCAAGGAGGCCCCGTTTCTCATTGATTGGTAAAGGGCTCCCCTCCTTTGGTCTTTTCGTCGTCTTTTGGAAGCAAGTCCAAACTTATGCCCGTATAACTTTTTCTCCATCATAGAAGGAAGGCTTGATTTTATATCCAACGGCCTGTTGAACATTCTGCAGGCTTTAGAACAACCAAGGAGGCCCTGTTTCTCATTGATTTGGAAAGGGCTCCCCTCCTTTGGCCTTTTCGTCATCTTTCGGAAGCAAGTCCAAACTTATGCCCGTACAACTTTTTCTCCATCCTAGAAGGAAGGCTTGATTCTATATCCAATGGCTTTGGGATGACTTCTTGTCTGATTCATCTACCCATATTCAAGAATAGCAACATTGGATCGACTAGCTACTTGGGAATGCTGATTATGTGGATAGCTGACATTCTTCTTGCATCCAGCTATGTAGGAACATTCGTATCCAATAGGACCATGTTGTTCTTCTTTCTACATATTCATCACTGCTTGGGGTGAATGCACCTTTACTCTGGAGGATGTCTATGTCATCTATCGGTTAATATTTGCCCCCTGCGCGTGAGTCACGCCTTTGGTGAGATGATCGCGCAAAATATTGTAAGTGTTGAAGTCTTGATTCTAGTGTCTGAACACTTCGCGGGGCTTAATGTTTTGCAATCCTCGAAAACAAAAGTCCTAGAAGAGGGAACCTCATCTCTTGAAATTTTCCTTTTGTTTGGAATCAAGAAGTCATTGAGAACCAAACATTTCTTGAAGGCCTAAAAGCCTTGAAAGCCTGATAGATTCGAAGGCCTGATAGCCTCGAAGACCTACTATTAGCCTCGAAGACCTGCTGATAGCATCGAAGACCTGCTGATTGCTTTGACGGCCTGATAGCATTGAAGACCTGATAATAGTTTTGAAGATCTACTGATAGCCTCGAAGACCTGTTGAGGGCCTTGAAGACCTGTTGATAGCCTCAAAGACCAACCTTTAGGTATTCCTCTATCTTTAATTCGACATGTCATGTCCTTTGGATCATGAACTTTTGTAGTTCTTTTCATTTCCTGTATCAGAAAATCATGTACATTTATCTCATACAAACTAACACTTGAATCTATACTCTTTTTTTTTTTAAGAAATTTAAGAAAAATGTTCAAGTATAAGTGAAAGTTTGTCAATTTATTGATAATAAAATTACTTTTAACGAAAAGCATAACGTTTCATATAATAAATCTTGCTTTTGTCGGTGAAAGCATAACGTTCACCACTTTTAGAGATAAAGTGTAACTTTTTCGGGGTTGAGGGCTTATACTCAGGTGCCTCATTCACTTTTAATTATAAAGTATAACACTCGGGTGCCTCGTCACTTGGGTCGTCCAATTTCTTGGCAAGTGAAGTCTACGAGGACTTGAAAATGGGTGCCTCGTCACTTGGGTCGTCCAATATTTTGGCAAGTGCAGTCTACGAGGACTTGAAATTGGGTGCCTCGTCACTTGGGTCGTCCAATATCTTTGCAAGTGCAGTCTACGAGGACTTGAAATCGGGTGCCTCGTCACTTGGGTCGTCCAATTTCTTGGCAAGTGCAGTCTACGAGGACTTGACCACCGTTTAGAGTGGACCACCATCTTGGGTGGGTTTTTTTTTAGACTTCAATTCTTGTGCCTCCTTCCTTGGTCATCCAATTTACTTGGCAAGGAATATTCTTGAGGACTTAAACCACCATTTTTGGTGGACCACCATCTTGGGTGGATATTTAATTCATCTGTAGTTCATAGTTTGTTTGATGGTTCGTAGAGCCAGTATATGAGTTCTTGACTTCCGGGGCTGCACTATGGGTGATTGTGTTGCACGTTTCTTCTCCTAGTTCAATCTCCCCGGCCGCCAGCTTCTCATGGTATATTCTCCGCAGACTGTAACAGTCCATAGTGGAATGTCCTGCGTATTGGTGGTATACACAGAAGTCCGGTCTTCTTTTCATCTCTTCCGTTACAACCAACCGGGGCCTTGGAGGCTTCACCACTCCATATTCAACCCATTGTTTATACAGGTTCCTGAATGCCTTCTCGCTACATGTAATAGCCTCCGGAACTGGCATCCTGGTATACTTATCCCCATGCCTTTCTCTGCTTCGCTCAAATTTCTCATTCTTTTCCCTCTTGCCCCCTTGTGGTTTTGACTGAGAATCCGCCAAAGCCACAGTTGCTGTCCTCTTGCCCTTCCATGTAACCATCGCATGGCTGGTGGGAAATGTCATGATTCCTCCCAAGTCTTGTGAAAAAGATGAGAGGGTCGCAAATGAATCACAAGCTTTGGTAATGAGGTGGGGCTTGAAGGCGTCTAAAGCACCATTGTTGCATATGCTAACCAAGTTCTTTTCTTCAATTGGCTCTGCACACTTCTGTGCTTGGGTCCTGAACCTATCCACGTAATCTGACAGCTCCTCGTTTGGCTTCTGCTTGAATCGCATGAGCTCTACGATGGTTACCTGTTTCTGCACATAGAAATTTTTTTTAAAAAATTGCAATTTTAGATCATCCCAATCATGGACTGATCCCTTCTCCAAATTGTAGTACCAACTAAAGGCACTATCCGTCAAAGTCTTGTTGAATTCCCTCATCAACAAGTTGTGGTTGTTTACTTCATCATATCCTAGCCATGGAGACATCGACTCTACGAACCTGGCAATGTGTTCTCTGGCATTTCCTTTCTCCCCATTATATTTTGGAAACTGCGGGGGATGCTCAATATACCCCGTCGGATAAGGTTGCCTCCGAATGTGTGCAAGGTAAGGTGGAGTAAAATCTAACTCCGAGGGTCGGGATGTCTTCCTGCGAAGTTGATTGATCACATCGATCATATCATTCTTTGTCACGTACTGGCTTGTGGCGTGAACTCTCTGGGGTGTTGTAATATACTGTTGTATTGGCGGTGTGTATGGCGAAGAGATTGGTTGATGTACACTTGCATCGTGCAAAGCTGGCACTGATGGCCTTTGCTGGCTCACTCGCTGGACATGGCTTGGGACGGTTGACATCTGCACCTGTGAAAATGCTTGAAGAGAAGTTGGGATGATGTTCGTTTGAGGTTGGCTTGCTTCCAACCTAAGTTGTGGCTCGTCACCACTGTTCTGAAGCTCCAAGTTGATTATTGGAACTGATTGACTTTCAGTCAATGGAGGTACAATCGGGTTCTCTTTGTTGTTGTTGCCATTGTTGTTGTCCTCCACTCCTACTTGTTCTCCATGCAAATTGCCTGGGAACATGGCCTTGAAGGTAGGGATCTGCATCAATTGCTGGCGAAAGTTTCCCATCTCCTCTTGCTTCCTCTGCATCTCCAATATCATGGTCATCATCATCTCTTGTCCTTCCCGTGCTTCCTTTAATGCCTTGAGCATCTCCAGTTGCACAACATTGGTCTGCTCTCCGCTTGCATCCTCGCCTTGCTTTCCTGCACTTGTGTGTTGTTGATTGGCCATATGTGGTGATATTGAACTCCCTTCTGAAGCGTCTTCAATAATTGGTTGGTCAAAATCCAGGTTTTCGCCTTGGAAAGCTTGAGTGGTTTGCCTTGAAACTGGATCCGGCGAGGTAATACTATTTGTTGATGAAGCAGCTCTTCCTGTAGTTCTCCCACTTCGAGTTGTGGGCATACCTTTCACTAATTCTACACCTCCCCAGCAGAGTCACCAAATAAATGTGGGCAAGAAAATCGTACCTTGCTAGAGTTAGGGTTTCGTGTTGGCCGAGGAAGAGAGAAATCCACAAAGAGCACGGAATTGATTGGTTGATTGAAGAGGGGAGAACGACAGGTGGTCGATTACTCCAACGACGCGTGACAGAACCCCTAGAATCCAGGAACCGTGTTAGGGTAACGAGGATTCCAAGAGCCTTCTTGAGTCCTTCAAGTTGAGAGAATGTCCAAACCCTTTCAGTGCTTTTAGGTGGAATCTCCGAGCCTTTAAGTCACTAAAAGGGTCTCTTTGATCTTCTGAGAGTCCAAGTCTTGAGTCTTGAGAGAAGTCCCTTTCTCAATGGAATGGAAGGAGTATTTATAGGGTTTTCTGAAAAGTAGTCATGTGCAAGGCACATGCCTTCAGGGAATTTCCGGAAATACCCTTTAGTCATTAGAATAATGTCCATATTGCCCTGTCCTTCTAGCCACCAATCCAATCCCTCAATCAATTCCCAAAATGAGCCGCCTCCACGAGTCTTCTGCCTCGGGACGCGTGGAGGCTTCTCCCGGGTCTAGCACATTTATTTTTGACTTTTCCGTCTTTATTAAATTTGGTTATGCGAACCCCAATTTGCACATTTAATGAGGTCGTGGAACCCTAATTGTGCATTTAATTCAATTAGGTCATGTGAACCCTAATTTTTCACATGGGCCCACAGTGTCTATGGCGATGGTTTGACCCGTCGCCAAAGACTACATGGCTATGGCGACGGATCGAATCATCGCCATAGACACCTAAGACGACGTGTCGTCTTTGGTTCGCTCTTTAAGGTTCGCTTTAGAGACGGACCGTATATATATATATATGTGTGTGTGTGTGTGTGTGTGTGTGTGTGTGTGTGTGTGTGTGTGTGTGTTTAATCCACACAATGTATCAATGTCATAGGACTCTGATTTGCATATGTCCGAATGAGATATAGTAGCAACAAAAACATAAATCATTAAATGGTCTAAATTCCTCATGTTAAGTAACCAACTCATCTAAAAGCTTAAGCTGTTAGATGAAGAGCCTAACAATGTATATTGTGCTAACACTCCCACTCAAATGCAACTTTTTTTATATAGAAGGGAGAAATTAAAGTGCATCTGCACACCTAGAGCTCTGATACCATGTTAAGTGACCAACTCATCTAAAAGCTTAAGCTGTTAGATGGAGAGCCCAACAATGTATATCATGCTAACAGTTTTTGTTCATTCTTTGAAAAATATATATATATATAATGAATTGTATAAGATGGGCATAATTAAAAAAAAATAAAATAATCAAAAGATTATCCTGCGATTTAAATTTTAAAGACTAAAATTTATCATTATTTTTACACAAGTATATATGAGTAAATATATTCTGTGCAAATTTTAATATTCTAAAAATTTACAAAGATAGAATTCTAACGAATAAGAATAAAAGAGAAAGAAAGTTTTTTCTTCGTCAATAAAGCATGAAATAAAAATAGACTAAATATTTTATCTCGCAGCTTGTTTTATCCATGGACGCTGGTCAGTGGGTTGCAAGCACTTTTCCACCACCTCAAAACCATGGAAATATTTAGATATATATTTGACCGTGATGAAATAGATTCGATCTACTTGTCAAAATCAAATGGTTGTAAATCGTAAATATATATTTGTATTATTGGTATGTATACTTTCATTATTTATTTATAGTCAAAACTTAAAGGAAATAAAATCTAACGCGCGTCTATTGTCTACCCACCATAACATACTAGTATTTTAACAAATAATAAAATTTAACTTTAAAATGATTTTAGCAATATGAATAACAGATCAAAGGTGATAATTTAGTGATACGATTTTTTATTTTACTGCAAAAAAAAATCATAAATTTGAGCATACCTCCAACAAATTAACATAAATGCTTCATAGCAATATAAAATTTTCTTTGCTCCTAATTCCACTCTTAATATATATAGGGTATATGTATATACACAGTTGTGTAGTATACAGTCGTGCTATGACGACGATTTTTTTGGGTTATGGCGACGGTTGCCATAGCTTAAAAAAACATTCGCCATAGACAACTATGTACTACACAGCTGTGTATATACATTTTTTTCTATATATATACACAGAGTTTCCTATGCGGATGGTCCGCTTGCAGCGATGAATAAACCCGTCGCTAAACTCGTCGTAATAGAGTTTGAACTGTCGTCATAATCCATAATCGTGGTTATAGCCAATTCAAACCCTCTCTCCATATATAACAATAAGAATCCATAATTTTAGTGCACCTTCATAGTAATTGAGAAATATATGCAGGCGCGACAAAGTTGGTAGTTACAAGCAATAAAGTGTAATAACAAATTAAAAGGAGGCGAAAATCCATAGTATTTCTACTTCTGTATCTAGTATATAGTAGTATTAATTACTGCCCCGTTTCATAATAAGTATTTTTTTTAGCTTAAATTACATATCAATACACAAGTTAAAATAACAAAAATACTCTTAATATATTTTCTTTAAAATTGAAGAGTTAATGAGTGTCATTTAATTGTAGTGATGATAAGATACAATAAATACCATTGAATGCATAAGGGCATATATGAGAAAATATTACAAAAATTATATTGGAGTTCTAACACATCACTTATTTAAAAAAAAATTAAGCCTAAAAAAGCACTTATTATGAGACGGAGGTAGTATTAAACGTGGCAGACTGAAAAGAAAAAAGAAAGGATATGAAAAAAAAAATTAGAACGCCAGAAAAGCTATTTGACCCCGTGTTTGAATAGGGGACTTGCCACCTTTCTTGGTCAAATAAGCCTTACGTCGTCTCTTACCTATCAACCCTCCCTTACGCCTTATTGCATGCATGCATTACAACTATAAATATGTAGTTCATCTCAATATTGCACAACTATAAATCTTATCTCAACCTAATAACTTCATCATCGCCAACTTAAAGCCCTTGCTGCATTATATACTTGGTTATTATATATATATATAATCAATGGCCCAAAATCTTAATAGATTTACTCTTTACGTTGTTCTTATTCTTTTTTCCTCTGTATTTTTCAATGCTGAAGCTCGTCCTCTCAATGATGCCAAGTCTAAGAGTTATATGGGAAAAGTACTTGAGAATATAATTGATGATATTTATACAGGTGCCATTAAAAGTACTGGAGGTCCAAGCCCCGGAGGAAAGGGACATGATTTTCCGAGTTCTAAAACTTTAGGGGAGATCAAGAACTCTGGTCCATCTCCAAGAGAAAGAATTATGTATTTTTCAATGCTGAATTCTGGACATGACTATACCAATGCTGAAAATCTTGGGGATAGAAAGAATTCTGGACCAGCTCCCGGGGGAAAAGGACATGGGTTCAAGAATTCTGAAACTCTTGGGGATATAAAGAATTCTGGGCCAGCTCCAGGGGGAATAGGACATGGGTTGGAGAATTCTGAAACTCTTGGGGATATAAAGAACTCTGGACCAGCTGCTGGAGGAAAAGGACATGGGTTCAAAAATGCTGATATATTAGGCGAAATCAAAAACTGATCTGGACCGGCTCCTGGAGGAAAAGGGCACTCGAATTATTTGGATTGTCCACTGGCAAATGTCGTCCAATTCGAAATTCGTTATTTTTTTCATTTCTAAATAAGTTTTGGTATCATTGTTATAGGCTAGGGTACATAGAACTGAATTATTTTTTTTGTTCTTAGTATACTCAGTTGTTGGGGAATACGTATAATTTGAGAGCTCATGTATAATTCATTGTTTGGTTTAAATTTTATTTGTCATGTAAAAAGGCTTGGCTTTTAATTTTTGCTATGCGGTTGATCTGATATATCTGCTAAGTTCTTCTTCTACATCTAAGATCATCCATTCAAGCTAATTACATAAATACTCCCTCCATCTTTACAGAACACCTCGAAAAAAATTTAAGAGTGTAGATGTGTTATTAAGTAAAGTGTAACATAGAAGTGACAAATTAATGGGTTAATTATATGGGTAATGAATAATAGATTATTAATGGTTTGGGTCACTAATAAATAATTTTAGATGAACTATAAATGAGTAAATTTTAAATGAACCATAAATGAGTAAATTTTATTACAGATATTTCAGTAAAATGAGAGAAATTTATAACTTTTCAAGTTATTTTTTAATATAGGCTAAAAATGTAGTAGTCATAATACTTAATTTAATATATATATATGTGTGTGTGTGTGTGTGTGTGTGTGTGTGTGTGTGTGTGAGTAAGGAATACCCCGGAAGCACAAAAAGGGATTGGATGAGAGAAGGAGAAGCGAAAAGTTTTTCTGTTCTCATCCAATTATAATAGCTTTTAGAGAAGTAATATCAAAGGTCTTAGCTTGAAGAAAAGGCAAAGGAAAAAATAATAGCTTTAAGAGATGGAGATTCGTGAATGAAGTTGAAGATGTTGTAGGGAGCTCAAGCACGATTAATAACAAATTAAAGAAATATTAAAGAAAAACAATTATAAGAGAAAAGAAAAAAAAGGGAAAATAGCAAATGATTCACTTTCTGAGGGTGATATAAAGGGAGGGAATAAGTTGTTGATGCAAACTTTAGCATTCGGAAGAGAATTGGGACTGGTTAAGGAAAACACAGAGGAGGATGGGGCTGCTGCAAGAAAAATAGAGCAGATTTTAAGAGAATGGAATCTAAGTGCATTAACTGGGGTGCTGAATATGGATTTATCAGTTATGTGCCTTTCTATTTTGCTGGAGCTTGCTGAAATGTTGCAGCGTCTAGTGGTTAAGGACAGTATGCAAGGGTAAGTGTTATTGTTGTTCAAAGTTAAGAGGATTGAATATGATGGAAACATTGAGAATTTTATGGCTAGTTACATCTTTGCTATTTGTGGAGTGTTATAGCTAGATTATGGACTTGTGTGATTGTGTGTAAGGAGTTTACTGGAGCTTGCTGAAATGTTGCAGCGTCTAGTGGTTAAGGACAGTATGCAAGGGTAAGTGTTATTGTTGTTCAAAGTTAAGAGGATTTTTTAAGATGGAAACATTGAGAATTTTATGGCACGTTACATCTTTGCCATTATGGACTTGTGTGATTGTGTGTAAGGAGTTTGCTGGTTTGCATTTTTGTTTTTATTTACTACTACAACTCATCTTGTTTTTGAGAGTTGGTGTGAATTCTTGGATGAGAAAATGGAGGACTTTTATCATGACGTGATCAAGCCTTATGACGCAGTGGAAAAACCATATTCGAGATGAAGGTATCTGAATACGAGTCATAATACTGAATATGAATCATAATACTTGTTATGACAAATTATGTCAAATACAATAAAGGCTTAAATATAAATTAGTACCCTAAACTATAGGTCATATTCCACTTCGGTGATCCACCTTTAAATTTTGTCAATTAGGTTATTAAACTATCAATTTTTTTCAATTACACAAATTGAACACGTCACGTCAACAATTGCTGACGTGGCTATCTGAGTAGGCCACACATAAGCTTATGTGTAAATAAAAAAATATATTTTAATATCTATTTACATATTTAGTTTATATTAAGGGCAAATTGGTCAAATCACTTTTATATCAAACATTAAAACTAAATAAAAACAACAAACATAAATCCAAATCATTTTCCTTTTTTTTCTAATTGAATCAGCCGTAAACCCAGATCTGGTAGATAAATCCAAATCCAAATCTTCGTTTGGATCTGGTAAATCCAAATAATCATCATCATCAGATAAATCCAAATTATCTGGGCGGAGGATGATTACCCAGGTGCATAAATGTGGATAATGAACTCTGCAGATACAAACACAAGAACACCCAGAGCACCTCCCATCTGCATAAATTAATAGCTTTTCTTAGATACATGTATTGACTAAATAAAAGGATGTGCTTACTAACTCGCTAAAAGAGATGGATGACTGCTAGAGCTTAGATGCAACTAATTTGAGGGGCGGAGAAAAGTGGGTAGCAGTTACAAAGTCATTCTCCAGTGGTTCCACCGTCAACGCGACCGGAGAAAAATTAATGGTGGTTATTGGTTCCTTCTTTTCAATAGATCCATTTTTCATTAACTGATGATGATGTTTGTTATTGAGAACTGACGATTCGTGAGTCTGGGTTTTCGGCCGTTGTTGATGCTGTTGGTGGTGGACGATTGGTGGTGGTGGTGGTGGTGTTGATCCCGGCGGGAATCCATGGAGGTTGAGGAAGAACATATTTAAGCCTATTTCTTTTATTTTAATTAGGACTTTTTAAGATCTTGACCATTTTGCCCATGCTGATAAAATGATTTTATTATGTAATGAATATTAAATTATTTATTTGCCACGTAAGCCTGTTAAGACCCCACTTAAATTAGCCACGTCAGCAATTGCTGACGTGACGTGTTCAATTTGTGTAATTGAAAAAAATTGATAGTTTAATAACCTAATTGACAAAATTGAAAGGTGGATCACCGAAGTAGAATATAGTCTATAGTTTAAGGTACTAATTCATATTTAAGCCTACAATAAATCAACACAAAAAAATAAAGACAATAACATAAGGTTTTACGTAGAAATTCAAATCGAAAAAAATCACGGAAAAGACAAAAAAAAATCCACTAAATAAATATTAGAAGAATCAATTCTTATATATAAAAGCACGACGTCACTATTTTCAATTAATTGAAAAACTCGTTAAGTCAATTAATTAAAAGTTAACTCGATCAATTGAAAAAGTCACGCAAGTTTAAAATCGAGTTCATCCTTCAATCGACAAAACCGTCGTATTTTCAGATGTGCCCAATTCTTCCTCTTCCTATTCCTCGAGTCACTGTGTTTCTTCACACGGAATTCAATCACATTTTCCTATTCATCTTCCATGTTCCATTTTGAGAAAATCTAAAGTGAAGAAGCAAAGGTACTAACACATTAAATCAGATTCTTAGAGACTTCTCCCTCTAAACCGTTTTCGGTTTCTCTGTCTTTTTCGGCATCTGACCACGGTAGTAGCAGCGTCGGGTGCCCCAGTACCGGATTTCACTACTTTTAGAGGGAAGTTGATAATGGCTTTGCTTCCACGCAACTTGAAGGCGGCTTTGTCATAAGCCTTAGCAGCTTCGATTGAAGTGTCAAAAGTTTCCAATCAAATGATTTTCAGCGACTACATATGCCTTGAGGGTATTAGCGACTGACGCGGTTGCTATTGGTGGTTGCTGACACGTGGGCCATGTCACCTCTGACACCTGATTTACAGTGACTCAACTCAACGACGAAATTGGTCGTTATTTGACGGTCGTTGATACTGTAATCGCTAATTAATGATGGTCGTTAATGTCCACACAACACCAGATTATATGCGACCTATATTAGCGACCGCGTGTAGTCGCTGATGTCCATTGGCGACCAAAGGTGGTCGCTGATATTAGCGACCGCGTGTGTTTTTCTGACAGAAATCACAACGTTTTTTACGCGTTATCTATTTACTGTTTTGTAGTAGTGATCAAAGCTCAGCTTGAGAAAGAATTGGAGCTTGGGGGCAGTGGTGGTGGTAATAATAATTATGGTGGAGTCGATGGTAATGACAGTGTCGGTGGATGAAAGCAGCCATAGAGATGTTGTTGGTGTTTTCAGTAGTGGTGATTGGGACATTAAAACTTGGAATGTTTAGGGCAGCTATGAGAGAATCAGTGGTAATTTTACCGGATGTAAGGATTTGCAGAGAGACGAAAAAGATTGCAGAGGGTTCTTAGTTACTTTTTAAAAATAAGATCTGAAAAGTGGCTGTTGTTTTAGGGCAAAAGGTTTTTGAAATAACTGACTTTTCAACTTCTCTCGGTCACATAAATACGGGGCATTAATTTGGTTGAAATATTGATGGTAAACGTGAGGGTAATGTGGGGGCCAGCAATGAGCGATGCGGATGTTACCAAGACATTTGATTTTAGGTTTGTTGCATTTCTATTAATTTATTATGTAATTATTGGGCTTTAAGAAATTCTTTCATAAATGTCCCATTATAATGGAAGACTATGAGGCAATGTTGGGTCATGATCCACGTGGAGGAAGTCTCCATATGTAGAAACCTGTTTTGGTAGTTAGAGAACTTTAAGGAATATAATTCAAGTTAAAATTTGTAGAAACCTGTTAAAATTTGTTAGAACTTTAAGGAATATAATTCAAGTCTCCATATGTAGAAACCTGTTAAAATTTGTTCAGCCTATACTTATTTTCACACCGTTTCTGTGCAGAATTAGATGCGCTTTTTAAGATTGAGGCGCATGGAAGAATGTTAAAATTAACACCAAGAAAATCCTTTTTTTTTTCAAATTCGTATAAGAAGTTAATAATAATACAATTAAAAAGATTAATTATCTTCTCTACTTCATTTCAGAAAACGAGGGTCAAAATTTACAAAACAAAAGGAAAACAAAGTAAATGTATAAAAATAATAAATATATCTCAATGAACATAAATCTAACCAGTATCTAGTAAAATCTTATACAGAGAATGATGCGATAATCTAGTCTAGTATAAAAATGCTCCATTAAAATTAACAAATAAAAATGTTATTATTTTACCATATTTTAAAGTTAAGTCCATATTTTAAGAAAATATTTCAAACAGAGCCTATAAAAAAATAATATTTTCTCAAATAGAAATGATGTTTAATTGCAGCAGGTCCTCTCTAAAATAAGCTTAGGAATCTCTTATTATTAATCATGTGAGGTGCACCTCTCTTTGTTAATATCGTTTGTAACTTTTACGTTAGATATACGCTTAGACATGACCAACGATTACTCAAAGAAGATGAGTTTATTAATATTATTTGAAGTAGAACTCCTTTGATTAAATTAAGCATGTCTTAAGCAAAATTTATATTCAAATAGAAAGTAAACCCACAAATATTAGGTGTCTCTTTTTGAGACAATATAAATTATTATTTCATTTTATTTTTGTTACAAAGAAAGGGATTATTATTATGTGCTTTTTTAATTATGACCAAATCAACTAAGCGTTTTAGTCAAATCCCCTTTTATTATATGTAGTATCGGGAAAAAAGAAAGGAAACAGGAAGCAACCAACCTATGGGATTGTAAGGAAGAATAATCTCAATTTCTGTCTTCATAATCTCGCAAACACATACGCACACGTATAAACAGATCAACTGTACTACACATACCTGATTTGGAGAGAAGCGACAAGAGAAAAGTTAGGGATTAAAATTCGCGATTCAAATTTGGGGAGAAGAGCTCGACTAGGGCTTATTATTTGGAGAGAGGAGAGAAGCGCAATTCAAATTTGTGTTTTTTAAAAAAGACGCGGGAGGAAGGCTGAGTTTTGGCTTTTAAATAATTATGTTACTTAAGGAATTATGTTATTTAAAACATATGCTTTTGAATTTCCCCAATATATATATATATATATATATATATATATATATATATATATATATATATATATATATATATATTCTTCAATCATCTTTTATGCGATGAAAGAGTACAAAAAAATGATGGCGATGAGAGTGTATTCTTCTATATATATTTGTCTAATTAATTAAGTCGTGAAAAAACTATTTTTAAGGTATATATAGGATGCACTCAGTGATTACTCATTGTACATATATTGGGATGGATTACTTTAGTGTTTAATATTCTAGAATATTATCTATATAAACTTTAAAATTTTAAAATTTATATATTCATAACAAAACAATTATCTTTAAGAAAATATTATAATGCTAATACCTAATTAAACAAAAATAACATGAGAATATTAAATTAAAAGTGGCAGCCCCTCACGGGCAATTTGACACACCCATGAGAGTTTTGACTGGTCCTCTTGTCTCTTGGTCAAATATGCCAAACGTCATTCCTCTTGCATGCATGCACTATAAATACATTACGTAGCGCCGATCCTCCATTGCATCATAACAAATAAGCTTTCAGTTCCTCCAAATTATTTTCATTACCATCTTCTTCAAGCCTTTAATTAATCACCTGCATTCCAAATTCCAAATTTCAAATTAATTAATGGCCCCAAATCTAAATCATCTCATCACGGTCTTTGCTCTTCTTCTTATATTCACCACAGTATGTTTCAATACTGAAGCTCGTCCTCTCAATGGTATGAATCCTGAGAGTTATGTGAGCAAAGCAACTGATCAGAATATCTTTAATGATTTTTATATCGCAGGTATTAAAAATTCCGGTAGTCCTAGCCCCGGAGGAAAAGGACATAATGTTCCTAATGCTGAAAATGTTCTAGGGGATATCAAGAATTCTGGACCAGCTCCTGGAGGAGAGGGGCATGAGTTTGTGAATGTAGAAGTTCTTGGAGAGAGAGAAAATTCGGGACCAGCTCCAGGAGGGGAAGGACATAATTCTGGACCAGCTGGTCCAGCTCCCGGAGGGGAGGGACATGGCCTCAAGGATGCTGAAATTCTCGGGGAGAAGAAGAACAACTCCGGACCGTCTACGGGAGGAAAAGGACACTAATATCATTTTGATTGTCACGTCACGGACATATTTTCTTGAAATTTTTATTTTTTTTATTTATTTTTAATCTTTTAACAAATTCATTATATAACTAGCTCTTCTTTTTATTCATTGGGCTATCCATACTATTTGAGGTATTCTTTTGATTACACCCAAAACTCAAGTAATCAGTTACATTGCTGTAAAATTCATAATACATACTGCATGCAACACTATTTGTACTTTTTGGTCAATCTTTATTTATCATGTAACAAAGCGCTTTAATTGGTTCCTTACGACAATTATGTTCAGAAAAATAACACTACTTTTGTTGTGATGCTGTCTTCTAAGTTATTGCTTCAAATCACAATGTATCAATATGCTGACTATATACATGAATATTGTAACAATGGGACCCACCCATCGGCTTAATTCATAGACCGACTAATTAAAAGTTCATAACTTGTTACTACTTGTTAGTTCCCTTGGTAACAAAGTTAATTAAGTCTTACCCAACCCATGATCTGGGTTACATATTGTGGGCCCATGTACAAAATTAGGGTTCATATGATATAATTAAATTAAATAAATAATTAGGGTTGCATGATCTCATTAAATATGCAATTTAAGGTTCGCATAACCTAATGGAATGAAGATGGAAAAGTCAAAAATAAATGTGTCAGACCGGGAGAAGCCTCCACGTGTCCCGAGGCGGAAGACTCGTGGAGGCGGCTCATTTTGGGAATTGATTGAGGGATTGGATTGGTGGCTAGAAGGACAGGGCAATATGGGCATTATTTTAATGACTGAAGGGTATTTCTGGAATTTCATTGAGAATATGTGCCTAGCATGTGATAACTTAAGTCCAGGGAACTCTATAAATACCCCTTCCATTCTAGGAAGGAAGGGGACTCTTTTGGTAGCTTAAAATTTGGAGATTCCACCTAAAAGCACTAACAAGATTCGAACACTCTCTCAACTCGAAGAACTGAAGAAGGCTCTTGGAATCCCAATAACTCTAACACGGTTTCCGGATTCTAGGGGTTCTGTCACGCGTCGTTGGAGTAATCACCCACCTGTCGTTCTCCTCTCTACAATCAATCAATCAATTCCGTATTCTTCGTGGATTTCTCTCCTCCTCAGCCAACACGAAACCCTAACCCTAGCAAGGCGCGATTTCCTTACCCACACATATATACATACAAGCTAGAGAGTAAAAACATTATATATACGATCTGGTGCATTGTTTAATACTAACAAGATAAAATTAATTGTAATTGTTTTTTTCAAAACAATCCAACCCAAGCTAGGGTGAACCTAATTAAAGAGAGAAAATAAAGACTTCATGGACTGGTTGGAAGAGCATATACATGCATATTGGTTTGAAGGGAAAAAAGGAACTATCCCCACAAGAGAGAGGCAATATATGGATCAAAAAGACATGAACTTATTATATATCTTATGCTTGCATTAGGATCAAGTTAACATTATAATATATTAGGAGTTTGCACTTGGACAATTAATTATACTTTTCAATACTATAAATTTGAACTCTAAACTTTTATGAGAAAAAAATATTTAAAAAATAATGTCCGAATGTGTCCAATGAACAAAAAGTTAGTACTCTTATTGTCTGTAATTAATCCAACAGTTTATTCAGCATCATGGCAATTGCAGTATTTATGATGAGAATGAATAATGCATACATGATCATTCATCATTTTTAGTTTCTTGAATCAACTCATGATACAAGGAATATGCTGAAAGTTTTAGCAATTACTTGAACCCCTTGGAATATTCAAACCAATGATACTTATTCATGACTGTTTTGTAGGATCCTGAGCATACATGGTGATCGATGAATATAACTGTGTAAATTATAATTCTCTATTCCACAAAAGAAGCTTCATTTAAGACTATAAAAAGTGTAACAACTCCGGTCAAATCAAATCATAGTATGCCAATTAAGATTCAACGAGTTTTCTCAATAATATCTTCTCATAAGTCATCTAAGCTCAAACTCACTTAAACGGTCATGTCTGAATTAATTAAGGCATTAAAAAGAAAAGCTCGAGCCCTTTTATACACGTATCAAACTATCTCACATGTTACAATATGTAACTGGGGTATTCCAAAAAAATCCATTTGTGAAATCTTAAAATTTAAAATTAATGCATTTATGTTAATTTTGAAAATAACAAATTTTTTTTATTAAAATTTCTAAATTTTAATATATTTCACAATTTTATCGATTAAAATCAATTAAATTCAATTTTTTAAAATTTCAGGAATTGAGTTTAGAAAGCGAAATTGAAATTCTCTTTGTGAAAAGTGAGGTATATATATGTACATTTAACTATTTATGTGCTTAAGAAGAATCGGACAAAACTTTGTATAGCTAATTAAATCAACGATCGAGACAGTTAACTGAAGCAATAAGATTCTATTTAACTTTAAGTTGAATACCTTTTATTTTCAGCAAGAAGATTTGAATGCAATGTATATAGCATAGTATATATGGAACAAAAAAGGAATCATCTTACTATATACTCCACTATTTATTGACTTGAAGAGGAATTAACAAAAGATGCCACTGAATTCCATCACATGTTTCGATAAAAATAAATAAATAAAAATTCCTTCACATGTTAAAAAAGGAAAAAGTAAGCGCACTGATATGCATGCAGTATATATTATTTGGGCTAGGACTCTCTTTATTTTAAATAAACGGAGATTGATTCAGATTTAAAATGTGTTAAAATATAATATTATATTAACAGGGGAAAGATGATTTTAAAAATGAACCATAAAATAGACTGTCTTCATTTATTTTAAATAGAGAGTATCCTAATCCCGTTCTTCTTCTCGAAATAAATATTGAACTAATTGTGATCAAATAATATATAATATCATGTATATACCACATTGTATTCACTTGCAGCAATAAGTAGTCTTGGCTGGCTTTATGATATACTAAAAAATTATGGCCGGGGAAGGTAAAATTTCTAATCTCGACCATCTTTGAGTTACACTTTTTGAAGAAACCCTAGGAATCCAAAGTACGTACTGTTTGAATGATACTACGGCTAGTACTGAATATATATGGTGATGGAATACAGTAGTTAATTTAGTTTAACTAATTAATTTGAAATTAATATTATTTAAATTTGCTTAAGACCAAATGAGACTAAACCTTTGAAGGTTTGAATTAATACCCTTGGGAGCCAGCTGAAGCAGCAAAGAAGACTCTAATATTTGACTTCAACTTGAATACTTTATATGTAGTATTTGGAAGAAGATTTGAATGAATATATGAATTAATTCATTGTATGTAGATTGTAGCATGCATGCATATTAATTGTTGAAAAGAATCTTTGAATGAAATGAAGTACGTGATGAATCCCTTGGTATGGAAAAGGAAGCATCATATGCATGGACCGGAGCGAGCATAGATGGAGACACTCGTAAAGATAAATAAACAATGTTTCGTGTGGTTGCACTGGTGATCTTTGAATCATACACTATGCTGTTAGCTTCTGGAATTAATATAATACCCTCAGTACCCTTATCAAATTATAGGTTTATATATATATATATATATATATATATATATATATATATTGAATTTTAATTTAATTAATGAAATATTATTCTTAAATTTCAAGATCTATAGTACTTCTTACACAAACTAGTAGCATAAAAGTACTACTCCCTCCGTCCCTATTTAAATGATGTTTTAGAGTTTTTTATTTGTCCCTAATTAATTGACGTTTATTCAAATTAAGGAGATTAATGATAATTTTTCTAAAATTACCCCTCATTACTTTACCTATTTTTCTTGTAGTTTAAACTTTTGTGCTATGATAAATTAATAATTGAAGGGTATTATAGACAATTGAGTACTATATTTAATGTTTTCTAATCATTATCTTAATTTTTGTGTCCATCTCTAAAATGTCATTTAAATATGGACGGAGGGAGTACTAATTAATGATCACATTTATTGCTTTCAATATTTAAAATAAATTCATAATATAAAGTTTGATCAGTTTAATTAAGATTTCGCATATTAAACGTACGAAATAGTCAAAATTAGAGATTAAAAAGGAGGAGGTAATAACTCTACTTTATTTATTGCCTATACATATAACAATAGTAGTAAAAAATAAAGGTGGGTATCCTCTTTAATTTCCTCAAATTAAACCTAACTCATTTATATTACCTTCAGCCCTTAAAACTTTATTATCAATTTATCACAACTTGGAGCCTATAAATTTGTTCCCTAGCCTGATCTCCAAGACACAACACAATTGCTTAATTTTCTCGCAAACCAATTTCATTATCAGACACTCAAACCTAATTTCCCAAATTTATTTTACAATTCCAACTAATTAATGGCCCAAATCTTAACCTTGCCACCATTTTCCTTCTTCTTATTTCCACCTCTGTATGTTTCATTACCGAAGCTAGTCCTCTAAATGATCATGTAAAGCCTGATGAGAACTATATGAGCAAAGTGACTGAAAATTTGTACAATGGCTTTTATATCGACGCTATTAAAAGCGCAGGAGGTGGTGCATTCATCCATGGAGGAAAAGGGCTCTATAATATTCCCAATTCAAAACTCTAGGGGAGATCAAGGACTCTGGACCAGCTCCGGGAGGGAAGGGACATGAATTTGTGAATGCTGAAACTCTTGGGGAGAGGAAAGACTCTGGACCAGCTCCCGGAGGGAAAGGACACTAGCTAGCTCTAGCTAGTGCTCTACTATTATTTTATTTTATTAATTGAATGCATGCATGTCATTCAACTTTGATTCTTTAGCGAATTCGTTATCTTTTTCATTCCCCACTCACACACACACACAAAAATAAAAAAAAAAGTTGTCAGTTTCTAGGCAATATATAACTATATTTTGCCTGCAGAATAGTAATCTTACCATGTAATTTTCTTTGACGCTGGTGTTATCAAGTTGGCTTCTGCTAAATAATTCTGCTTTAACTTAACAATGGTGATGCATGGCAATGGAATATGTACTCTCGCCATCTTAAAGCTGGTACTGTCTTTTAATTTTTTGGGAGGTCCCAAAGCAACAACCAATTTATAGCAATAAGTAGTTCAATAACCAAGTATGAGCATATCTTCCATTCTTTTGCAGATTCATTTATCAAGTAAGATTGAGTTCTAGACATCTTCCAAATGCAATTGCATGAACAACGTGCATGTCACTCTTGATTATTGGTATGCTATTGGGTTGTGTTTAGTTATTTATTTAAATTAATTTCTTATATTTATGAAAACCCTAAAATTAATAGATGCAAAGGGGTGGTGATGTTTTTAGTACCAGGACATATATATTAATCATGGTAATAAATTTAATCAGTATTAAACTTAATTTTCGCTTTAAAGTTTGAGTGAAACCACTTAATGTACTTAATTAGGGTTCAATGGGTAGTAAAAAACTTCCACGGGTTTTAAAGCAGATTAATTATTTAAAAAAAATGGTTATAAATTTCCGTGTCTTAGTAGACTACATAGAAATTAAACTAGGGGGTGTTTCTTCGTTTATGATCTCGGTTATAAAGCAATTTTAATATATCTCCAGTATTTCAGAACATGGTGGAACTCACTGGAGACTTGTAACTGTTTCATATATAGTAAAGGTTTTAATGACTTAGGCTGCAGGTGGAGCCAAGTTCTACCAGGTTAATATTCTTTAGCCTGCAAGGATTTTGAACAAGCTTAAATTCTATTTTTTATTTCAAATTCGAAAATATTTTTTCACAGTCAATAATGTTCGGAACGGAGGGAATGCTGTATTTGACAATATAGTCGCTAACCTATATCTCTTGGATTATGGATTAATTTTTTCTCAATCGGAAGTGAAAATTTGATCAATTGTTGGAAATATATATATATATATATATATATATATATATATATATATATATATATATATATATATATATATATATCTTTGTAAATAATTTAGAATTTACTCTATACGTACATGCAAAAGAACTAAAGAGGAGCCATACCATTATATTTTACTAAAACATCTAATAAAGTACAACTACAAACAAAACAGGAAAAAAAAAGATGGGAAACCATGTATGTATGTATATAAACTTCATTAAGTAGATCGGAAACAATTAAAAGGCAATTAAATTAGTGTCTAATTAACTCGGTCGACGCAGCGCAGGTGTCTCAAAACACAGCTATATATATCCTGTACGGTCAATTTCAGGACTGATGACCTAGCTGTTACAATTAACCAAATTTAGCTAGCTAGCTAGCTAGCTAATGACCAAAATAAACTTGGTTATCAAGCTTCATCATTGGAGAAGTCAACACGCTTATATACAATTAGGATCCGGTTATCATGAAGTTAACTTCATAATAAATTGATAAATTGATCAATACGGTGTTAACACGCAGAGAGATATCACTTCTCACCTACGTATCGACATTAAAATAATCAATTAATTAAAATTAATTTTATGTTAATCAGTCCCGTATAATTGAGTTAAATAAGCTGGAACTGGTCAATCAGCTATAACAATCCAACTTGTACTATTCCAAGTACGGGCTATAAACTACAAAAAATATCCATAGCGCTAGTTAGGTAGCTAGCTATAACATTTCATAAATAAATAATGGTGCGCGTGCGGCGAAACAAGTGTAACGCTAGTGCTTCCATGTGTCAATGCACTACTAAAACATCAATAATATATCTGTTCAGTAGAATATTCTGGACATACTCCCCGGCCTCTACACATTATTCTTTTGACCGTATGATCAAGAATTTATATATATATATATATATAAACTTGTTTTTAGGTATACATATACATATATACATATTATGATCGAGTTGGTATAATATATAGTTTGTATACAAGGAAGGAAGACCAGATCAACAAGCTAGGGATAGATGGACAAGTGAAAAGGTTACGATGATTGAGATGTAAATTATGAAGCGATTTGTTGTTCAAACACATTTAACGACATAAATATTATATTAAGTAACAAAAAAAATTTGTCACAAATAATTAACGACACGATAATTTTTGTTGCAAGTAATTGTGTCGTTAGATGTGTATTGAAGAGAATTAAAAGATATGTGTAATGGAGGGGATCCTAATCCATGTTTCTTAATACAATTAATTATGAAAATGGTAAACCATGCATCTAAAAATACTATGTTATTGGTTATAAAATACTACTATGTTATTGGTTAATACAATTAATTATGAAAATGATCACGTACGGTCAAGCCCTTTCATGTTTTAATACTTAAATAGGGACACTTCCCTCCATTTTCCAGTCAAATTTAGCCTCACACCATTGCCTTCAGATTCCATACATGCACTATATATACATATAGTCTATAAACATATAGAAACATCATCAAGTTAATTGATTGTCCTCCATTTCACACAAACTATTTTCCTTTTTTTAATTTCCATTTTTGGGAATTATCTCAGATCAAGTCTCAACCATCACTATAAATACAGGAAAATTTATCCGGGAACTATATATAAATATATATATATATATATATATATATATATAATGACCACAAGTCTCACCAGTACAAAGTACCTAATAGACAACACTTAATAGATAACGTTTTTTATAAAAATGTTGTGGTATTTTTTTTCACAACGTTTTTAAATAAAACGTTGTAGATACACATGTAAAAACGTTATCTATTTAAAATGACATTTTTTTTGTTTTTACTAGATAACGTTTTTAGGGGAAAACGTTGTCTATCCATAAAAACACGGAGCATGAACTGAAGACTTAAAATTAAAACATACGCTTTTTTCTCTCCAAGGGCTCGTCAGTGCAGAGAGCTTCGGTTTCCTTCGAACTTGCAGATCGAGCTTCGGTTTCCTTCGTGTAGATCTACTCTCTCTCTCTTTCGCTCACAAAATCAAACCCTAGTTACTCCTCCTCTTTGAAGTTCCTTTCTCTGCTCTCTTTCGGTCTGTTTGTCAGTACAAGTTCGGTCCTTAGGTCCTTTGAAGTTCCGTTTGCAATTAGGGCTTTCAGCTTGTGAAGGTATGGGTTCTGCAACGACAAGTTCAGAAGCCGTCGTCGCCGCAGACACAGGTGAGGAAAAGTCGGAGAGGTCCCAGGTCTCGAAGCTCGCAGTATCTGAAATCTCAATTCCAAACTCCTCAGCCTCTTTCCCTTTTGCCTCTCGATTTTGATGAGCTGCTTTTCTTTGTTTCTCTCCCGCGGTTTGTAGATGGTATTAGAGTCGAATCTGGTGCCGTTGGCTTCCACGAGCGAGTCGAAGGTGTTTTATTTGAAGATGAAAGGGGATATTGCAACGACAGAAAAAAGAGGGGGTTTAGAGATTGAGGATGGTGTGTTTAGCTCTAATTTTAGCTATTTTATAATCCTATAACGCTGTTAATTTCCTATAATTCGTGGTTCTCGAGCTCTAGATTTCATAGAGGAAAACTCAAATCTAACCTAAAATGGCGATCGATGGCATCGGAACCTGAATCTTCTTCATTTTCTCCTCCAGTTGATTCTGATGCAGCTGATAAAAGCGCCGCCGGGTAAAATAGTATCTACCTACAACTATTTTTCAGTAATTTTCTTTCTTTTCTCGATTTCCCTGTACTCTGGTTCAAATAAATGGTTTCCATTACCAATTATTTGTTTGTGCATTTAAAATATATACATGTTTTGAATTTTTTTAATAATTGGATGATTTAGTAAATATTTTACCACATTGATAGAAATGTTAGAGAAGTGTAATGGAGGGGAGAATTTAAACACACACACACACCGTAATTTTCACTTGTGTTTTTCACAGGCTAACCCAGATTATAAAGGTGTATGCCATGTTGCTCTTGCTCAAGAAGGTCATTGCAGACCTGGGGAGGTGTATATTATATAATGGGAGAGGGGAATAATGACAGAAATTTTTAGGTTGTATCATACTTTTTTTTAATTCCTGTAAATTACTAAATTTAGTTATTTTATAATTATAATACATTTTATTGTATTTTATTTTATTATACTTTTGTGATAATTAGTTGGAGTGAGACAGAATGTCAGAGTTTGATTATTGGATTTTAGTTCCTAGTTAGATACCCCGCATATTTGTCACATGATATAAGCACAATGCCTAATGGCCTTAAACCTAAAGTCACTTGTGTCTACTTAGATTTGAATGAGAACTATGAATGATATACGTTTTTTATGTCATCGAGTAATGGATCCTTTGGAGGAAAGTGGTTTGGTTTGAAGTTCCATTTGTAGAGAAATTTTGGCAAGAGTTTGCTATTTATCATTAATTTTCTATGTATCATTAATTTTTTATGTATGGCTTAGTCCTTGAAATATTCATAACATGATCATCTTTCAAGTTCAGTATTGTTACTGCACTGCTTCACTTTCTGATGTTTTGGTGTTTAACAGGCTAGAGGTTTGAAGAAACATTTGAAGAGGCTCAATGCCCCTAAGCATTGGGTGCTTGACAAGCTTGGTGGTGCATTTGTAAGTGAGCTTTGGTGCATGAATGATATGGAATTTGTAGATTATCTGCGACTGTTTTTCCTTATCCTTTTAATATTTTGTTTTCCAGGCTCCCAAGCCATCTTCTGGGCCACATAAATCAAGAAAGTGCTTGCCCTTGATTCTTATCCTACCAAACAGGCTAAAGTATGCACTGACATACCGTGAGGTCCAATCCATTATGATGCAGCGTCATGTTTTGGTTGATGGAAAGGTTAGGACAGATAAGACCTACCCTGCAGGCTTCATGGGTATGCACACTGCCACATTTCCTTTTTAGGTGTTATTAATTAGATTGTATATTCTTTGCTTGTGAAAATACTTGAACTACTAGATCGTGGAGATTTAGATTTCAAACCTTTTGGTTTTAATAATGTTATTTTGGTTGAGTTACGAAAAACATAGTAACTGTATGCTAATCTTCATGTCCAGATGTTGTGTCAATTCCAAAAACCAATGAGAATTTCCGTCTTCTTTATGATACAAAGGGCCGATTCCGTCTGCACTCAGTTAGAGAGGAAGAGGCAAAGGTTGGTTGCAGTCTATATTCAGCAATGTTTTGATAATTTATTAGCTTTTAGAAACTAATACACGCGAGTACTATTGTTACCTTCTATTTTTGTGGATGTTGTTGCATCTTTTAAAATGCAAGCAAACTGAACCCGACGGTAGCTTTAATAAGGTTTCATTGTTCAACAGCTGTTATAGTTGGTAGTCACATGCTTTTATGAATAATTTTTTATAGCTGAGATGATATTTAATTAAGGAAGGCAGTAAACTTTGATGAAAGTTTAGTGGTTTACTTCTTTCTATGTTCTAATTAATGAAACTTTAGATTTCTATTGCTTTACATCATCCTGTTATACCCCCATCACTTTCAAATAGGATAACAAATATGTGTCATATACCTGATTGGAACCACCGCAAGTAACACTTTGGTGTGTATTATTTAGCCCTTGTATGGAAAAGGCAGTTTTGGACCAACTTGCTGATTATTTTAGGACAAGATTGGCTGGTTACCCTACCACTCTAAGTCAGAATAAATCCTTGGTAAGTTGGCAGTTTCCAGATTGGCACGTTTTTCTGTTTCTCGCCATTTCTCCCCTAAATGTCCATTGCCTGTTATTTATGCATCAAATTCATAATAGTTCAGGTGACTGTTTTGCTGCTATCACCAGTTCAGGTGACTGTAAGTAGTTTCTCTTAGCATTTATTTGCTTTTTTACTATTTAAATTCCTCATATTCAGTAAATTTCATAGCAAGTCCTGCTTAGGTTTTGTCTTATATGTAAAGATATACTGTCCCAAATGTGAAGATATTTACTATCCTTGATCTAAATACCAAGGCAGTATCCTTATATTGCACCAACTTTGTGAATTTTAGTTTCGATAATAATTATCTAGCTTTGTGCCACTGAATGATCAAGGCAGTATCCTAATTTGGAATGTTTCCTTTTCCAGGAAATTAATTTTCAAAGTGAAGGATCAATATTGCATTATGGACATAAAATTGAACAATGTACACTCCAGCGACTCTGGAATGAACTGAAGTCAAAGTCTGACTTTTTAAGTGCTCGGGAAAAGGTTGAGCAGTTTAACCTGCACAATAGATGGAAGAAACGTGGAGTTGCTATGATTCCAACAAAGTTTGGAATTTCTTTTACAACCAAGTTTATGAACCAGGTGATTTTATATTGCAAACTGAGAACTAGTCCATATAGAATAAGAGTGTTTTACCGCTCTTTGCTTGAGATAAGTACCTTTATGTGGCCTTCCTTTGATTCCCTTCTTTAGTAGGGTCATTGGTTAAGTTAATGTAGGCTAGACTGATGTTCATAAAGCAAGTATGAACAGAATAAGAAATTGCCACCTTTGTTGTTTTCTAGTGTCATACCCGTGCACAAAATGTTCTTGTCCCCACAGAAGTGTTTATTCACGACCACCTCTGGACCCAAACTTGTTACCAACTAGCAGTTCCCATTTGTGGAAAGAAAATAAAAGAAAATTAGTTTTTGACTGTTAATGCTTGTGTTTCTGACTCGTTTTGTTATAGGTGCTGCCTTTTTCTCACAAACAGTGGCTGTAAATGATGCAACTGTAAAATTTGAAATATGGGATACTGCTGGTCAAGAGAGATATCATAGCTTAGCTCCAATATACTATAGAGGAGCTGCAGCTGCAATTATTGTGTATGATATAACAAACCACTTGGTTGAATTGATTTTCTAGTAAAACATAGATTCTTGATGTCATTGATCACAGTTGGTCATGCTGTAACGTAAAAGCTCCAATTCCTTTTTTGTTTCATAGTACATGTCCATTTTACTTTAATCAGGCAGTCTAACTGATAAAATACAATGTAATATTTTGTGGATGTAGTAATGTGAAACTGTAAATGAATGGTATTTATTGGGATGTATTTTGAATGGTTGATATATTTTGATTTTAAATTTAATTGAGAAATTAGACCTTTTAGCTATATATCATGGCATTAGCATATTACAGGTGCATTGGTATTGTGGGAGAATCACAACATTTTTTTTCTTTTTTCTTTTTAATCTACAACATTTTAAAAACGTTGTGGAATCATACCTTCTACAACGTTTTTATTCAAAAAACGTTGTGGAATCATACATTCTACAACGTTTTTAAGCATCTGCTAATTTTTTGAAAACAAAACTACAACGTTTTTTCCGAAAAAACGTTGTGTATTGTGATTAACTACAACGTTTTAAAAACGTTGTGTAAGAGTGTCAAATACACAACACCCTTAACCACTACGTTTTTCTGACAGAAACCACAACGTTTTTTCCGCGTTGTCTATTTACTGTTTTGTAGTGGTGTCTCAAGCCTCTTATACTATTACTTGTTCTTCTCATTTCATTTTCTTTATTGTTGGCGGCCAAATCTCGTCCTCTTAATGGTGCTAATGATTCTTTTAGCACCACGGGCGAAGAAAGTCAGAAAAACTCGGATGGTTTGCATGTGGCTGCAATCGAAACTGGAGGGCCAAGCGAAGGGGGTAAGGGACACAAGTTGATGGCTACTTCATCAGCAGTCGATCAATCTGGTCCCAGCCCCGGTGAGGGGCATTAGCTAGTTTATTCACCAATTCTTACCATCATTTTTGATTCCTTAATTAATTTCATTTGATTTTTTTAATAGATCATTCATATTCTTTGATTCTTTTAAACAAATATATATATATATATATTGGAGTAGTTATATACAGATGTACGTACGTAGTTATTGTTCAAATCATATACACCAATGCTTCCCTTTTCCTTTTCGATGTCATGGGCTTGAATTCTTATCTATTTCGTATGTTTGGTAGGGTGTTGTTTGCATCTTTTATTGTGAGAAGAACAGGGAGTATGGTCTCTTGTTTTGCTGGGTTTAGCACTCTGGTTTAGGAAAGTGAATATTGTAAGGGGCCGGTGGGATGGGGTGTGGAGTCGGTGTTTATGGTATGCCAACAGTGTTTGACATTAATTATCATGTTACTTTCTTTTAATGATATAAAAAATGCCCATAATATATATATATATATATATATATATATATATATATATACGGGAAGCTTCAAGAGCATAATTTTTAAATAGCATAATGCCTTAAATAGCATAATTTTATCAAAACGACGTAATTTTGTAAATACGCGGTGGCATTTTTGTAAATACCATGCCACCGCGTATTTACAAAAATGTCACCGCGTCCCTCCAAAACTTCGTCGTTTTGATAAAATTATGTTATTTATGACATTATGCTATTTAAGAATTATGCTCTTGAAGCTTTCCGTATATGTATATATATATATATACACACACACACAACAATGCGGAAATAAAATCCAACAAACCAAACAAGCATTCAGAAAACAAACTTTTCATAATGAAAAAAAAATAAATTCAACTTAAATGTCACAATATTTCAGTTTTAACCATTAGGCTAAGAACACATCCACATTACTAAGTTGTTTAATGCTCAGCTTAAAGATCAAAAAATGCTCTAATTAACTTGTTCATGTTTAATATATAGTAACAAATGTTTTTATTGAAAAACCGCTTAAAGCTAAGAAGAATTAATTAATAAAAGAATCCAAAAAAGGTGATACAATTGATAGAGACTCTTTCAAGGAGAGAAAAGATGCCACATGCCAGTTAACTTTGCTTCTGTCCTGCTGTTTGTTCTCTATATAGTTCACGTCAACTGTTTTAAGGTTTATAAATAAACTGTCAACTGTCGTATAAGTACGTATACAAATACAAAGTCGGATAGCCAACATGCATGCAAACGGTCCATTTTCATGTCTTTATAATTAATTAGTAATACTTTATAATTAATTATTTTGAATAATTATAGTTTTTCATATTAAAACTAAAACATTTCGCATAAATTTAAAAAATTTAAGATTTCATCAACTAACTTTTTAATAGAGTGAGTGATTGTTTCATGACCTTTATCTTATTTTAAACTTTACATATATTATTTATCTGTTTTAAAATTAAAAATATATTTTAATTAGTTAATTCTTTCTCCAATTACTTGTAAGTTCAAAATAAATACAGATTTATTTGAGTTTATTAAAGTATAATTATTATAAACTAACAATAAAAACTACTAATTACCATGTTATTTTTAAAACTTAAATTTCATAAATTAACTTAAAAGACTAATTAAAATGAATATCTAGTTTTGTACAGTTTTTTTTGAGTCTAGCTCAAAGACTTGCCTGAAAATTTTTATTTTATTTCTGAGTCTCTCATAAATAAATAACTTTTACTATTATATTCATATATAGTGAGATTGTTGAGCTCTCACGGTCATATGGTTATGCCAAAAATTCTGAATATTTTTTAGGTTTTTGATTTGCATCGAACATGTAACATACACTTTTTATCATCCATTATTCTGCAAATTCATTGAATTAGTTTGGTTTTTGTTGATGTTATTAATTGTATTATGTGTTAATTGTCATGGTATCTTAACATATATCAACTTGATTTCGACCCAATTTCATTCAAAAGAGATCAACAACAGAAATAAGTGTTGGGTGTGGGTCCTCACGATAGAATTCAAGATAGAAAAGAATTAATTTTATTTGTGAGTAAGTAAGTGAGTTTACTTGATATTAATCCAATTAGAAATTGGGTTAATGAAAACAATATTGGAATTGGAGATTCCATGAAAGGAATCCAAGCTGAAAAAGGATTTACTTGTTAGAGTGGTTGGCGACCAAGACAAGGAGATGTGATCCCTAATTTGATTAGGAGAATAAAATGTTTCTAATCCATAATAGGAATGGATTAAGAAGAGTACTATAAATAAGGCTATGAGGGAGTCTTATTTGAGACAATGAGATAGAGAAGTTTGGTAGTAAGAAGATACCAAAAGAATAAATTGAGAGAATTACTGTTTGTTGTTCATGGGTATCTGCCATCATCTCTGTTCAATTAAAAGCTTGAAGATTTTATTGCTTGGGGTGTTTTTTGGTGGTGAAGTTAATTAGGTTTCCCAACTTAATTAAAGGTAAATTTGTATTATCTCAATTTATTGTGTAACCTCAAGTTTTAGGGCATAAAACTTGAGAGGATTATTGTAAGCCCATTATTAGTGATATAGTGGAGATTCGGAGTTTGACCCGTGGTTTTCACCTCTTAATTTTAGAGGGTTTTCCACGTAAATTTGGTGTCTTGCTTGTGGATGGTTATTTGTTATTTTTGTTCTGATAATTAGTTTTGTTGATTTCATATTTAATTGCACAAAGACGGAAAAGTAATTCCTGGGATATAGATTATTTTTGGCGTACTTTTCCCAACAATGGTATCAAAGCTTGGTTATTTTTGTGATTTTCTTGTGCGAATTAAATGGAGGATTGAACAGCAGGTTGCATGATTAATCTCAAGGCTGCAAATTATGCAATTTAGAAGCCAAGAATGGAGGATTTGCTTTACTGCAAGGATTTATACGAGCCACTTGAGAACGATGGAGTTAAGCCCACAAACAAGAGTGATGAGTAGTGGAACAAGATGAACAGGAAGACTATTGGTCTGATCAGATCGTGGATTGATCAAAGTGTGTTTCATCAAGTTGCCACAGAAACTAAAGCCTATGCTCTCTGGCAGAAATTGGAGTCCATGTATGAAAGGAAGTCGGCGCAAAATAAAGCTTTTTTGATTAGGAAGCTTGTGAATTCTAAATTCAAGGATGAAAACTCCGTTGCAGAACACTTGAGTGATTTTCAGAGTTTGATAAATCAGTTGATGCGATGAATATGGTAATTGACAATGAGATGCAGGCTTTGTTGTTATTGAGCTCTTTGCCTGATAGCTGGGAGACGCTAGTTGTATCGTTGAGTAACTCCGCTCCTAATGGCAAGCTAACTATGGATACAGTTAAGGATAGTTTGTTTAACGAGGAACAGAGGCGAAGAGATACTATGGTGATTAGCGCTGAGTCACAAGTTTTTGTCGCACAGAGTAGGGGCAAAAACAAACGGAGAAACTCTCCTAAAGATGATAAATTCAGGGGAAGGTCAAGAGATAGAAAAGAAGTAATTTGCTTTCACTGCCAGAAGTCAGGTCACATAAGACGAGAGTGCAGATTTTTAAAGAAGGAGCAGTCTAAGGAAAAAGATGAGGATAAAGATTCGATTGTGTATCTATCCGACGTTGATGTAGCTATTGTTTGTGATGATAAACCCAAGTGTCATGTTAATGATTGGATTCTTGATTCGGGTGCTTCGTTCCATGCTACTTCGCGTGGTGAAATCTTCACATCCTACAGTAGTGGTGATTTTGGCCATGTGCGGATGGGAAACGGAAGTGCATCATATCCAAGATTATAGGCATTGGAGATATTTTTTTGGAAACTAATAGTGGTTGTAAGTTGATGCTGAGAGAAGTCAGACATGTTCCAGATATTCGTTTTAATTTGATTTCTGCTGGTAAGCTTGATGAGAATGGTTATAAAAGTTACTTTGGTGAAGGTTAATGGAAGCTCATCAAAGGGTCTCTAGTGGTGACTAGAGGTAAGAAGGTAGACACTCTTTATACGATGCGGGCGCATGTGAGAGGTGTTGAAGATGAGGGAGTTAGGCAGAAAAAGGTGTGGTATAAAGTCATGTGAGATGGGAGAAAAGCCTTGCATGAGAACCACGAGAGAAAAGCTCTTCGCTTTAAATGGGTACCAAAAGTGAAGAATGAAAGTGATAGCTCGCAGCCAGGGTACAAAGTGGTTGTGAATGAATTTGGCAAGCAAAAATCTGTCAAGTTTAAGTTAGATCCTCCCATTGAGAAGAACCATGCCGATGAGACAAAATCGGACATGAAGATATTTGAAAATTCCAAGAAGATTGAGTTGAGCCAAGACTTCGTTGGAATTAACTCCGAGTTAGGAGTTGTGGTTGGTGATCCTTCCTCTCATGGGTTCGGAGGGGGAGATTGTTGGGTGTGGGTCTTCACCCATGAGATAGAATTCAAGATAAAAAAGAATTGATTTTATTTGTGAGCAAGTAAGTGGGTTTACTTGATATTAATCCAATTAGAAATTGGGTTAATGGAAACAATATTGGAATTGGAGATTCCATGAAAGGAATCCAAGTTGAAAAAGGATTTACTTGTTAGAGTGGTTGGCGACCAAGACAAGGAGATGTGATCCCTAATTTGATTAGGAGAATAAAATGTTTCTAATCTATAATAGGAATGGATTAAGAAGAGTACTATAAATAAGGCTATGAGGGAGTCTTATTTGAGACAATGAGATAGAGAAGCTTGGTAGTAAGAAGATACCAAAAGAATAAATTGAGAGAATTACTGTTTGTTGTTCGTGGGTATCCGCCATCATCTCCGTTCAATTAAAAGCTTGAAGATTTTATTGCTTGGGGTGTTTTTTGGTGGTGAAGTTAATTAGGTTTCTCAACTTAATTAAAGGTAAATTTGTATTATCTCAATTTATTGTGTAACCTCAAGTTTTACAGCATAAAACTTGAGAGGATTATTGTAAGTCCATTATTAGTGATATAGTGGAGATTCGGAGTTTGACCCGTGGTTTTTACCTCTTAATTTTAGAGGGTTTTCCACGTAAATTTGGTGTCTTGCTTGTGGATGGTTATTTGTTATTTTTGTTCTCATAATTGGTTTTGTTGATTTCATATTTAATTGCACAAAGATGGAAAAGTAATTCCTGGGATATAGATTATTTTTGGCGTACTTTTTCCGACAGTGGTATCAAAGCTTATGGTTCGATAAGCCCAAGAACAACTCCAAGGTGCGAGTGGAGTGCGAAGGTAAAATTCGTATGCCTCGTAGGTGGAGCAAATAAAGTCCAAGTATCAACTCCAAAGCGAGGGTAAATTCGCAAGGCCTCGTGGGTGAAGCAAATAGAGTTGAATCAGGTGGAGCACGGGATGATTTGAGTCGGGTGGAGCGGGCTTAGGATGACTCTAGGGAAGTTACTAAGACACGTTTGGCCCGGGCGTGGTGGAGTAATATTAGAGTTAAGCAAAGCTCTTGAAGGACTCAAAGGTGAAGTATTTGAATCGGGTGGAGCAGGGTTCAGGATGGCTCTAGGAAATTACTGAGACACGTTTGCTTCCGGCGTGGTGGAGTAGTATTAGAGTCGAGCAGAGCTCTTGAAAGATTCAAAGAAGGTGTGCTTAATGGTGAATACTCTAGTATGATACTTGTGATGAGTATTCAAGTGAAATGTGGAGATTGTTGGGATATTTCTCATGAATCCCACATCAGATAAATTCAAGAGTGTAGATGGGTTAATAAGTATGGTAGAGCCTCAACCTAATAGGTTAACCTTTTAAGTAAGGAGATGGTCAAACATACTTATTGGGCCCGTCTAAGGAACTAATTGTTACGCTTTAAATTTTATTATTCGACAATTGTTTCATGTTTATCGGATGACACGTGGTCAACCGCGACAGTACTTATAACGGGACGGAAGAGTCAGAATCCCGCTATAAAATGCCCCCATTCTGTTTCTCAGGCATCCACCAGACAGAGAAGTGTAAAGAACAACGAGAAATCAACCGATTACAGGTATCATATTGCACGATAATCGATAACATTTATACATACATAAAAGTATATATACAATTCCTAAATTGTATTTGTGCCCTGCAATAGAAACCCCTTTGATCCTGCAAGTTGAACTATCGAAATGGGACGCTCAAACACCAGAGTCTCCGGCGATTCCACCACCTTCTCCGACGGCGGTTATACCGCCGCTGACACAGACGTCGACACCGACGCCGGGAGCAAAGACGCCGCCGTTGACTTGCTGCCGCCTCCCTCCGATTCCAGCCCCTTTCATGAAGGAGAGAAAGTCCTTGCTTTTCATGACCATCGCCATTATCTAGCCAAGGTATAATTTATACTCCCTCTTTCTCTCTCTTTTCGAATGGAATGGAGAAAGAATTCAATTACTTTGGTTTGCTGATGCTATTTAATATTTGTCAATGGGGTAAAAGAGATGATTCCTTCAAATAGAAGATTTATTTTGTAGGCATTATTTTTATATGTTCTATTTTGAAGGTATTTAATTGTTACTGAGTCTAAGTTTTGTACTTTTAGTGAAATGTTTTTTATTTGGTTCTAACTTCCAATCATTACTATGATATTACAGTTGAATGTGATGCACTATATAATTCTGTGTTTTTAATAACAGTGAAAATTAAGTCTTACTTTGTTAATGCTTACTTTTTACACAAGGAACACTAAATATAACTACTATATTTTTCAGTATTATTCTTTAAACTAAAAATTTTTATTGAAAAAATTTATTGTAAAACGTTATGTTGAAGTGTGTCTAGTGCAAGCATAATATTTTGAAAAAAGTCAACAAAAGAAGTAGGATAATTTTTTAATGATCAAAAATAATATTTGAAAAAAAAATCAAAGGAAGGAGTAGGACATTTTCTTTTCAAAATGGAGTATTCCAATTGATGGAACCACATCATGGAATGTGCTCCATCTTTTGGGAAATGAGAAATGAGAAATGAGAGATCTCTATGACTTGTTGAGGTTTTCTTATGAATATTAAAGTCTTTCTAGAAATATTTGGACTGATTTTTTCCCATGATCTTTGAACATTAAATTTTAGAACAAAAAATTCTAGACAAGTTTTGCATAAAATAAAGTCTTCTTTCATTTCCAAACAAAGGGTGTATATCAAAACATTGGGGAATAAGGCCTATCCAAATTCAGTTCCTATTCTCTTACATGATTATAGGATTTCAACAACTAAGTTTGCTACTGCAGTGTTCATGCCCCTTACTGGTGGATATTTCTCAGAAACTTTTATTGTTAGTCAGAACTCCAATGTCGAAATGCCATTCCACCTCTTATCTTGCTTTCTTAGTTTAATGATCTTTCCTTGTCAGTTTTCACGACCCAAGTGTTAATATGCTGCTTGCTTTTCTTTGCTAGGTGCAAAGAGTTGAATGCCGGATGAACAAATGGACATATCACGTTCATTATATTGTAAGTATAATTTTCCAATTTATACCGCTTCTGTAGGTCGATTCTTTTTTTTTTTTGTGTGTGTGTCTCTGTGTCTGGATGAGTTAGGTTTGTTCCTTGTGCCAATAAAAAGTTTATTGAAAATGGATAACTATTAGCTAATACTTTAGTGACTTTTAATCTCTTTATATTTGCAGGGATGGAAGAAAAAGTGAGTACATATATTCTTTTAGAGTTACTAAATATGAGGAGCGAAGTTATGGTTAGACTCAAAAGTTTATTTTGTTATTTATTTTTAGATATTCTGGACATTCATCCATTTTAACTTTTGATGCTTTTTGGGAAATCTTATAAAGTTACTCTTTTGTGCCGACGATCTGTTAAGTTTTATTATTTTCTTTTGCTTTTTAATCCTACCTGAAGATTGTAGATGCCATGGTATTTCCATTGATTTTCAACATGTACTAGAGGCAACAGTGGAATAGCCTAGTATGCTTTGATGATAGCAATTAATTTTGATGATATTTCAACCAGCATACTTTCTTTGGGATTTGGCAATGGGTTGTTCACTGGGAACCGTATTTTCTAGTCCTATCGATGCCAAAGTCTTTAATTTCCTTAGATGATCATTTCATAGCTATTGACGGTCTTTTTGAAATCTTTCAATGTTGATATTTAGCAGATGGGATGAGTGGGTGGTATTAGATCGTCTGATGAAATTAACTGAAGGGAATGTCCAAAAGCAGTCACCACAAAGCAAGAATCCAGCAATGGAAAAGAACGTGAAGCCTGGCCGTGCATTTCAGATTAAACGAAAACATTCTGCTGGTTAGAATTATTTTTCTGTTCAATATATGTTTGCATAAGATGGATGATTATCGGCTTTTTATGTTTTATAAATATTATTTTCTCACATGAATTGTATTTGTAGTTTACCTTTCCTATTCTTACTGTTTCTCTTTTTTCTATATGATGATCCATGTTGATTTATTGATAGTTGAGGAATAATAAGATACAAAAACCTTCTTTCTATGAAGAGAAGAAACCATCTTGTATGCATGATTCTGAATTCCTAATACACCTAAAATGGAGCATGATCAAGTTGGGGGAAACATTAAACTCACATCAGTATTAAACATGTCAATTTTTTCCGGAGATTGTTCATCATCTTGAATAAAATAAGGTCTAAAGGCTATCTCAGATCAATTAAGGATTTTAGGCCATGTATTGTTTCCCTCCAAGTTAGGATTGACTGCACATATCTGCAAATAACTGAGGTCTTCTAATAGTGAACTTCGATATAATTTTCATGTAAATATGCTTTGAAGCATAGCCATATCAGTTTTATTAACGTTGATTTTAGGCCTTTTTACATGGAAATATGATTGAATAGTAGCCGTGTCAGTTTTATTCACCTTGGTTCTATGCAGTGCATTGAATAACCAATTTTCATGCAAGGTAAGTAATAGTTCACTGCATATACCTGGATTATTCTAAAACTTTCATGGAAATACCCTTTGCAGCAGCTAGAGGCAAGAAGAGATTTAATGACTCACTATTTAAGGTATATCTCTGTTTTTGTCATTAATTGAAGTGTTTCCAGAACAAATGGGCTTCTATGTCTACATGTCATTCATAGTTGTTTTGAGTTTTTGATATATTTTGTGTATACCAGAACTAACTTTTTATTTTCCTTTTTTTGTGCACTTGATATAATGTGCTGTCAACTTACTAGATTTTTGCACATATTTATGCTTTTACTTTCCTTGCATTGAATTTGATGCGAGTCTTGAAGATGCAATAAGTTGTGTTCTTCAACATGATTTCAAGTAGACCATTAAACATCAATCCAGTGGACATAGGGAAGTTGAATTATTGAAATAATCCACAGAAGCATCTGCATGTGACATGTTGCCAAATGGATTACATAACGTAGTTTTTATCATAAATGTTGCATGGAATCTCACAAATGCTGAAATGCCGTATGCTTTATTTGGTAGAATGTTAGAGAAGAAACCTTGAAGACTTCATTAGCAAATAAATTTTCATAGCAAAGATAGATTTTCTGTTTCCATTCTTGTAGAGTATATTAGAAAAATTCAAACTCCCAGTGTCCCAAATTAGATATTCTCGTTTGACTTTCATATTCTTTAAGAAAAAAATGGGATAGGTGTAAAAGTTATCAGGAATTCCAAGCTTGGCCCCTATTGGAATCCACCAGAAACTGCTACATTTCCTAAATAAGGGTAAAATTGAAATGTTAGAATAAATTAAAAACTAAGAGGCCAAAGTTTAGAGACATCCAGAGAAGGAAAGGGGACAGCCAATTTGAGACTGAGAGAGTGCTAAGGTTATTGGTTGAAAACAACTTGATAGGCATAGGCTTAGTGGTTCTACAAACTTACTTATCTTTGTAAGTTGAATCTATTAGGGCATTTATGTATGATACATGTTATCATCTGTCATTTTTGAGTGGACTATGCTACGATGATGAGTTCATGGGCACCTACTTTGTTTGACTATATGTAGTTGGTCTATCTTTCAGCAATTATATTAGTCCAGCAACATGTAATCAAGATAATTTGCCCAATTTTATTTGGTTCATGCACTTGCAAGTGCAATACCTAATTGTCTAACGTGTTCTACTCTCGAGCCTATTTTTTTTTCTTGAATAAGTTGGTGCCCAAATCGTTTTTAACCATTTGTTTGCTTTCAGATTAACATGGTAATAACCAAATGATTTTAGTGATCTTAGTATTTAGTATACTATTTTGTCAATAAGATACCAATGGGACTTTGATTTAAGTTTATTTTTTGTCATTTGTTAGGAGAAGGGCACAATACCATTGGAAAAGCTCGTGAATATTCAAATACCACCATCACTAAAGAAGCAACTTCTTGATGATTGTGAATTTATAACTCATTTAGGCAAGGTATTCACCATCTTAAAATGTTAACTGCATAATTTCTGCTATTATGTGATACCTGCAAATATTTTGGTTGGAATTGATTTGTAAATTATTAGGATGTCCTTTTTTACTTTGATGTTGTTTCTTTTGCTGGGTAAATTTCATCGAATTAATTTTCGTTATGAGTTTGCTGAGAAATGGAACTTTTTATTATCTTTTGGTATGGGAAAATGTTTCCAGGTATTTTAGGACACTAATCACAAGGATTTGGTATAGTCAGGTATCGAGCATCAAGCTGCTTTTAAGATCCTAAAACTTATTAGTATGATTTTTTTTCTGGAATTATAGTTCAGATGTTCCTCTTGTCATCTTAATGAATATATTTCTAGTATACGGTAGCCAATAGCATTTTTTTTTTGTATTTTCCGTTTATCATCTTTCCTTAAACAACTAGAGTCTAAAGGGGATGTTAGATATGGAACTATTAAGGTTTTTGCTATATATTTTTGAGTAGGAGACTATAAGGATTTATTTAGGTGAAGTGGTGAAAATAGGGCTGCTGATTAATATTTAAAATATGTCAAGTCCCTTAGTTGAAGCAAATTGGTGGCTGATATGGGAGTTAGTCATGTTTTGCTCTGTTTCCACTTTGTGCATGACTATGTTCTAACATTTTAGTATTTTACTAAATTGTATTTCCTCCGTGTTGCAAAGAGATCACAATTGGTGAAGTCAATTTTGAAAATCAAATTTCTTTATTATAAATGTTTTCCAATATTATGCTTAAGATACTCCAACATAGACATTTGCGAATGTAATTTCGACGGCAAAAACGGTAGTCTTTCTGCAGTAGTACATATCGACTTCTGAAACGTTACTATCATTCATAGACAAAAGTAAAACTCAATTGTGACAATCTTTGCAGGGTAGTGGAGTACTTATCTGGAAAAATAGAAAGAAAAAAGGTTTCTTACTTTTTGTAGCGTCAATGGCTAGGATAATACTTTTGTCGTATGTGGTTAGTTTTCTATGTATTCCTATTAATTTTAGGAGTTCTCTGTTGGGCGTGTCTTGCAGCTTGTTAAACTTCCCCGTACTCCAAATGTTGATGAGATATTGAAGAAGTATTCTTCATATAGGGCAAAGAAAGACAGCATGTAAGATCATCTTTCATTGTTCCTGCCTTCCGTCTTCTGTTTTAATTGTTTTTTTTCCAACACAAGCTATTTTTTATTCCGTCTCTAATCTGTTGTTGACTTCAGTTAACATTGAGAACATTTTAGAAGGTCACCACCTGGTTGTCGCCCCCATCACCCATCACCCGGCACTTTGACATGCTGGAGAGGGTATACGGATGTAATTTGGGTTTTGACATAGGAATAGATATACCTAGAGTTGAATGCATGCTAGAGAATACGGTTGTGGTATCCTCATGGTACCCTTTTAAACAAAATTCAACTTTCTCATCCGCCGTATTTGTATCTTTTTCTAATCTTTAATTCGTAATAGTACGAGTCTTACTATATCTTGCGATAATACATTGCGACTTTTATTGCGACCAGATACAATGGCAACTATTTAAATAAGTGCGGGATATATAGGTAATCTATTTATGTATCTACTCGAACAAAAGTCTACATTTTTTTCGCATGATATATCATTTTTTCTAATAGTATCTTATATCCATCTTAGTACCTCATTATTGCTGGGTTTTTGACCAGAAATTTAGCTTTCCCTATTTTGTTGTGGCTTTGATTTTGCTGTCTTCCGAGAATCTAATTATTCAAGCATCACTTCCATTATCTAGTTATAGTTTGTAAAATTTTGCTTTTGTTAGATAAATATACATAGAAGTGTGAGAGCTCATTAAGACAGTTTTTTAGGCATGTTTACCATCCCACTGTTTCAGGGCTAATGGAAAAATCTGTTTTTTATTCATCACTTTTTCAATCATACTTTGGTAATCTGAAATTCTCGCATAATGTGCCATTGATGTCAGTTTTTTGATAATGTCATGAATACTGGTGGTAAATTTATGTTCTTACCTCTTCATGAAAAAGGTTAGCTGAGACAGTTGGAGAAATTCTAAATGGCTTACGTTGTTACTTTGACAAAGCATTGCCTGCAATGCTCCTGTACAAAAGTGAACGTAAGCAATATGAAGAAGTGATTTCAGATCATGTCTCTCCTTCCAGTATATATGGAGCTGAACATTTATTACGTCTCTTTGGTAAGATAAACTTCAGTCCTAGCAATTCCTTCTAATCTTCATTAAGATGAGACAAAGTGCTGTGCTAGTATTTTTAACATCTATTTTTACCTTTTATTGTATGGAGGCCGTTTCTCTATTAGTTGGAGACATTCCGGAGTGGATTGTTATTAGCCATATGAAAGTTTCATATTTATTTCGTTTAAGTAAGATCTACCTGATGATTAACTCTGTTTTAGCAAAATAAATCTTTAGTTGCATCATGTTCTTTTTTCTTTTTTTTTGGTGTGACGTTGAGGGGGGGGGGGAGGAGTTTTTTTTTGTTTTATAGGGGACTTAAATGTTATTAATTGATAGTGATAGCAAATCCATATCCTATGAGATAAAGAAACCATTTGTATTATATGAAACCTTGAGATATCTGCGATATTGGTTCTATGGTGCCTGTGCAACAATGTCTTATTTTTATCTTACGTTTTTGACTTTATTGTTTTTACATGTTTAAATCTGATATAAAATTATAACAGTAAGATAAAATTGTGAGATGATATCATCTGCAATTGTAGTTTAAAGTTTTGTATGAGCATTGAAGTTAAATTGCAGAACCATTCAGTATAAAGTCACCATATTTCAAGTTTATGTAATTTAGCAAATAAATATAAGAAAACCTTCAATTTTTTTATCTAGGGTACCTATAATTTTTTTTTTCATTGTCGGGATTACATGCATTATGATAGAAGATGACACGGTGAAATTTGCAAGTCAGAATTTCCTCGTGTATTCTTGAAAAATTTTGAGCACTCACGTACATTTTTCTTTCTTGTATTTCAGTGAACATGTAAAATAGCATGCTCTTACTTTTCATTTTTATTTTAAATTCATTTTCTTTACCAAGCTGCTTTCAGTTTATATGATACATTAATTTTTGCAATTGCAGTTAAGTTGCCTGAGATATTGTACTACGCGAAGATTGAAGAGGAAACATTGACCAAGTTGCAGTGGAAATTATTAGACTTGCTCAAGTATGTATTGTTTTTCCAATTGTATTTTGGTAGAGTATGAAGCCCTCTTTGGAAATTATAACTTTAGGAAGATCTAATATCTTAAATCTTAATAATAACCCTCCATTCAACACAGAGAAGGAAAAAAAAAACTCCCAAGGAAGATTGGGGAACGGAAAGAATCTATAATGAAGTTTTTGAAGTTTTTTATCTTCTATTTTTGTGCTTTTTTGTTTTCTAGATTTTACTGGTAATTGCGCTCGTTTGCATGCAGGTTCTTGCAGAAAAATCAAAGTGCCTTTTTCCTGGCTACTTACCAGACACCAGAAAATTTGCATACAAACATTAAGAAACAAGACGAGTAAGCTGGAAAACCTGGTGGAAGCTTATTTATGTACATACCAAAATTACGAAGAGTGGTTAGGTACGAAAGATGGTAAGCTATTTCTCTTTATTACGCTCCTAGGAAATACTGACTATTGGTTGTTTGTTTACTTAATATCAAAGACTAATTGATAATCTACACATCAATTTGTTCATGAGCAGCCAAGACATTACTTATTAGTGATTTATTCGACTTGGCCTTTACTAGCTTTTTCATTGTGATTGGGTTTGTCATCCAGAAATAAGTTTACCATAGGCACCATCTGTTCTCCAAAGCAAGAAATTACATTTAGTTTCCTTTGCTTTCGTTTCGTGTTGGCATTCCTGCCTCGATTCCACTCTCGTTAAACAAGACAAGTTTGATATAGTTGGCATTTTCCACTATAATTATCTGGGGGTATGTCCCTGTGCTAGTGTATATTCTTTTTCTTTTTTATAAAAATAATATAATGTAATGTAAGAAAATCATCCATGAGGAGTAATTTCCACTTATGGTAGATAATTCCACTTATGTTATGAATAATAGGAACACGACATATGATATTAAAGTAATCAAAAACTCTATACGGACAGAAAAATTGAATACGTGTATATTTGAATTTTATTTATTTGTATTTTGACTTTCAATTTTCATGTCCGTATATAAAGTAATTATAATGTCATCATGAATATTAAAAGTTATTATGCCGAGGTGCATTATTGAAATAATTTTAATTTACATTATATACTTTATGATACAACTAAAATTAATATTAGGTTAGATGTAAATTGACATACAAATTGGAACCATATTAATAGGAGTATAGGACGACTTCTGGGTCTACTTCAACCATAATTTCGAAGATTAATAGGACGGAATATCCTTTTTCAGTCAATCAGGAAAATGGTTGTTGGGTCTTCATCTACTCTGCTTCGACCATAATCCCGAAGACCAATAGGACAGAGTACCCTCTTCGGTCAATCAGGAAAATGACTGTTGGGTCTTCATCTACTCTGCTTCGACCATAATTCCGAAGACCAATTGGGCGGAATACCTTCTTCGGTCAATCAGGAAAATGGCTCTTTGGTCTTCTTTGGTCATGAGGATTACCTTGAGACATGTCCTCAAAGTGTATAGACTGCTTTCCAACTCAAGGTTGTCCATCTTTAGGCGTATCATATCTTTCAGACTGGACATAATTGAACGATTTGTCCCTCAGCTTGGCAATCCGAAGAATTGGCATAACTATATCCTTGCTCTGCTCAGCTACCTCCTCACTCTGCTTAGTTACATCCTCGCTCCGCACAGCTACATCTTCGCTCCGCTCCAAGAGAACCTCCAAAGCTCTATCTGCTTCGTCCACCATCTTCATTAGCCTGATCACTTCGGTGCCGAGTTCTAGGCGGGGTGCCTTTTACTTACCTTCGGCCATGATCATGCTCTTTGTCAGCAGCAAAGACCAACCTTCTTCGGGCTTCGCCGTGGGCTCTCGAACGAGAACCCCCTAATTTGTGCTATAACTTCCGATGTAGAACAACTGAAAATATTGTGATTGATAATTCAAGAACACTAGAAAACAACTCTCCTTCTAGCGCCAATGTTAACGTCAAGATCTTCTCCAACGTCCCAATCACGTAAGACGTCATGATCCTGCACAGTAAACACGATAAACACCACAAGCTTGACGGCTTCGACCGTCGGGGGATAACTCAGGCGTGAGAGTCAGTATACATGTTCACGAGGTTAACAATGGAGGATAATAATTGTCTAGTGTATTGAGAGAGATAATAATTCTCAATCGTGTGTGTATGTGAACGTGAATGTTAACGTACCTCTTTGTGAAGACCTCCTTGCTATGATATACTACAGGACCTGATTTATCGTGCCACTGACCCTCCTGACACCTGTTAATCTCATCCCCTCTGTCCACCGCTAGCCAACTGTCCAATCCTTATTAATGTCATGTAAGATATCAGTCAGCCATATCTTTGCCATCATCATCGGCACAGAACCCAAGTGAAGATATTTAAATATATGATGGGTCGACCCACTGATTTGGTCCGATACTATAAGGACTTAACAAAGATAATAAGTGACTAGGCCCAATAATGTCAACACCCAATAGTGAAGACCCAATGGACTAACTGAATAAGTAGGCCCAATCTATTCGGCCCAATAGGAGAAATATCACGACCCGACAACTTCCAAAGTGGATATGTACAGCTATGGAATCCTTGCATTGGAGATGATAAGTCCTACAGGTGTTTGTAGAAATTGCAAGCTGCTGGCGAAAGGGGGAAGGCTCGGTGGATTGGGGAATGAAATTGTTGACACTAGAATGAACGATTTGCAAAGGATGGAAAATCTTGTTCAAGTGTGTAGAAGATGAGGCAGGTAGTTGAAATGCTTTTGGTAATGAGACTGATGAGTAGCATTTTGAGTAGTTGGATTTAAGGTGTTATAAATTCTTATCAAGAGAAGTCTCTAGTGGTTTGTTCAGTGCTGAATAAATTGTATTGTATGCTTTGGAGTTATTTATATGTATGTATGTAAAATACTACTCCTTCTGTTCATTCTCGTTTTAAAAGAAAAAATATGTTCAAAAAAGTTTGTCTTTTACAATTTTCGAGGAAAATAAATTATTTACGTTCCTATATTACCCATCTTTTCTTATTGTCCCAAGAAATTCTCTCTCTTGTATTAATAGTTTTTAACTTTCCATAAAATAGTAGTGATGAAATTTCAAACAAATTTTACTTGATACTCCTTCCGTCCCAAATTAATTGATCAATTTTGACTATTTTAAGTCAAAATGACTATTTTTATAATTAATAATTAAGCATATATAAATATATTTCTAAAATTATAAAAATTAGGATTAGTAATAAATAGTAATTCGTATACTTTCTTTTGGTTATAATTTATTCACCTATATTTTAGCAAAAATAGTAAAAAGGTTAGTTTTAAAAATGATCAATTTGACTTTAAAAAATTTTAAAGTCAAAACTGAACAATTAATTTGGGACGTAGGGACTAAACTCGACAGCTAAACAAAACTGCTAAACCTTTTGAACATGTTTGTTTAAATTTCATCATTTTTCCAAAAAATAATTGTTTTAACATAAAACTAAAACTAATGCACAAAGACAGATTCTGATAGATAAAGAAAATTTTTAATTATTATTTTCATTTTTCCCCCATTTCTGCATTTTCTATTCAACACGAAATTGTTACTCTCATTAACTAATCTGTACACTACCCAAAATTTATTTTTGTATAACAAGCTAACGGAGATTCAAAAGATAGTTTCTTTCTCTCTCATCCAAATCCTTCCACGTTCTGGTTCATTCAAGGTCATCGCCATCAAATAAAATCCCCCTAAAAGTCTCTTCAGACTATCATCTACAATCAACGACTACTCGATCCTGCTCATCCCAATACGATTCACCACGGCATTTCGAATCACAGCTTCGGCCTGCATACACATACCATTCTGTTCAATCCCAGACATGTAGCTCCTCACTTCTTTCTTTATCATCTCTTGCATCACCGACAGAAACTCCGGGCTGAAAAACTCCTTCTCGTAGTTATTTGGAGTCGCCGGAGTTGCAGCTGGTAGAGCCGGCGCCAATGAAACCTTATCGGAGACCTCACAAGACTCTGATCCTGGAAGTGACAGAGAAAGCAAAGTCGGCGGGTCGGTAGTCGTCGACGACGCCGTATCAATCTGCTGAACGGGAACCTGAGGGCTAATGCCGACGGTTCGCGCAACGGGTCTATAAACATGCTGGGCGGGCACCAGAGGGATACCAGAAAGGCTCGAATCGCTCAAGTCGGATCCGGACGAGCTTCCCGGGTTGAAACGCAGAATCGGAGCATTTTGACCCGACCCAAGGCTAGCCGATCTTTTCAACGGCTGGTGAGATTGACCGTCGAAGACAGCCAAGGCGCCATCATCGGACATGGACGAACTTTTGCGTTTAAGCGTGGAGTTCCAGTGATTCTTAATCGCGTTATCCGTCCGACCGTTGAGCAATCGGGCTATGGTGGCCCACTTGTTACCGAACTTCGCGTGGGCCCGTAAGATGGTGTCGTCCTCCTCCGCCGTGAAGGCGCGGTGTTCCACCTGAGGCGATAGCTGGTTGCACCAGCGCAGACGGCACGATTTCCCTGATCGACCCGGAATCGATTTGCTGATCAGCGACCAGTTTCTCGCTCCGTGCTTCTCCACCAGCCTCTGTAACAGCTCGTCTTCTTCTGGGCTCCATGGACCTTTGATCCGATCCAAATCTTTCGTCGAGGTCGCCATATATTTAACTCAAAAGAAACTAATACTAAGATTAAATTAGAAAATCAGATTGAAATGAGAGTTATACAGAATACTATTTTTTTTAAATATACTTTTTTTATGATTATATATATAGTCAAGTTATATACTACGGTTTCTTTACGGAGCTGGAGAGGCGGAGCCTCAACTAAGAGTGAGAAATGAGAGCAAAAGCGTGGTGGAGGGTATTTATATGAAAGAGAAGGCGAAGAGGATAGGGATGACTGGCTGAACCGGTAGCAGGTGACAATTTAATAGGCAGTTACAACTTACAAGCATACAGCTGGCAAAGCACACGCGTCGAAATGTAAGGGAGTTAGCTGTCCAGCTATATGAATCAGAGAGCTTAAATCTCGGGTAGGAGAGAGAAAATAAAAGGATTTTATTAGAAATTCAAATCACCGACCGTTTTGGAAGTTAATAACGGAGCTTGAAATGAAGCGTACGGTTGGGAGGAGAGAGAAAATGGGGCGGATGGACTTTTTGACTGAAGCCAGGCTGTAGAGCATATTGAGAGAGACGGATTTTTTTAATCATTTTATATTTAAAAAATTGAAATTTAAAGTAGATGGGAGAAAAGGACGGGGTGCTGAGGTGGCGGAAGACGACAAAAATTAGTAGCAGAATCGGGGGACGAACAATACTAGTAGTGTCAGTCCAGCCTGTAAATCCTAGCCTAATCCTAACGGCCTTCTTTTTTTTCCTACACGTGCCTTTCACACGTGTCGCATCATCTTTTTTAAACTTCTAAAACTGATTATTTTACTACCGGTTCTTATGGTCGTAAATGAGTCAAACAGTTTGGATTCGATTCGGGCTCGACTCAAAAAATACGAGTGATACTCGGATTCGTTAATAATATAATTCAAATCTGATTATTAAAAATAATTTGAATAAAAATATGAGTAGAATATGAGCAATGTTATACTCGATTCGTTTAAGATTTAAACTACTCGAATTCTTGATTATGATTCGATACATACTCGGTTAATACATATTCGATTAGATGTTCGATACATTCTCTTGCAATATATGCAAATTTAAATTAAATTAGGATAATTAGTTATTATTTTGTTTTTTTAACTTTAGTTGTGATTTTTTATTTATAAAGTGTAATAATAAATATATTTTCTCATTTTTCAGTAAACTAATAAATTCATTTTATAATTATATTTATTATAAAACTAGTTATTATGTGGAGACTCGAATTCGAACTTGAATTTGAAGTTTGCTGGTAATTTGAATAAATATTTGAGTTGAGTCGAGTCGAGTCGAATCTGAGTAAGATTTTTCAAATATAATTCAAATTCGAGTACGAATTTATCATTTCGAATCGAATTTAAATAACTCTATGTTCGTTCCGATTTAACTCGTTTACACTTTTATCCGTTGCTATGGTCTTTACTCGTTTGGAGTAAAGGGCTGTTTGGAGTGACTACTGACTAACCAGTAACCACCATGCTCATGCCCATCGAAACAAGGCATAAGTTTTAAAGTAAAAAATAAAAGAACAAAAAAGGAAAGAAAGAGGAAAGGAAAGGCAACACAACAGAACAAGAAACAAAAAAGTGAGAGGAAAATGGGGGGATAGGGTTGACTCCAAGTCGTCAACAATCAATCAATAAATATGGACGGACGTAGTTAATAGTTACGCGGTATACAGCTGGTTTAGTTGAAAACGAAAAATACATCTAACAACCCTGGGACTCTTTTCTCTGTCTTCCCACCCCACTCCACCCCACCCCACCCCACCCCACCCCACCCCACCCCACCCCACGTCTAAATTCAGTCCTTTTACCTGTACGGACAGTACAACCCCTTCATTTAAACTTATCTTATCCTTTTTACTCATTCTAATATACTCCAATTTATTGAAAAGGTGAGAAAAGAAATCAATCTAATAAAACACAAATGATTTTGAATTTTCCGCTCATTCAATAAATCATCTGGGCCGTTCAAAGTTTGGGATAAATCTCACCATACATCTATCTAATAAAATACAATCTATCTAATTTTATCTATCTATATCTATATTATATATATCTAATTATATCTAATAAAACACAAATAATTTTGAATTTTCCGCTCATTCAATAAATCATCTGGGCCGTCCAAAGTTTGGGATAAATCTCACCATACATCTATCTAATAAAATACAATCTATCTAATTTTATCTATCTATATCTATATTATATATATCTAATTATATCTAATAAAATACAAATAATTTTGAATTTCCCGCTCACTCAATAAATCATCTAGGACGTCCAAAATTTGGGATAAATTCCACCATCTATCTATCTAATAAAATACAAATAATTTTGAATTTCTCGCTCACTCAATAAATCATTTGGGTCGTCCAAAATTTGGAATAAATTCCAACGTCCATAGTGCCGGAGGCACGGGATTGTTGCTAGTTATCAATATTACTCAATTAAGATAAACCTATTTCATCGATGATAACTTACTCTGCTGATAATAATTTGTCCCGTCTCCACTGTGATTCTTATGTCCGGTTCTGAATGAGACGATGATTTTAACTTTGATCGGAAAGAGAGTCAGAGATGAGGAATCATCGATTATATTTTACGAGAACGAGAACGGGGACGGGGACGGGAAATGAAGGCGGGGATGATATTTATTTCACCCGCCTCAATTCCCGCCATGAATAGTTATTTTTTAATTAATATTAATATTACATAATTAAAATATATGTCTTTTTTGTGTATATATTATTATTTGATTTTTTTAATTTTATTATGTATGTGATTAATTTTCATGTATGTATTATTGTAAACATAATTAAAATTGAATTTTTTATTTAAAAAATTCACAAAATGTTAATCCCTTTAGTGATATAAATTTTTCATGGGGATGATTATTAAGAATCTAAATAAATGAAAATTAAAACTCAAAAGTATTCACACAAAAAAAAGGCTCGTAATTTGCCAGCTTTGTAAATTATTAACTACTTATCTTTCAAGAAAGGAACAATTCTCTCAGTTAATATATTTGGAAAATATTATTGATATTTTCACATAATTATCTCTCACATAAATGAGGGACCTGTAGCGGAATTTATGGATTCATTTGAAATATTCTAACAGAACTCACTTTATATTCAGGTGATAGATAATATTAAAAACACATATAAAAACACAGTTCTTGTGATATACTCCCTCCGTCCCAAATTAATTGCTCAGTTTTGACTTTTTAAAGTCAAATTGACCATTTTTACAACTAATTTTTTTACTATTTTTGCTAAAATATAGGTGAAGAGATTATAACCAAAAGAAAGTATATACAATTTATTACTAATCCTAATTTTTATAATTTTAAAAATATATTTATATATGCTTAATTATTAATTCTAAAAATAGTCAATTTGACTAAAAAAAAGTCAAAACTGAACAGTTAATTTGGGACGGAGGGAGTATATTACTCCATCATTTGGTTTATTTAATCACATTGTGTGGAAATAGGGAGGATGCTTCCTCCCACTTGATCTTAACTAATAAAAAGTAGTAGTAAAAAAAACAATAACGAGAAGAAGCTATGCATGTTGCCTCAATTTAGTCCACACTCTCAAATCAAAAAGCTTAGTGAAAGATGATAATTATAATTATTCAAGTTTAGCAGGGGGCCAGGGGGACTGGGAACTAAAGTTGGTTTATTGTCTTTTTCTTAATTATAGAAAACAGATGAATGATGATATTTATTTTTAACTTTGGGTTGGGACATTCAGCATCAAATTCAACTCAGACATGACACTAATTAAACAAGCCAATATATATATTCTTTCACTCATTGGGCTTTAGCACTAGTAGTATTTTATAACACTTCAATTTCATACAAATATATAGATTCGATTACTATCAAATTAACTAAATAGTAAGTTGATCAATTGACCAATACAGTATTAATACACAGAAGAAAAATGTCACTTTTTGAAATGCGTATCGACGCTGCATTGTTCGTACTAACCATTCTCCAAATATAATAAGGTATACACGACTAGTATTAAATGAATCATCAAACGTTATTAAAGTAATGATAATTTTATAACAAAATAAGAAAAGAGGGGTATCACATATAATTAATTAAGGTATCATACAAAAACGACGTCGTTTGCTATATTATTTTATGTATAAAAAGATTTTTTAAAATATTATTATTATAAAAGACACTTCATGCAAGATCGTGATCGAGTTATCCTTCACCTCTGTTGGACTTTATGAATAAACTTAATAGTAGTAACTCTTTTATAGATATATCTCATATATGTATACTATTTAGACATACTATATATCTTATAATTATATTCAATTTATATATCGATAAATTTTATTATTATAAATTAATATAGGACCACTCCACACTCGAAACGTCTAAAAGTAAGGGTTTATAAGAATAAAATTAATTTGTAGTACAGTAACTTTCCATTTATAAAATGTAAAAGTTTATGATGATGAACATGAACCAGAATACTTGTCCGACATAGTTTAATTATGTACGCTATTTTGATGTCTGTTAAGTAGGCCCCACGTGGTTTTTGTCGTTTATAGATGACGTGGAATTGTAACTGGCCTAACTGCAACTTTATTTGAAATTTAAGTGGGGGAACACAAAGGAGACAAAAAAAAATAAAGACAAAAGATGTGCTCTCGAAAGTGAGGGGGGAGATAAAAAAAATAATACTAATAATTATACTATAATGTATAAAATCGTTCACGTATATTTATATTCATATTGATATGGTCCATCTGCAGAGCAAGTCAGATGAGTCATGCTAATAGGGATGTGAGTGTATGTTAACAGTTGTATGTGATAGTAAACTTATTTAAAAAAATAAAGAGAATTAACAATTTAATAAGCTCCACCTACATAAATAGTAAACGAGATTAATATTCCTATAAAAATTTTGATAATAAATATTTCTAAATAAATCCTTAGTGAATTGAAAAGTAATTTTTCTATTTTTAAGTTAATAAAAAAGTGATCCGTGTGATGCCGGATTAATCCGTTGAAAAACCTCTTCGTGTATATATATATACTAGTAATTGCCCGTGCCTGAAGGCACGGCGTAACGAAAAATTAGATTAAAATTCGAAAAAATACTTTATTACCTAAAGACTATTTGCAACTTAAAATCATACATAATAATTATCATAATTTACTACACTACCACAATAATTAATTTTCCTTTAAAAATAGATATCCAGGAAAAATTAAACTTGTCTACAAAACTTACAATTATCACTAAAAATTATCATAATTCACCACACCACCACAATAATTATTATTATTGTTATTATTATTATTATTATTGTTGTTGTTGTTATTATTGTTATTATTACTATTATTATTATAGTTTTAATTATAATTATTAATATTAATATTAATTTTATTATAATTATTATTACTTTATTACTATTATTATTATTACTATTATAATAATAATATTATTATATTATAATTATTATTATTTTGAAATAAAATTAGAATAAATCTGAACCGTACTTGTGCTTTCCCGCTCAAATCAATTAGAATGAATCAGAATCTTTATTATATAGATTACTATTATTATTATTATTATTATAATTATTATTACTATTACTATAATAATAATAATAATAATAATAATAATAATAATAATAATTATTATTATTATTATTATTATTATTACTATTATTAGTACTATTATTAGTACTATTATAATTATTATTAGTACTATTATTATTATTATTATATTTATTTTTGTACTATTATTAGTTGTTTTTGTGTGTGTGTGAAAAAGAGAAGAGAGATAAAGATTTTGTGTGTGAACATGAGAGAGAGTATGGTGTATGAGTGAATTTGATTTGGGCGGGAAGAAATATGAGCCTTTAGATTAAGTTGGAAAATTAAGTTAGAATGAATCTGAACCGTTCTTGTGCTTTGTCAAATGAAAGATTCAAAATGAGTTCTATTTTATTATATATATATATATATATATATATATATATATATATGTGGGTGATATTGTGATTCTCGTGTTAAATTAAACAAAGGGACAAAGGCCCTATAAATTAAAATTAAATAATTAATCACTGTAATAATTAAAATTATATAAACTAAAGTTGAAAAGAATAACTGAATAATTAACTAATAAACCGCCGTATAAACCGATAGTGTGTGGGTCTTCTTTTTGTCATTTAGTATTTACTTAATCAATTCCTTCATTTAAGAATATGTATTTATTTATTTAGTTGCATTTAAATCAACTAGAAGTGGATTATAACTATTAAGGATTAATTCAGTTGAATCATATTTTACTGGAGTATTATTTTGAATTTAGTAGTAATTGAAAATTAAATTGAGGTGATGTCATAATATATACTTGGGCAACAAGGGTCAAATAGGTAGTATTATGGTTGAGCAGGGAGGGGGACAGAATACCAAGCAACTGGTCAGCCTTGGCTCCTCAACTAACTAATTAATTATGCTTCGCTTGGAATCAAATGAAAGAGGTCTACTTTTAAACATAATTTTAAAAATATACAATTAACTAACTGAATTTTTTAAAAATTACTCCGTCCGTCCTTAATTATTTGACATTTTATATGTGGACACAAGAATTAAGATAATAATTAGAAAATATTAAATATAGTACTCAATTGTCTATAATACCATTAAATCTTTTGTTGGGATAAAGAGAGAGAAAGAGTATGTTATAATAGTACTCCCTTTGTTCCTTAATATATGCCGTTTTAGACATGTGGACAAGAATTAAGAAAATGATTGAAAAACATTAACTATATTATCAATTGTCTATAATACCATTCACCTCACTTATCTCATAAATATAAATCAAAAAATTAGGTAAAGTAATAAGGGGTAATTTGGAAAAAATAATAATCAATTCTTCTAGATAATCACAAACGACAAATAATTAAAAATAAAAAAATTTCTAAAACGACCTACATATAAGAATGGAGGGAGTATTACCAAAACAAAGATTTTGACACATCACTTGCATGATTTTGAGTACAAACAAGATATTTATTGATCTTGACATATAGTATGGTTTTTTGAAAATTTAATTTAAATATAAGCAAAATACTATATTGAATACTAGCTAACCAAGTAATGATTTGATGACTAAAGAATTGTTACAAAAATAAAATATAAAACGATGTACGTGTTTGTGGTTGGTTATAACCATTGGCACAAAATTCATGTGCGTTAAAATATAATTATCTTTGTTTCTAAAAGATTGTTGTTTAAAATTTTTATACATGAATTAAGAAAGTATCATTTATCAAATAAAATTTGTTTGAAATTTCATCACTACCCCTTTATGGGAAGTTGAAAACTATTAATACAATGGAGAGAATTTCTTAGGACAATGAGAGAAAATAGGGGTAATATAGGAAAGTAAATAATTTATTCTCCTCGAAAGTTGTAAACAACAAAACATTTTGGAACAAATTTTTTTTTTCTTTCTAAAACGATAATTTTTTAGGAACGGATGGAGTAACTAGTTCAATTTGACACATCATTTTGTATTTACTTTTTATAACTATATTTATTACTAGCTGGTTCCCGTGCCTCCGACACTGTGTGGACGGTGAGATTTATCTCAAACTTTAAACAGCCCTAATAATTTATTGAGTGAGCGGAAAATTCAAAATCATTTATATTTTATTAGATAGATTATATATATCATTTTGCATTTATTTTTAATATATATTTTTTAATTACCAAAGCATTATTAAAAATTTAATACAACTCTTTAATCTTGTTTCATACTCCCTCCGTCCCAGGATAAAAGTCCTGGTGGATTTTTCACGCATATTAAGAAGATGAATAAAATAACAAAATTATCCATAATAATGTCATTAAATATGGAGAGAGAATTAGAATAAGAAAAGTATGAGATATTTATTGCTACGGGCATAATATTGAAAAACGTGTAAAAATTTAGTTATTAAAAGAAAATGGACATTTAATATGAGACTATCCAAAATAGAAATAAGGACTTTTATCCTGGAACGTGGGAGTATTATATAGCTTTTTTTCTTTGTCCTGCCAACCATTTGTATATTTTAGAAGGGAAGGAGGTTGTATTGCTTTAAGAGGTAGTAGGTTGGGTTTGGACTATTTTGTTTTGCAGTTTCTGTTGTGTGGGCCAGTTTCATTAAGAAATACATAGTCCACTAGCCCTCTTTCAAGGGTCTAGATTCATTTGGGTCCGGATACTTTTGTTTGTATACGGAAGGTGGGCCTCTTGTCTCTTGTAACAAACTTCATAGTCATTCTTTGGGCTTTTGGTTCGGCTTTTCTGATTCAGATTTTTTTTGGAAGATGAAGTAAATATTTTAGAGAAAAAATAAATACTTTAGAAAGAGAAAACATAATTTTTTTTATAAAAGAGATAGTAAAATATTTAGAAAGAGACTCAAAATGAGAATTTAGTTCTAAATGGTCGGATAAATAAAATGACAAGTTTGAGTTTTTATAAATAACGGCGTAATTGTTACCGCTAACATTGTTAAAATACCTGGTGGTTAAAATACAGTAATACACGTGGTTGTACAGTAGCACTCGGTATTGCACAGTATTTTTGAATTATTGATTCTTACGTAAGAAGGTACTACTCAATAATTGTTACAGTAATTACTGTTCAATATTTTATTTTATTAATTCAATAATTGCTACGTTGATATTTTATATTATTGTTGTTTCAATAATTGTCACTGCACAATATTTCCCATTATCAGATAAATAATTCATATTATTTGAATAATATTATTAGATAACATTATTGGTAATGTCTAGAAAGTTCTGTCAATGAGAGGTTTGGTCACCTAATTGCGTGCCAATAAGGGGAAATCCTTATCGGAAAAGCCCATCTTTCTTGGGAACTGTCTGGTTGTCATTATTGTGATTCTGTAATATTATTTGTGAATAATTAATTATTGATTTATATGATAAGGAAATATTTATTTGATGTGGATATAAGTGATGGATTTATTTATGTGGTTATAAATGAAGGAATTAATACTGAGGTATTTTATCAGTATTTTGTCTGATTGGAAGTATTAAAAATCATCTATTTGTGGATTTCGAATATTTTCTGTTTGGAATTTGGAAAAACTTAAAGCTGCAAAGTTGAAGAGAATTCGATTTCGTGTGGAATGGACATAAAATTCGTATTTTTCTGATAAACAGACTATTTTCTATGAATTATTGAAGTTTCAGAAAATAAAATAATTTTTATTAAAATTGGGTGGGTCCTATTTTTGTTTTAAACATGTGGACTACCAAAAATTTCAGAATTGACAGGCTTGTTTGATCAAAATGGGTAGGCGTAGAAGTGAAGGAATAAATAATATTATTTTATTATTTTAGTTCCATTGGCGTTCTATCATTTTCCTATAAATAGGCGCTTAGGTTAGAATTGAAAATCACACTAGAAACAAGTTTTCTTTCTCCCTATATTATCGAGTGTATTTTTGTGAGTATTTAGATACTTTGAGAGTTGCTATTCAGTGCAAGTTTCCTTCGGCCTTACATCCGATATTGCGAATAAAAGTATTATTATTTTGAGGTAAGGGATGTTAATATTATTTCTTTCAATATCATTATGCCGAAATATTGGTCTGAAATTTTTATCAAATTTGAAACTTTTTGTGTCGGGGTTACTATTCACGTATACGGTACTATTCACGTATACGACACTATTCACGAATACGGTACTATTCATCGAAAAATAAAAATTTTTCTTTTTATCCAATATGTCTATTATGGTTACTATCTTTGATTGTATCCATGTTTTGATCTTTATTTTTGAATTCAGCTTCACAGTTGGTTATTATGGAGTATTATTGAACTTGGATAAACTATAATACGAATCCCTAATATTTGTTCTTTTATCTCACTGGATTCGTTTTCTTTAAGATATTTTTCATCATCCTCAGTCCTAAATGATGATATTACTGAATATCTTTGGCCTGTAGTGCAAAGATGAATAATTACCTAATGAATATCTTTGGCCCGTAGTGCAAAGATGAACAGGTGTTGAGATGAACATGACCAACTGGTGATACAAATGAATATCTTTGCCCTGTAGTGCAAAGATGAATATTTGATTCAAGATGTATATTGATTGATGTCACAGGGATAAAATATTCATGATTGACTTTTAAATCTTAGAAGATAGTAGAATTTATTCTCTACTTGATTCTTCTAATGGATTGCTGTTTTCGCTGCAGTTGTTGATCTAAAACTTATTGTCTATTATATTTTATCAGATTTTTTCCTGTTGAAGACTAATGATAATTTTTTGTATATTATCTTAGTCATAATATTCTTTGCTGGGCTAGTTGAGCTCACCCTTTTTCCTTTTTATTCCATTGTTCTTCTCAGGAGGAGAGAATTTAGCAGGAACTAGTCGGGCTATAGAGTGATGATTCAATATAATTGTTTTAGTAGTCCTCACTATTTTGTAAAATAGTGTATCAATAATTGTAATGAGGACTCCTTTTGAGTTTGTATACTGTCTGTTAGACAATATTTGTATTCAAACTCACAGTATAAGCATTGTCGTATTCTGCACGACAATTGTATTACTGAAGTTGTATTTATTTCTGTACCATATATTTGGCGGCTTAGAATGGGTGATGTATACCTATTTTGGGGGCGTCACATAAAATGCGCAAATATTTTAAATAAGCAAGTGGTTATAAAATACTCATTGTTGACGGAGAATATTCATACGACGGCGCAACCACTTGTGGGTCCCGTAACGGAAAATTATCGGATGAATAAAACAACAAGAATGAATTTTCTAAAAACAACGACGTAGTTGTTACCGTTAACACTGTTGAAATACTAGATGGTTAAAGTAAAGTAATACGCGTTGTTGCACAGTAGCACACGATATTGCACATTATTTTATATTATTGTTGTTTCAATAATGGTCATTGCACATTATTTCCTATTATCAGATCAATAATTCATATTATTTGAATAATATTATTAGATAGCATTATTGGCAATGTCTAAGGAAGTTCTGTCTAAGAAAGGGGTTTGATCACCTAATTACGCGTCAGTAAGGGAAAATCCTTATCGGAAAGCCCCTTCTTTCTTGAGAACAACCTGGTTGTCATTATTGTGATTCTGTAATATTATTTGTGAATAATTAATTATTGATAAAAATGATAAAAAATATTTATTTAATGGAGAAATTTTTAAAGAGACAATTATTAAAAGTTGATATTTTATCTTCTTCGATAAAATAATTCATTCAAATATATTATTGTAATATTACATTATAAATATATGATGTAATAATATAATAATATAATAACGATGATATTTTTACAATGAATGCACGATATATGAATAAATGAAGAGGATGAGAGCAAATTGGGTTCGGAGTATTTTTGTTACAAAAAACATGTTAAATATCTTGGTGGGCCTTATTTTTGACTTAAATTTGATTATAGCCTACAAGTTCGCCCGTATGTTAATGTCGGTCATATTCCGTTCGGAATTTAGAAAAACTTTCTTCTACAAAGTTGTAAAGAATTAAATTTCATATGAAATGGACATAAAATTCATATTTTTATGATAAAGGGGCTATTTATTATGAATTATTGAAATTCCGGAATATTGAGTCTGAATTGATTTTTGGGGTTTTAAATATTTTTTTAATAAAAAACATTTTTTTGTGAGGTGTACCCCACTTGTGTGGGCTGATTAAATGGCCAATGAGGTGTGCGGATTTTTTTTTTATAAATATAACATTTTATTACATTTTCTGCTTTGGCGTTCTAAGTATATTTCTATAAATAGGGTGCTTAGGTTAGAATTAAAAATCACACCAGAATCATAAGTTTCTCTCTCTATAATATCGATCGTATTTTTGTGAGTATTTAAATACTTTGAGTGTTACTATTTAGTGCAAGTTTTCTTCAGTATTATATCCAATATTCTAGCCAGAAGTACTATTCTTTTGAGGTAAGAGATGTTATTTTTTTATATAAATGATGTTATTTCTTTTAATATCATTATACCGAAATATTGATATAAATTTTATTATAAAATTTTTACCTTTTCGTGTCGAGATTACTATTCACGTATACGACACTATTTACGTATACGACACTATTCACAAATATGACACTATTCACAGAAAAATTAAATTTTCTTTTCTTTGTCCAAGTTGTCTATTATGGTTACTATCTTTGATTGTATCCATATTTTATCTTTATTCTTGAATTTTGCTCCACAATTGATTATTATAGAGTATGTTTGAACTTGGATAAACTAAAGTACGAATTCTCAATCTTTGACCTTTTATCTCACTTGATTCATTTTCTTTAAAATATTTTCATCATCCTCAGTCTTAAATGGTGATAGAACTGAATATTTTTGGCATGTAGTGCAAAGATGAATGATTATCTGATGAATATCTTTAGTCTGTAGTGCAAAGATGGACATGTGTTGAGATGAACATAACCGCTGGTGATACTAACGAAAATACGATTGGCCCGTAGTGCATGAATAATTCATTAAATTGAAATATTTATTGAATGATGTTACAGGGATAAAATATTGATGATGGACTTTTAAATCATAGAATATAGTAGATTTCATGTTCTACTTGACTCTTCTAATGGATTGATGTTTCCGCTGCAATTGTTGATCTAAAACTTGGTGTCTATTTTATTCTATCAGATTTTTCCTTGTTGAGGACTAAGGATAATTTGTTCTGCATTTTCTTAGTCATAATATTCTTTACTGGGCTAGTTGAGCTCACTATTTTCTTTTTTGTTCCATTTTTCTTCTCAGGAGACGAGAATATAGTGGAGACTAGTCGGGCTGTGGAGTGATGATTCAAAACAGTTGTTCTAACAGTCTTCACTATTTTGTAAAATAGTGTATCAATAATTATAATGAGGACTTTATTTGAATTTGGATATTGTCTAAAAGACAATATTTGTATTAAAACTCACATCATATGTGTTGTCATATTTTACACAACAATTGTATTAATGAAGTTTGTATTTAGTTTCTGTACCATGTATTTGGCGACTCAAAATGAGTTGGGTGGATTGGACCTATTCTGGGGGCGTCACACATCTAGGGGTGTTCATACAATTGATAATTTAATTGCCACCGAAGCTAAGTTGGTTGATGTACTTAAAAGACTTAAAGCTTTAGAAACTAGGGGACCATCATATGTGAACCAAATCTCAACACCAACACCTTTGTGTCAATCTGAAGAAAATATGAACAAGTCAATACAATGTTTCAAAGATCTAGAAATGACACATTTGCATCCACTTATAATCCAGGTTGGAGAAATCATGCTAATTTATCATGGAACCAAGCACCCTAGCTAAATAATTCTTCAAATCAGGCTAATCAATCTCTAAATCAATCTCTTCAACCTTACCAAACGTCGAATCCTGGTTCGTACCAAAATACAAATTCAACAACTCAATATCCAACAAGTTTTTCTAATGAAAGTGAGAAGAGACTTAATACCTTATAGAAGAGCATAGAAACTTTAATAAAATCTCATAATAATTTCAATAATTTCATGCAAAACACTAACCAAGTCTTACCTCGTCTAGAGATCCAAATAAGTCAATTGGCCACTACAGTTAGTGAAAGAGATCATAAGGGTAAGCTTCCTAGTCAACCCGATACCAATCATAAATTTTTAGTTTCTAATCAAAAAACTTATCATGCTAATTCACTTGATAACAATCAAGTCAATCATGTGAATTCTATAATCTCTTTAAGGTCTGAAAATTATTTTAACAATCATGCTGGCATTGATAATGAAGAGAAAAATTTTAATGTTTAATTTAACAATCCATCTTCAAAGTTAGCCTAGCCTAAAAAGCCCACAAACTCTGAGTCAGTAGGCCCATCCACTCAGCATGATCAAACCACACCTTCTGTGTCAAATGAAAAAGTCTTTAAATAAAAGCCCCATTATATTCCTTCAAGGGCTTATTTCAAACAAACAGTCAGCCCAAATTGACAAAATTCTAGAAGTGTTCAAACAAGTGAAAATTAAGATTCATCTTCCAGGTGTCATTTAACAAGTTTCCTCATATGCTAAATGTCTAAAAGATTTGTGCACTCATAAAAGAACCATTCATGTTCCTAAGAAATTTTTTCTAACAGTGTGACGCCCCTAAAATAGGTCCATTCCATCCAACCCATTTTGAGTCGCCAAATACATGGTACAGAAACAACTACAACTTTTACAACCCATAAACTATGAGTTTGAATACAAACATTGTCATCTAGACAATATACATACCCAACTATGTCCTCAATACAATTATTGATATATTATTTTACAAAAATGGTGAGGACTACTAAACAACTCTCTCAAGGACCATCAATTCATACTCCGACTCGTACTCGCTATATTCTCATCTCCTGAGAAGAAAAATGGAACAAAAAGGAAAAGGGTGAGCTCAACTAGCTCAGTAAAGAATATTATGACTAAGATAATATACAACAAATTATCGTTAGCCTTCAACAGGGAAAAAAAATCTGATAGAATACAATAGACAACAAGTTTTAAATCAATATTCGCAGCGGAAAATATTAATTCATAGAAGAGTTACGTAGAGGATGAAATCTACTAATGTCTATGAATTTAACAGTCCATCAACAGTATTTTTATCCCTGTAACATCAATCAATGCACATCTTGAATCATATATTCATCCTTGCACTACAGGCCAAGGATATTCATCTGTTGGTCATGTTCATCTAAACACCTGTTCATCTTTGCACTACGGGCCAAAGATATTCATCAGAAATCATTCATCTTTGCACTACAGGCCAAAGATATTCAATAATAACCTCCTTTAAGACTGAAGATGATAAAAAAATATTTTTTAAAGAAACGAATCCAGTGAAACAAAATGACAAGGATTAAGGATTAAAGATTCGTACTTTGTTTTATCCATGTCCAAAAATACCTCAAAAATAATCATAGTGGTGTAAAATTCAAGAATGATCAAAACATGGATCCAATCAAAGCTAGTATCCACAATAGATATTTTGGACGAAAAGAAAAATATAATTTTTCTGTGAATAGTGCCGTATTCGTGAATAGTGCCGTATACGTGAATAGTAACTCCGGCACAAAAAGTTCCAAATTTGATAAAAACGTTCACCAATATTTTGGCATAATGATATTGAAGAAAATAATATCATTTAAGAAGAAAATAACATCCCTTACCTCAAAATAGCCGTACTTCTGACTGAATTTCGGTATAGTGCTGACAGAAACTCGCACCGTATAGCAACACTCAAAGTATACTCACAAGGATACGCTCGATAATATAGAGAGAGAAAGAGAGAAAACTTTGTTTCTGGTGTGATTTTCAATTCTAACTTAGCCCTCTATTTATAGGAAAATGTTAGAACGCCAAATGAGACTAAATTAATATAATATTAATATTTACAAAACATTCAAGCCAACCACCAAGGAATCTAATTTTAGCCATCAAACACATGTTAAAGATGCCCACCAACCTCTGAAAAACGTTTTTGTTGAAAATAATAATTAAAACTTCCAAAAATCAATTATTTCGGAACTCCGGAACTTCAATAATTCACAATAATTAGCCCTTTTATTAGAAAATTCGAATCTCGCGACTTTTTATAGGAATTTCAATTCTCTACAACTTTGCAGAATAAAGTTTTTCCAAATTCCAAACAGAAATTATCCGAAATCCACAAACGAGTGATTTTACAGTCTACAATCAATTTTCGGTCAAGAATTGTGTCCACCGACACACAAAACATATGTTAAACATTTAATGCCACAAAAATACTCTACCTCCTCATATATTCATATATCCCACGTTCATTGTAAAAATATCATCGATAATATATTATTAAAATAATATATTTAAATGAATTATTTTATCAGAAAAAGATAAAATATTAATTTTCAACAATTGTCACATTAAAAATTTTCTCCATCTATATCCACATAAAATAAATATTTTCTTTATCATAATAATCAATAATTAATTATTCAAAAATAATATTACAGAATCACAGTACTGACAACCAGGCCGTTCCCAGGATAGAGGGGGCTTTCCAATAAGGATTTCTCCTTACTGGCGCGCAATTAGGTGACCAAACCTCTCCTTAGACAGAACTTTCTAGACATTGCCAATAATGTTATCTGATAATATTATTCAAATAATATGAATTATTGATCTGATAATGGAAAATACTATGCAGTGACAATTATTGAAACAATAATAATATAAATATCAACGCAGCAATTATTGAATCAATAAAGTAATGAACAGTAACTCCTGTAGCAATTATTGAGTAGTGCCTTCTTACGTAAGGATCAATAATTCAAAATACTATGCGATATCGTGTGCTACTGTGCAACAACGCGTATTACTGTATTTTAACCACCGGGTATTCCAACAGTGTTAACGGTAACAATTTACGCCGTTATTTTTTAAACAGCTTATATTTGTCGTTTTCTTCCTCCAATCGCTTTCCGTTATGGGGCCCACACATGGCTGCGCCGTCGTACGAATATTACCCGACAGTACGAATATTCCACGACCAAACGAATATTCCCCGACAATAATGAATATTTTATAACCACTTGCTTATTTTGAAATATTTGCGTATTTTACCCATAACTATTCTCATTAATCAAATCAACCCTTACTATTCAAAATAATAATTAAAGGAAATTAAATTTCATTTATTAATTATTTGGGGTCTTACAAACAGCCCATGTTAGTTCTATCTTATCATGGCAATCCCTATGAAATATAAAGATTTTGGTTGTCCTACTATCTCATTCATATATTATAGGTGACACCCTAAATTGAAAAAGCTTTGCTTAATTTAGGAGCTAGTGTGAACCTGTTACCATTTTTTGTGTTCCAAACCTTGGGTTTAGAGGAGTTGAAAAAGACAAGTGTCACACTCCAACTAGCTTACCGTTCTGTTAAAGTGCCAATTAAAGGGAATAGTTGAGGATGTACTCATTAAGGTTGGCAATTTTTTATTCCCCGTTGACTTTGTTGTTCTTGAAATACAACCTGCTGTCAATCCCAAGTGTCAAAATTTTGTCATTCTAGATAGACCATTTCTAGTAACCTCTAATGTGTTAATCAATTATAGAAATGGACTGATGAAATTGACATTTGAAAACATGAAAATTGACTTAAATGTGTTTAATGTGGGAGAGCAATCTAGTGATTTTTCTGACCAGTCCGTTGAAGTGAACATGATTCAAGAAATGTCTAGAAATGAACTTACAAGAGAAGATGAAATTTTTAACTTTTGTTTAAATCATTTTGGTCAAAATTGGGATGAAACAAAATAATTGAATGAGGTCAATGAGATGTTGGACTCCACTGCCCAAAAATCTTACTATAGATTAGAACCTATAGTTGAATCAAGTTTGAGACATTTTGAGCATTTTGAAGAGAATCATATTGACCTTGAATTAAAACCCTTTTGTGATCATTCTAAGTCTACCTTAGGTCCATCCGAAGCACTTTCCAGAATCACTAAATGTACCTTAACAAATGAACCAAAGGTTATGGAGAATGAAAATCTTTCATGTTTAGTGATTCAATGATTTTGATATAGAGGCTTCTCTATCTGGTCGGCAGAATTGATTAGTTTCTGATCGACTCGTTCCCTTGAAGCAATATTTAGCGTGCTGCTTTTCTTATTTTTATCTCTCCATCTCTTATTCTTGCGTTTGGAGAACTGAAATTAGGGATTTATTTATGTTTATAGACTTTTATATAAGTTTAATGAATGGGAAGAAAGTGGTGATGAGTCTACAGACCTGTAATGATTTGCGAAAATGATCGCAACTCTTTGAACATCTAAGGGACTGAGTTGTTTAATAATTTAGATCGCTTCACTTGTTAGTGATTTAATGTTTTCTTAGACAGAAATTGTTCCCCTCGCTATCCATTTCTGATTCCGATTATGACATGTAAATAAGGTGGTGTCCGGCTACTGTTGAAGACGTATATGTTATCTTATTTTTCAAACCTAAAATTTTTAATTTCAATACAATATCTTATTATTGAATCAATAAAATAAAGTATTGAACAATAATTACTGTAACAATTATTGAGTAGTGACTTCTTACGTAAGCATCAATAATCCAAGATACTGTACAATACCATGTGCTACTATACAACCACGCGTATTACTGTACTTTTACCAACGGGTATTTCAACAGTTAACGGTAAAACTTTCGCCGTTATTTTTATAAAATGATAATTTTGTCGTTTTCTAACTCCGACAAAAATTTTGCTGTGGGTCCACCAATGATTGTGTCGTCGTACGAATATTCCCAGACAAAAAGAATATTCTCCGACCAAACGAATATTTTATAGCAACTTACTTACTTTGCATAATTTATAAATATTACTCACAACTATAACATTATAACAAATTCACACCTTAATATTCAAAAATGATATTTATAGAAAATTCATCTTTATTCATAAAAGTTAGGGTCTTACAGCTTCCACTTCCTATATTTCGATTTTTATATATTATTTACTTACAACTTTTTGTGTATAGTTTATCTCATTAGAAAAGTTGGCTCTATCCATCTTATTTCTCTCCTATTTTTAAGGCCGTAAACGAGCCAACACAGTTCGGGCTCGACTCGAAAAAATACGAGCGATACTCGGATTCGTTAATAATATGATTCAAATCTGAGCCTTAAAAATAGTTCGAATAAAAATATGAGTAGAATCTAAGCAATGTTATACTCGACTCGTTTAAGACTCAAACTACTCGAATTTTTATTGTGCTTCGATACATACTCGGTTAATACATATTCGATTAGATGTTCGATACATTCTCTAATAATATATAAAAATTTAAATCAAATTAGGATAATTAGTTATTATTTTATTTTGTTTTTAATTTTAATTATGATTTTATATTTTTAAAGTGTAATAATAAATATATTTTCTCATTTTTAAGTAAAATAACAAATTCAATTTATAATTATATTTATTATAAAGCTAGTTATTATGTGGAGACTCGAATTCGAGCTTGAATTTGAAGCTCGCGAGTAGTTTGAATAAATATTCGAATCGAGTCGAATCGAATTCGAGTAATAAATATTCGAGTCGAGTCGAGTCGAATCTGAGTAAGATTTTTCAAATATAATTCGAGCCGAATTCGAGTATGAATTTATTATTTTGAGTCGAATTCGAGTAGCTCTCTGTTCGCTCCGGTTCGACTCGTTTACACTCTTACATATTTTTATCACTCCAATACAATGTAATATTTATATAATATAAAGGAAAGGAATGTATATTGTAGATGTTTATGTTAACTTGTTGATTGTCAGTTACGTAAATAAATATTAGTGATAATTATTTTGAAGATATGTGTAATAATTTTTTTCCTCCCATATATAATTTTTATCAATTCTATGTATCGATAAGTATCGCAATTATAATTTAGAACAACTAGATATTTCTTACCATCCTATGAATATATGACTTTATATCAAAAAAATTAATAGCCGAGAATTATTTTTTTATAAGATAAAAATCTCTTCTAATGATTTTATTTATACATAATTTTTGATGATGCACAAAATGGATTTTGTACACACCTGTCAAGTAATAATAAATAAGGTAATTAAAGTAAGAAAATAAGACAATAATTAGAGTGGTTCGGTCTAGGTGACCTAGTCCACTTTTGAATGGCTTTAGTCGCCGACACTTTTTATTATATCAAGTGTGTTGGAGACAGAGGGAGTACAAAGAGTTCTCAAGTACAAGAAATCAGTTGCCCCCCAAGTGATGGTGAGGCGTACAATTTATAGCGACTCGATGACAGTTTTGGGGTGAACATGTAGCCACTAAAGCACTACTGTAGTGGAGCTCCCAACCTCTTCTTAATGCGCAAGATGGTTGACGTGCTCTCCGTAAGATCTGGAGACGAGGTTTGCCCACTTCCTTCATGTTGTGGTCGTGTGTAGCTAACTGATGAGCTCAATTAACCCAACCGGGATGGATCACATTTGTTGGGCTCACCAGACTTCTTGAACTTGGGCCTATATTCCATATTGGGTTTACGAGATGGTCTGTATCCTTGGATACCCATCATTTGCCCTCCAATGCCCTGCGTCCAACAGAACTTGGAAAGGAGGGCATTCAATTTAATTTTGATTTTTTCACAAAATTGGAAAAACTTTGGGAGGCCAAAACATTCACTTCTAAGACTTTTTCGGGCATTCAACAGCATGTGTCATGGTCGTAGGCGATGACTTTTGTAGAGCTCGTAGATACGGTCATTTTAATATATCCAGGGTACCTCAGGTGGGTAGCGCTGATGGGAGTGTAGATCCATCTGGGGTCCGTAGCGGAGCTAGATAGAGGCGAGCTAGGCGAGGTCCGTAGCGAAGTTGGACATGTCGCATTGGGCAAGGTCCGTAGCGGAGCTGGACAAAGGCGAGCTGGGCATGCCTTGGGCGAACATACTAGTGATGGGAGAGCTGATGGTGATGGGCGAGCTCGTGGTGATGGGAGAGCTCGTAGTGATGGAGGAGCTCGTGGCGATGGGAGAGCTCGTGGCGACGGAGAAGCTCGTGGCGGAGGAGGAGCTCGTTGGCGGAGGAGGTGACGGAGGAGCTCGTGGGGACGGAGGAGCTCGTAGCGGAGGAGGAGCTCGTGGAGGAAGAGGAGCTCGTGGCGACGGAGGAGCTCGTGGCGGAGGGGGAACTCGTAGCGGAGGAGGAGCTCGTGGTGGTTCAGATTTCCACTGCATCTGTATGATCTTTCTCAAGGTCTCATTATTACGGCCAATTGAAGCTTAACCATGAGGCTGTGCAGAAGGAGCTTCTTGCTGCTCATGGGAGGATTGCTGAGCTCGAAGCTGTTAACAGGGCTTCTCGGGTTGAGATTTTGGCCACCCATGGGAAGGCCGCACTTAGTGAGGTAGCTTGCTCAAGGCTGAAACAGATCTTTTGGCTATCCGTAAGAGGACAGTTAAGATCGAGGCTGAGCTTTTGGCAACTCGTGAGAGAGATGTGCTCAGGGAGGTGGAGCTTGTTGAGGCCCGTGAGAGGGCAACTAAGCTTGAGACTAAGCTTCAGACGACCCGTGAGAGGGATGCGCTCAGGAAGGCTGCCTGCTCAAGAGCGGAGGCAGAATTGAGGACGACTCATGAGAGAGCTTCTCAGGCTGAAACGGATCTGGAGGATGCTGTTGCAGGTGCTTTCATTGATAGCTGTGAGGAGCTTCGGGGCAAGATCTCTGCTTCTTTCCCTGATATTGATTTCTCAGGCTTCGTGCTAACTGAGGCGCTTGTCGATGGAGGTTCTGAAGATGTTCTTCAAGTGCTCAGTGTTCCATGGATGGGGTAAGATCTTCCCTTTGGAATTTTGGATCTTGTAAGAGAATGTGCCCGACGGTGAAGGGTCATCGATCTTTCTGTAGAGCAGGATCGAGTCTGTCTTTGGCAGATACCCTCTCTGTCCTGCTTGATTTATTGTCAGTCTCCTTCCTATTATCCATGTCTCTTCCCTTTCTCTTCTCTCATGCTCTGGAGGATTCACCCCGTCTGACCCTTGTGACGTCCTCAACATTCATGTATTTCTAGGCCTTTGCTAGTAGCTCGGTCATATTCTTTGGTGGACATTTCATCACTGAGAAAAGAAAACTTGACGAGCGGAGGCCCCCAAAAAGGCAGTCATGGTTACATTATCATCAGGTTCTTCTACTTGAAGTACCTCCTTGTTAAAACGAGTGAGGTAGTCCCTCAGGCTCTCGTCTGTGTCTTGTTTTATGCTGAGGAGGTGTGTGACAGACTTTTGATGACGTCGCCCCCCGATAAAGTGGGACATGAAAAACCTACTCAATTCAGCAAAGGTTGAAATGGAGGCTGGAGAGATCTTGGCAAACCATTGTCAAGCGGAGCTCCTCAAGGTGGTTGGGAATGCCCTGCACATGATTTCATCAGGGATGTTATGAAGTTGCATCAGTGTTTTGTACGTTTTGAAGTGATCCAACGGATCCTTCGTTCTGTCAAAGGTCTCCACGAATGGCATTTTGAACTTTTGAGGGAGTGGGTAGTTTGCCACGTCAGGTTTGAAAGGGGTGTCTGTTTGCCTTACAAGGTAGTCCATGGTTTCTGGTCCTCGCACCTTAATGGCGTTGAAGACATCACCAAGTTGATTTTGTACTTCTTTAATTTTCTCATCCCATTGATTAAGGGATCCCCTAGAACCAACATGGAAACGACTCACATGCTCCACGCTCTGATTTTTACCTTCGTCTTCTTGGAGATGAGGATCTCCACCCTCTGAAGCAGCAGGAGGAGGTGGATCATGATGGACTCCTCTGTGTGGAGCTCCTTGATGTCCAGGGGGTGGAGCTCCCTGTGGTCCTCCTAGTTGCGCTCCTCCTCTTTGTCCGACGAGCAATAAAGGAGGAGGAGGTGGTGGATCATGATGGGCTCCTCTGTTTGGAGCTCCTTGATGTCCAGGGGGTGGAACTCCCTGTGGTCCTCCTAGTTGCGCTCCTCGTCTTTGTCCAGCGAGCAGGATGGATCATGATGGGCTCCTCTGTTTGGAGCTCGTTGATGTCCAGGGGGTGGAGCTCCATGTGGTCCTCCTAGTTGCGCTCCTCGTCTTTGTCCGAAGAGCAGGAAATGAGGAGGAGGAGGCGGATCATGATGGGCTCTTCTGTGTGGAGCTCCTTGATGTCCAAGGGGTGGAACTCCCTGTGGTCCTCCTAGTTGCGCTCCTCGTCTTTGTCCGGCGAGCAGGAAAGGAGGAGGAGGTGGTGGATCATGATGGGCTCCTCTGTTTGGAGCTCCTTGATGTCCAGGGGGTGGAACTCCCTGTGGTCCTCCTAGTTGCGCTCCTCGTCTTTGTCCGGCGAGCAGGAAAGGAGGAGGAGGAGGTGGATCATGATGGACTCTTCTGTGTGGAGCTCCTTGATGTCTAGGGGGTGGAGCTCCATGTGGTCCTCCTAGTTACGTTCCTCGTCTTTGTCCGGCGAGCAGGAAAGGAGGAGGAGGTGGTGGATCATGATGGGCTCCTTTGTTTGGAGCTCTTTGATGTCCAGGGGTGGAGCTCCATGTGGTCCTCCTAGTTGCGCTCCTCCTCCTTGTCCGACGAGCAGGAGTTGTAGTATTTCCTGATTTTGGGTAGCCAATTGTTGCATGGTCTCCATCATTTGCTGTGGATTTGGAGCTGAAGTATTTGAGACGGGGTTGGTGTGCGGAGGAGCACCCTCCTCTAGTCGTGGATTGTCTTCAGGTTGGTTCATTGACCTAGTTGTTATCACCATTGGTTTAGATGTTTGAAGGTGAAAATCTTTTCGATTCCCACAGACGGCGCCAAACTGATGATGCACAAAATGGATTTTGTACACACCTGTCAAGTAATAATAAATAAGGTAATTAAAGTAAGGAAATAAGACAATAATTAGAGTGGTTCGGTCTAGGTGACCTAGTCCACTTTTGAATGGCTTTAGTCGCCGGCACTTTTTATTATATCAAGTGTGTTGGAGACAGAGGGAGTACAAAGAGTTCTCAAGTACAAGAAATCAGTTGCCCCCCAAGTGATGGTGAGGCGTACAATTTATAGCGACTCAATGACAGTTTTGGGGTGAACATGTAGCCACTAAAGCACTACTGTAGTGGAGCTCCCAACCTCTTCTTAATGCGCAAGATGGTTGACGTGCTCTCCGTAAGATCTGGAGACGAGGTTTGCCCACTTCCTTCATGTTGTGGTCGTGTGTAGCTAACTGATGAGCTCAATTAACTCAACCGGGATGGATCACATTTGTTGGGCTCACCAGACTTCTTGAACTTGGGCCTATATTCCATATTGGGCTTACGAGATGGTCTGTATCCTTGGATACCCATCAATTTTTATCTTTCTATTGAAAAGATTATTTCACTAGTAACAAAAATACAATAATAAATATTCTATTCAATCCAAAATTAGATATATAATTTGACTTTTGAGATTAAACGACGGCAAATTAAATTTCAAAATTGGTATGATTAATAGAAGTTTAGAACGAAATAAATGTTGTGATTAATATTTTGTTATATACTATATAATTACAATAACTGTATCAAGTAAAATTTAATAAATATATATCAACTTGAAGTTTAATATATCGCCATTTAATTTTAAAAGTCAAATTATATCTTTAATTTTGAAACAAAAAATAAAATTAAGGAGACATGCAACGGAAAGGAGGTAATTTCTTGAAAAGGATTTGGGCTGGCATTGTAATACTTGAATTTACGAATAAAAGAAAGATTTAAAAAAAGGAGAATAAGAAGAAAATGGAGGAAAGAATCAAAGACAAGATTTGACTAAAATTAGCCACTCGCTCACTAGCTCACTAGCTCAGGGATTTGGATCCCCTCTATTATATTTTTCTCTCTAATTTTATTTAATACATTATATTTTTATAATTGTGAATAATATAATTGAAATCAATACCAATCAACTAATTTATTATATTTAATAACATAATTGCTTCAAAAATGAGAGTAATCCGATATTTTTTTCACCATTTAATAAACATGTAGATTTTTTTATCAAAATTTCAATGGATGAAAATTCTTCGACTTTTAAAGATGAAAATATTTTTATGATTATATTTTTTTGTAGAATTGATAGGTAGGTTTCGTACCTACGAATCAAGTACATTTAAGTTTTAATTGATTGTTATTTTCAAGTATTTGTGGTTGCTTTTAGTTGTATTTGTGTGATTTTACAGAAAACATAGCACTGGGATAACAATTGAGAGCAAAGGAATGATAAAGAGAGCAAAAGGAGTCAAAACAGAGTAGTTGGACATTTTTGCCGACCTGGCGCGCCAGCGCCAAGATTACTAAGAGGATGGCGCGACAACACTGGCTATCCAGAGATTTCGCTAGAGAGATAGATGATAGGCTTAGTGCGGCAGCGCCGCTTTAAAGAAGAAACTTGGCGCAACAGCGCCAGGTCGGGGACAAGTCAGCAAATTTTGCAGACATGAGCATATTTTGAAGCAGATTTGGATCCTAACTCCTTGGGACATGAGGATGTCGTGGGAAAGCTATAAATAGAAGATAATTTGAAGTTAAAAACCTTAACAAGATACAAGGACTTGATTCGGAGAGCTTGGAGAATCAAAGGAGCACTCAAGGAGATCAAGACAGAGATTGAAGATTGAATAAGAATTCTACTGAGTTTATCTTTATTACTTCTTTTCTCAGTTTTGTAATTCTAAGATGATGTTTAACTTGAGATTCCTAGTTTTTATCTCTAGCATAAACTAATTTCCTAATTAAGGCTACAATTGAACATTTTATTTTTTTAAGCTTATGGATTGATTATATTTTTTAATCCAATTATTTATTCAAACTGAGTTGTCTATCATATTTTGTGCTTATTAATTAATTGTTTGGTCAATAATTACTATGTTACACTAGATGAATTTGGGAGATAAAATCTAGGGCTAGAACTGAATGTGATAGCATGTATTCTTAGTTATTTGCATGAGATAAATAATTAGGGTTGTGAATTGAATAGAAATATTGTTAGACTATAGGATCACACACATGCACTCTAACGATAGAGAATTAAGAAGAACACAAGAGATTTACGTGGTTCCCCAATTTGGGTACTCCACAGGCGGCTTGTTGTTTATTGATGATTCATTGGTTACATAGGACTTTACAATAGATAATGTATATACCTACTAATCTTATTCTAACCCTATTTCATATTATGGTCAATTACTCATAATGACCTTTCCAATTAACAACACAGAAAAACTCTACTCGCCGACCCGCGCCGCTCACAGGCACACCATGGCGGGGCCCACGCTACCTGGGAAGTAGCTCCTCCAGTACCGGCGCGCCCCACGCCACCACAGCAGAAACCTTGTACCATACCGCGGGGGGCTTCACCCCCCACCCCCCCCCCCCCCCGCGACCTTCGGTGCAACCCTGATGGGCTAGTACTTCGTTCCGCTCGAGACCTTCGACCCGAGCTCTGCTCCGCACTAGCCTTTTTCAGTGGCTTCTATATTATGAGTCACAAGTTCCCAACAGATATCTCTTTTCACTGCATGTAACAATTGGGAAATAGAACTTAATGAATTTGATTCTTTTGTTTTGCATAGGAATATCACAGAATTAATTGAATTGAATACTTTTAATTGATCACTAGGAAAAGGGCTTTTAAATACTTTGAATTCTTGTTAACAACTCAGGTGAATTTTATAATTGGGTTAATTGAATAATTGATTTATATTGCATAATTGGGGATATTGTAGACTTAAGCCTTTATCATCTAGATCAAATCTTTGTGTTAAAATTAGTTTTAGTTAATTTAATTCAATTTTAATTGAAAAATCAAAAAAATCGATTGTTTAAATAAAATTGGATTGATATAAAATTAGTAGTTGGAATTTGTTAAATAGAATTACTCGTGAGTACGACACGGTCAACTATCTATTAACATATTATGATATTAAAACCAAATAATTGGTATATTAAATAGAATTGAAAAAATTGTGTAATGGTAGAGAGGAGTCAAATCCCTACCTCTGTAAAAACCTAAAAGGACCGGTCTTTGACTAAATTACGAGAATGAGAACAAATTTAGGTATGAATAAAAAGAATAAAAAACAATACATTATTGAAAAATTTATTGTCTTTAAATTAATATGATTTTGGGGGTGTTTGATAAAACTGAATAAAATAGTTTTGAATGTTTAAGTAATCTGAATGAGTTGAATGAAGTATAATTCGGAATACTGAATGAAAAAAATTATTTGATATTTGACATGTCTGAAACATCTGAATAACAGATTTTTATCATTTTATCCCTCTGAAAAAATTTAAAATTATTGTAAAATTATTTAATTTTACTTAATATAATAGTTAATATTGTAAAAAAATTAAATATAAAATACTTCATTCAGCTCATTTAGCCAAAAAATTACACTTGACATTCAGCCCAAAAATTTGACCGATTCAACCATTCAGACGATTTTTATTCAAATTAAACACATAATATAGCTGACTGATTCAACCATTCAACTCTAAACAAATACCATTTCTTCTTTGTCGTGAAGAACGCTTCTAAACTACGATAGACTTCAATATAAAGTATAATAGAAGTCCTTGCCTAACGATAGGAAGAAAGAAAGAAGATGATAGGTGTTCTTTTGTGCTCTTTTTTCTCAAAGGAGTGTAGACGACCAATAATATGAATATAGGTATATTTGTATTCAAAATAAATTTTAATATTCGTATTTTTATCTATATTCCACGAATATGTAATATGAAATATATGTATTCGATGGATAATATTTGAATATAGATATTATCTGTATCCGTTTTATACAATATAATGTGTATAAATATATCAAATATTTGAATTTTAGTATATGCATCAGTTCGAAATAAAAATTTTAAAATGTCAATAATTATTGCACAATGTTAAATTAATATTCAAAAAAATATTCACCTTAATTGAGTAATAATTATAAATGATGTACAATCAAGCAAATAAAATAATAAAACTATATATAATATCTATACGTAATTTTTTTTATAATGTATATCATAAAATAGTCAAGACGAATAATTAATCATGTTAATACTTTCATATGTTGTATACCAAAGTTAAATGAGAGATTTATGTATGTACATGTGTATATATATATATATATACAACACGGATCAGGTCTGGGAGTCCGGACCTGATCCAAAATTCGGACCCTATTTTTTTTTTTGGTAGAACAACTAAAAAAAAAAATTTATTGAACTAAATTTTTTCCATAATACAGTATTTTGGGTGTGTTTTTAATACATACACCAACCAATGTATGTACAGTCTGCCCAGACTGTACAAATATATTTTGTTATACGTATCCAAATCACACCCAAAATACTGTATTATGTAAAAATTCAAGTTACATAAATTTTTTTTTTAGTTGTTTTAAAAAAAAAAAAAAAAGGTCTGGATTTTGTTAAAATCCGGGAGTCCGGACCTGATCCGGACTCATATATATATATATATATATCTACGATCAGATCAAGAGCATTCTTCTTAAATGGCATTCCTCTTTAAATAACATTCTTTTATTAAAACTACGTCGTTTTAGAGGGACGTGGTGGCATTTTTGTAAATACGTGGTGGCAATGTATTTACAAAAATGCCACCGCGTCCCTCGAAAATGACGTAATTTTAATAAAAGAATGTTATTTAAGGATGAATGCTATTTAAGGAGAATGCTCTTGATCCTTACCGTATATATATACTAGTAATTGCCCGTGCCTGAAGGCACGACGTAACAAAAATTAGATTAAAATTTAAAAAATATTACATTATCTAAAGACTTTTTGCAACCTAAAATAACTTACAATCACACATAACAATTATCATAATTCACCACAATAATTAATTTTTCTTTAAAAATAGATATATCCAGAAAAATCTAAATCTGTCTACAAAATTTATAAATAATCAATAACAATTTTCATAATTCACCACACTATCACAATAACAATTATTATTATTATTATTTTTATTATTATTATTATTATTGTTGTTGTTGTTATTATTATTATTGTTATTATTTTTATTATTGTTATTATTATTGTTGTTGTTATTATTATTACCACTATTATTATTATAATTATTATAATAATAATTATTATTAATATAGTTATTATTATTATTATTATTATTATTGTTGTTGTTGTTGTTATTATAAATCTGAAACATAAGACCCCTTACTTTAGATTAATTAGCAAATCTGACTCTCCCATTTGTCATGTTTTTTTTAAAGTGTTCCTTATAATTTTTTTTGTCACAGTTGCACTGTTTTCAAACCCGGACCGGACCGCCGGTTGAACCAGAAAAAACCGGACCCGGTTCACTCAACGGTCCGATTTGGACCATTAAACCACTTCTGCTCAAAAACCGTACAGAATCGGTGAACCGGCGGTTGAACCGGTTGACCCAGTAAACCGGTGACCGGTTCACGGGTTTGACCGGTTCTCTCCTTAAAGATTAAAAAAAATATTACGGATTTTATTTTATTTTAGTAATTTAGTTGAGATTTTGTTTGGTATTTTACATATTTTTACATTCATTTAATCAAACACTTGAACTTTTGTGGTTGAATTTCGGAATTTGAATGTATCTTAGAGATGTTTAATTTTTTTTTGTAGATAAATTGATTAATTTTACAATATTTACTAAATATTATATACAATATTATTACATATTAATGACGTCACTAGGTCAATAACGGTCCGACCACTGGTTGGACCAGTGACCCATCCACCCAGTAACTTTTCCGGTTCGATGACCGGTCCGGGTTTAAAAACCTTGCACAGTTGTTCCTCAAATATGCATTAGTTGTGCAAAAATGTTTCTTCTCTATTTTTGGTCAATTTTCGTTAATCAAATGTTTTCCCAAACTTTTAGCGTTTTCATTTATATATCCACTAAATATAAATATGTATATTATCATTTTCATTTAACTTGATCTAATTAATTAAATTATGAACTTGTGCGATAAATGATCTACATTAAAACATACTTTTTTCTAATGTAAAAATAAAATTTTACCACCCATAAAAAGTGCAAATTAACACAAAAATTTATATATATTTTTCTAAATATTAAAGTTTATGAAAAATAAACTTATAAAAAGTTATTACGAAACGAATCTTATATATATCATATAAAAAATATTAAAAAATATGTTAATTACCACATCTAATATTTTAATTTTAAATATCACATCATGCCAACAATTAACCAATTTTTTAATTTGTTAATAGTTTTTCAATTGGATAAAGAAAAAGAAAAAGAATCTATTTAATTTTTTGATTTTGTAATTGCTTTTTTATAAGTAAATTATGATCTTGTTTTTAATTTTGTTTTCTTACCATTGATATTTTTTATGTATTATACATTTTAAATGTAAGCATACTCCAAAAAATTAATATAGTTTAAAATAAAATATTAAAATATCAATTAATGTAGAGAGAAAGATGAGAAGAGAGAAAAAGAAAAGGAGGAGAGAGAAAGAGAGAAGGCATAGGAAGTAAGAGAGGAGAGAGAAGGAGAAGAGGAGAGAGAGAATAAGGAGAAAATTTGGGTAAAATTTTGTGTGTGTGAGATGAAATGTGAGCCTTTAGATTAAGTTAGAATGAATCTGAGTCGTTGTTGTGCTTTCTCAAATTCTAGGATTCAAATTGGGTTCTGTTTTATATATATACTAGTAATTGCCCGTGCCTGAAGGCACGACGTAACAAAAAATTAGATTAAAATTCAAAAAATACTTTATTACCTAAAGACTCTTTGCAACTTAAAATCAGACATAATAATTATCATAATTTATCACACTACCACAATGATTAATTTTTCTTTAAAAATAGATATCCAGAAAAAATTAAACTTGTCTACAAAATTTATAATTATCAATAAAAATTATCATAATTCACCACACCACCACAATAATTATTATTATTGTTATTATTATTGTTATTGTTATTATTACTATTATTATTATAATTTTAATTATAATTATTAATATTAATTTTATTATAATTATTATTACTTTATTACTACTATTATTATTATTACTATTATAATAATAATATTATTATATTATAATTATTATTATTTTGAATTAAAATTAGAATGAATCTGAACCGTACTTGTGCTTTCTCGCTCAAATCAATTAGAATGAATCAGAATCTTTATTATATAGATTATTATTATTATTATTATTATTATTATTATTATTATTACTATTACTATTACTATTACTATTATTATTATTATTATTATTACTATTATTAGTACTATTATAATTATTATTAGTACTATTATTATTATTATTATTATTATATTTATTTTTAGTACTATTATTATTTGTTTTTGTGTGTGTGTGAAGAAGAGAAGAGAAAGAAAGAGTTTGTGTGTGAACATGAGAGAGAGTATGGTGTAGGAGTGAATTTGATTTGGGCGGGAAGAAATATGAGCTTTTAGATTAAGTTGGAAAAATTAAGTTAGAATGAATCTGAACCGTTCTTGTGCTTTGTCAAATGAAAGATTCAAAATGAGTTCTGTATTATTATATATATATATATATGAGTCCGGATCCAGTCCGGGATCCCGGACTCTACTAAAATACGGACCTTTTTTTTTTTTTTTTTTTTTTTAAACAACTAAAAAAAAAAAAAAATTATGGAATTGAAATTTCTCCATAATACAGTGTTTTGGGCGTGATTTGGATGCCTATAACGAAATATGTCTGTACAGTCTGGGCAGACTGTACATACATTGGTTGGGGTAGGTATTAAAAACACGCCCAAAACACTGTATTATGGAAAAATTTCAGTTCCATAAATTTTTTTTTATTTTTTAGTTCTACAAAAAAAAAAAAAAATATATAGGGTCCGGATTTGATCAGGTCCGGGAGTCCGGACCTGATCCGTTGTGTATATATATATATATATATATATATATATGGGTAATAATACATAACATGTATTTGTTATAGATTAAAATTAGGCATACAACATCTATATTGTTCAATATATGAACCAACAGTCGGGATTAGAAGTGAAAAATTCACGCCCGCTACTATTAGTGAATAATGTGAATAATTAAATATTTTTTATTCAATATATAATATTAAAGTTGTGAAGTTACATATTAATGAAGTCAAAAATTGTTAGAATTAATTTTGAGTTTTAAGTATCTAACGAGAAGGCCGGATCCATTTTTTGTACTTAGAAGAGACTCTTTTTGAGATGGCCAGTTTAGGCCTGCCGAGTGGTCCAAGTTTATATTTGTAGACAAAAGTGTACTGGGCCCTTCATTATGTTGATGGCAACCTTCTAGGATCGGTAAATTGTAAAAAAAAAAGGATCACTTGGGAATTCGCCTCTACTTCTGTGAATATGCTCCTTGTAGGTTTTTATATGACTGCCCATAAGTAGGTTTAGATTCTCATTTAGAGTCATATATATTGACAATCTTTATTGCGAACAAAGATATAATGACATATTTTTCTGTACAAGTGCAAAATATTTTCCCGTCTCATTTTTTTTTTCCTTTTATGTTAAAACAAACTTACCACAATAGGTAGGGTAGGGGTAGGGGTGGGGTGGGGTGGGGTGCAGGTGGGGGGAAGAAAGTCAACAGTTGAAAAACATTGATAACATTAATTGAATTCAGAGTTGATGCTGCAACATAATTAACTATAAATACTATGCTAGTACCATAATAAGAGCAGATAGATACAGAAAAACCTTCAGCAAAAGGGTTGAAACAATCTATTCCCAGATACCAACTTCCATGAACCCATCTTCAGTAGCAAATCCCCGGAACATTCCCACACAATTGAACCCATATGCCACTTCCCCAGTCTTGGACACAGCTATAAGCCCAGCCTTCCCTTCATCAAGCCTTTCCTTTATCACAAAGTCCACTGCTTCTTGGAGGCCCAAGCCTTTGTACTCCATCACAGCTGCCACGTCACGGGCCAAGGTTCCACGTATGATGGCCTCACCTTCCCCGGTGCAAGACACCCCACATAAATCACACGCATAGGTCCCAGCGCCTATAAGTGGCGAGTCACCAATTCGCCCGGTCATCTTGTTCATGAGCCCACCGGTGGAAGTGGCAGCTGCACAACGGCCCTCACTGTCCACTACCACGCACCCAACTGTCTCGGGTGCATAGACACTGATAGGTAGCCCATTCATCTTAATTGGGCTCTCTACGCCTGCACCGCAAGAATCCAGTGGAATCCTGTAATCAAACTGCTCGTTTTAAAACAAAAATTGAGGTTAAATTTTGGTCCCCAGGCCATGCCTTGAAAAAATTTGTAAGTTATAAACAAGTTTAAGTTTAATTTTCCAAAATGTTATTAATACTTAACACTACTAGAGATGAGAGAAGAAGCATTTATATATATATTTCTTAAATCAAATATGTCATACAGCTATAAATATAGAATTGTAGAGTGAATACCAAGATAGTGTTGGCTTGTTTAGCATGTTTCAACATCCCCTTGTTCTCCTCTGTGATAAAGTAGACATTGTCCACCGTCTCCAAATCCTACAATGGAGCAAACTCGTTTAGGAAAATCCTTACGCTAGCTAGGGTAACGACCAAAAAGCTAGCTGCTAGCTGTTAAGAATTTCCACTAGATGTATGAAGTACCCCACCAGCAATAACAATCTATTTCATTTCAATTAATAAATTGAGAATAACAGAGATCTAGTAAATATTCAATGCAATCTTGATACAACAATTAAAATGCTTTACTAAATTCCAGAGAAAATTTGTACGTGTTGTCTAGCGAAATCTTCAGCACCAGAGAAGGCGAGATAAGAATGGGGAGACTTGTCCATGACAAGGCGGGCAAGTGAGATGGGATTTTTGACAGTGGTGATGCCTGAAACGGCACCGCATCGCCTGCCTGACCCGTCCATAATGCTTGCTTCCATCTCCACCGTTCCTTTCTCAGTAAGTGCAGATCCACGGCCAGAATTAAAGAAAGGATCCGTTTCCAATGCTCTCACCTGCAAGTACCCGCAACCCAGGCCAAAGAGAAGGAAATTAATATATTATATAAATATGTTCTATCTGTATCTGTATCTGTAAGCATGCATGCCAGATTGATTGACAATTTTTAATCTGAATTAATCCTATGCTTGATTGTCAAAATTTATATAAAAACAAAATGAAATCATAATCCATGCAAAAAAGACTTTAGAGTTGGTTAGTTTTGCCTACCAAATCATGACAACATTTGGTAATTAATTAAGAACCAGAAGGGTATCCAAGTGGTTGAACAAATTAAGGAGGATGCATGATAATATGTTATATAATTATGCGTGCGTTTATAGGAGGAGAGAGAGAGATTAGGGGGCATACAACGAGTTCAACGACGTCGATAGCGAGGCGAGAGGAGCGAAGGGCAGAGATGCCGAGATCCAGGCAACGAGTGAGGAGTTGTTTAGCCTGTTCCTGGTGCTCTGCTGGGAGGTTTGGGTCAACACCAGCGCCGCCGTGCACTGCTATAGCCCAACCGCCCATTTCTTCGCCGGTAATTTTGATTGAGTGACCTTTTACTTTTCCCTTCTTCCCTGATCTTATTATGTGTTTTATTTATAGACGATGATGACAAAATGACTCGTCTAATTTACTCCCTTGGTTTTAATAATAATATATAATTGGGATATTTGGATTCCATTTGAGTTTCTCACTTGGACTCCCACGTGTGTGATTGCAGCCGCGGCACGCAATGTACCGAATGGACCATCTCTCTTCTATTTGCCTGCTTAACTCCATGTGACTCATTTACTACTAATGAGCTGGGACATAAAAACAAACAAATATAATAATTATAAAGTATTACTATTAATTATTATTTTTAAAAAAAAAAAATTGAATGAAATTATATTAATTTTTGATTTAAAGTTCGCGAATTAATTTTAAAAAATTAAAATATAATTGTATAAAAAGGATAATTTGAACATTTATTTCATTTACAGTATTAAATTACAATATACTGAATATTAAATTTCAAACGAAGGAACTATTTAACCGTTTCAATCAACGAATAAACAATCACGATCTATTGTAAAAATAACTTTAAATTTATATGTATAATAACTAAAATGAAGACAAGTCTAGCTAGTTACAGATGCGTGAATCCAAAATTATTTTATATGAAAAATGAAAATAATAATAATAATTTAAAAATACTCTCTCTCTCTCTATTGTATGTCACCAAGTCATTGCTGCAAGCGCAAGTACCCATCTATAATGAGAAAAACTAATTAATTAACTAAAGGATCAACTTCCAATCCCCTAATTTTAATCTTTGCAATGTATCCAATTTAACTTCTGTAAATTAAGACAACAAGAAGGCTATTTAACTACTCCTATTAGCTAGCTAGCTAGTTAGGTATAAATGAACTAAGAAGAATCGAGTATTGAGTTAATTAATAAAATTTATCGAGTATAAAATAAGATTTAATTAAAATTTGTTTAGCTATCAAGTTGAGTACGATCTCGAATCGAGTCCAAACAATTTGAACTTTTCGAAAGAATATGACCTGAGTATCAATAAAAATTTATAATTTGAGGAGGTTCAAGTAAATTATTGAACTTTAAAACTTGTTCATATTTGACTCATTTATATTTCGAATCGAGTTTGAATCGAATTTTTAGTCGAGCGGATACGAATCGAGCCCGAACTGTTTGCTAATTTTACAGCATTAGCTAGCTATAGCTCTCTCTCATTTTTCCCTCGATTCTTTTATAGGAATTTATTCATTTTTAGATTTTACGCTTAATAATGTACTCCCTTTTTTTATGAAAATGATAAATTTTATAAAACTAAAAAAACTAGATTACTATATTTTATATTTTACACCTACTTTATTCTAAAATAAAATGCAGCTTATTTTAATTGTAGAATAATAAAAGTAAAATATAGTCATCAACTTACTAGAAATTATTAAAATTAAAATAATATATATTGGGAATGATTACATTGACTTTTAATTATAATAACGTGAATAAGTATTAGTGATAAATTTTTTTTAAAATGTGTAATAAGTGAATTTTCTTATAAATTTTATCAATTTCATATATTAATAAATTTCATAATTATAATTTATAAAATAATATAAATTTATCACTTATCGAAATTATTGATGCTACCAAAAGAAGAGAAGACAGCTAAAAACAATACTCCGAAAATTTATAAATTTAATGCTGACGAATACTACTACGTATACTTGGCTTTGAACACCGGTGGACCACCACGCTACAGGGTTAAATTAGGGCTGAACAAGTAATTAAATTAGAATTGAAATTGCACTAAAAATCGCACGAATTACATTAATTAAAATTGCACCAACGGTTCCGGCGTATGTGGCGGTTTTAGGTGAGTTGAATAACCAAATTTACGGTTCCGGTTTGGTTACTAGTCAAAATCGCACGCATAAAATCGAAACCGTACCATGTGTGTGTATGTATGTATTATCTCTAATAAATTCTAAAGTTACTTTTCACTTGAACACGCTCAGAGAAAACTTCAGTCTTGCATTGTCATTTTTTCACCAATTGAACAAAGATGTTAGAGGTTATAGAGTCAAAAATTAAGCAATTGTGTTTTGAAATTTCGAATTTGTTTGATGTGTTATTGGAGGGGCTTATAGCTGAGCAGCTCGAGCATTTGATACATTGGTTAATATCAATGCTATAATTATAATAGTCTAATAGATTATTTTTAGTCCTCCTTCCAATATATTTCATTCTATCTCCAGTATATACTTTTAATTTTTGGAGAACTAGATAAACATTCTTGTTTGTTATCGAATATATGGTCTCCGTTGTTTTATATAGCGCATATTTTAGTTTTAAAGCATGCTTAATATAATTCCAATTACCGACTCTATCACTAAGTTAATTGCTCAATGTAAATTTTATGTTAAATTTTATTGAAGACTTAGACTTTTTTGTTGTTTCAATTAGTTTTGGAACCAAAATCGCACCACTTTAAACCACACCACACACTTTAAACCGCACTGCACCAATCACAAACAATTTCGGGTGCGATTTTGAATTTTTCAAACCGTACTTAAGCGATTTCAAGTGCGATTTGGATTTCAAACCGCTGCCTGGGCTAAATCATGGTGGTTGTAGGCTCAGTTGGTCACTTTCCTAAAAGTGAGGATTCTGAACATTCCGGCGGCCCAAAAAGCCCCGTAGAGTGAATAATAAAGGGTCCCACTTAAGCTGAATAATAATTTAACTTTTTTTTATAGAAAATCATTGAAAACAACATTACATACATTAAAACTCTCTCCATACATTAAAACTCTCTCCCCTCTATTTTATTGTTTCAAAAAATAGTTGGGAGATTAAATAAAACCAAAAATATTTAATTAAAATACACTCTCTCCTCTATTTGTATTTTTACTTATTATTAGGGTCAAAATATAAATAGGTAAAATTTAAATACACTCATGTATATATAGAAGAACTTTTAATTTTATCAACAATAATTATTTAATTATAATAATTTTATTAATAATAATCAAAATATACCAAGTTAATATTAAGTTTAAATATTATGGATGACGATGCAGATCGCACATCCAAACAGTTCTTTTGCTTTTTCCACCACAAGTCCACAATTCCACAACCACAAGTAGTCCAACGAAGATAGTGTTTGGCATACAGAAACAAGTAAGACATGTCTATTCCAAGAATCTTTAGAGGATACTCATATCCATGATAGGGACATCGCATCTCAACCATGTTCTGCCTAATTCAGAGTATCTTCTATTCTTCCTTGCTCGACCCGTAAAATTCTAATAGCAACAACTAACAACAGCGCAGTGGATTCCATATTAGAATATGAGATATCTTCCTCTCCATATTTTTGTTTTATGTTTCTCTATTTTATCTTCCTTTCTTTCTTTTGTAGTCATTTAGCTTTATATTTATATGTATATATTTAGTTATTTTGCTTACTGGTTAAAGCTTGTTGTATATTGACTTAACTTATTGGGCTGTCTAAAGATTCTTTTGGACTACATTATAGAGGTAATTCATCTCTAACAAAAATTCATAGAGCCCAAGCAAGCACCTTGGAGGTGAAAGCCCAATGTTGCATATAGCCCAATTAAGGGCAGGCAACCCGAGTCCATTGTTTGAGTTTTTATTTTTTATTTTTCCCTTTAGTGAGAGATTTTTTAATATTATAATTGATGTTAATTATGTAATTCATCTGTATTTTTTTTGGAAAAAAAGCAAAATTTATATTCTCTTACATTCTTGAAATAACAAAAACTATTTAAGACAATAAATAATACAACTGAATTATAACATATTTTTTTTCCATTAATACAAATTTTAATAGGCCAATTCCATTAATAATCCAACTTGGGCAGCCCAAAGGACAAATATCTTCTTCCTCTCCTTCATATATGCCCTAGCACTCTAGCAGTACGTACCAAAGATATCTGGTTGCCGCCAAATTTTATGAATTTTAGGGCAATGGGCCATTTTATCATTTAGAACTGAATACATCTGCATTGCTTAATGACTGAATCAATTAGTCATTAAATGTGTTTATTTTGAAAAAAATTATCTTAATAGCCGAATCGGTCAAATAATTGAGCTAAATGGCTTTGACCTGAATGAGCAGCTGAATAAAATAAAAAAAAGTAAAAAAAAATATTAACTGTTATATTAAATAATGTTAAATAAATTTACAACAACTTTGAATTTTTTCAGAAGTGTAAAATAATAAAATTATATCATTCAAATATATTAGAAATGTTAATTATCAAACAACTTTTTTATTCAGATTCAAATTCATTTATTTTTTATCAAACACTCCCACAACCCTAAAATTAGTAGTACCTGAGTTGTCTTTTTCTAGATCTGCCTACAAAAAGACAGGGACCCCTCCTTGAGCCCTAAATGCTGTATGCTGAACTCGTTACTTAATACAAACTCTGATCCCATATGGCCCTACCCTTGAAGAAAATAAGGGCCATCTACCCTACTTTTAGGACCACAGTATTGTGTTTGATAGAGTAAAAGACAACTGGTGTTTGATTGTATTTTAGCAGTTTATCTCTTCATACATCTTAACAACTCACAATTTTATATTAAGAGGTCCTCTTAATAGTTAAGATACAAATATGAGTCTAAACTATTCAGATGACCATCTTACTACAAAAATGTGAGTTGTTAAAATGTATTAAGAGATGAATTGTTAAGATATATTAAGATACAATCAAACACAAACTTGAGCTTGGCTCACCAAAGTCAATGGACCCTTACCTTAACACATTTGACCAGTGACCAATTTCTTTTTTATTATAATTAGTTTTCATAATATTGAAAATTGTTTATAATTGTTCCTAGCCAAAAGAAAAGATGGTGCACAATAATAAAATAAAAACTGATATTATTTTTATGCGTAGGGTCTACATATTAACTGATGTTGTATCGGGGATTTATTAATTGAACACAAATTTTAAGTTGTTGGGAAGTAGGGTCAGGAAAATGAATAGAAGAACATAAGTAAAATTATGTCATCACCGAATATTTATTTGGATTTTTGTATTCAACTAATCCTTAATAATTCCAATGAACATATTTGAAATTCCATGATATTTGGACCACAGCAGATTGGGTGGCTTTGACAGAAATAATAATTGAGGTTTGCTTTTACCATATATATTTGCTTCCCAAAACCCCCACAATATAGAAAAACAAAACTCTAAATGCAATGCAGGGCAGGGCAGGGCAGGGCTGGGCTCTCTTTTAACCTGCTGGCAAATGGAAATTGGCAATGTAATGTTTGGCATTAACTGGGATAGTGACAGTACAGACTGAGCAGAGAGTAAAGAACAGCCCAAATCCATTGGATACTCCTCCTGTGATCCACATTTTACCATATATATGTATATATATATATCTTAATTAATTGTGTCTAGCTCTCTCTACTGCCAAAATAAATAAATAATTACAAAAGAGCTTGGCAGAAGAATAGAATGGAAAGGTCCTTCTTTACACCATTACACCAATCACGCATGGAATGTGTATTCTGGATCCCTCCCTGGAAAATTATATGGATATCAAAAACCCTATCCCCATCCCAAGTCTTGTTTCAATCAAATCATATTCCATGGGGCCCTTCCCTTTACATCAATATATATATATATATATATATATATATATATATATATACACACACACACGGTCCGGATCAAGTGCATACCCATTATCTTACTCACCCGTGCTCACCTCCTTTTAGGCGACGGTTTCGGTCATACAACCGTCGTCTATATTTTTAGCGACGTTATAGGTTCTCCGTCGCTAAAAGTATAGACGACGGTTGTATGACCGAAACCGTCGCCTAAAGGGGAGTGAACACGGGTGAGTAAGATAAGGAGTATGCACTTGATCCTTGCTATATATATATATATATATATATCATTTAAAAATTTTCTGTTTCTATTTTTTTTAATCTCAAATTGATGGTATGTTTTATATAACTATGAAGGACTGACACAACAGTTCCAATTACAAGGCATAGACACTCTAAAAAGGATTAGTTGAGTGTTTGACATAACTTGTTTTCAGACATGAGAAAGTCTAAAACAATCTTAGGCCCGTTCATGAGACTTTGATGGCCAAATGGGAAAAATAAAAACGACGTCAATTTTAAAGTATAATCTCCACTCAAAATAATAAAAAAATAAAATAAAAAAATACAAGTTGTATTCAAAAAAATATCTTTTCGGAGCTTAAATTATAATAGTTCAACTATAACAAAATATATGAGAACTTTGGTTACATCAAAATATATGACATATTCGACTAAATAGTGTGACTACAACAAAATATATGAGAATAAATTCATTGAATGATACTTCTTCTAGTATTTCTACAGTCAAAATCTTCAATCAAATATTTAAAATCATATATATATTTGGAACCCCTCTGATCGGGGCCCAAGGCGGTCGACTCTAACATCTCACACCCATACTCAGTAACGGCCCTGATCTTTTATATATATATATATATATATATATATATATATATATATATATATATATATATATACTAGTGAATATTAAATTAACAAATAGGAAGGAAATTAATGGTTTACTACTAGGTCAAAGGATGATCAATGGGCTATAGGAGATATATTAAGGGTAAAAGGGGAGCCAAAAAAAGAAGAGAAGATGTTAACTGGAACCAACTCAACTCTCTATAGTCTCTCCCTTATCATTTGTCTTTACTCTTTTTCTTTATGGGAGGGAGTTGAAACAACACACACACACACTAAAGTCTATTCTCTTAACTAACAAAGGGGGCCAACAAAGACATCTCATACAAAATCAAAAGATACTGTCCCCTAATTTCAACATTCCTCTCCTTTCACCTTTTCTTCCTTTCTTGTGTTTTATTACTTCTTAGTGTGTGTTATTGTTATGGATGGTGAATCTATTATAATAATAATAATAATAATAATAAAAATAATAATAATAATAATAATAATAATAATAATAATAATAATAATAATAATAATAATAATAATAATCTCTTTTTCAACTTCTCTTGTGCCTCCTACTTTTAGTCCTTAATGCTTCTAAATTTTGTTCTTGCCTTTCGGCGCTCTCTCTCTTCCACATACCCAAGGAAAAACAAAATCTACATACGTACCCAAGGGAAACTAAATAAGAAACTCACAGGATTAGCTCAACTGGTTGAGAATCATCAAGTTCCAAATTTGACTTATGTCAGTGTGATCATGTGGGACTTTATATCTCAACATGTTTTATCGCATGTAGAAATATATTTCGTCTATTTTTTTTTTTTTAAGTTCATTAAAATCCAAATTAACATAAAAATCAGACAAGAAACTTAGAATATATTAGCATTATTGGAGAAGGAAGGAGGAGCCATGCATGCACAGTCAACATGAGCGGAAATGTAACAGTTTTTATATGTGAACTCCGTCATTCACGCTACTTCAAAACTAAGGCACTAAATAGTGCATTTATATATGCCATGCCAGTATATTATTAATGAGTTATTAATATTCCAATAATTAATTTTTAAGTAGGTATTTATTAACTATTTAAAATTGGAGCCGGAGGGATGGGAGGATATATAAAGCCAAGTGATGATTCCATTTCCCCCTTTGGTTTAATGGAAGTGGGAAAGAAAGCACATGGTTGCCTAGTTGTGGTTGTGGGTTCTTTGCCACCACTAGTTAGTTACTCCAAAGCAACCTCAACTACATCATTTCTTTTGTTGGTAGATGGGAAAATGTTGAATTCTAGTCTATTAGCTACTTAACTCATTCTCTCTCTCTCTCTCTCTCTCTCTCTCTCTCTATATATATATATATATATATATATATATATAATGAAATTCTTTTCTATACATTTAATATAAAATAAAGTTGCATTTATTGAACAAGAACCAATTTAAGTTCAATACAATGTGGAGTAATAGATATGGAAAGTTCTCTTATTTATATTAAATTACAAATATATCCAGGGTAATCTTGTAAAATACGACTCTATTCTCGTTTGTTTAGTCTTGAATTTTATCATTAATTTTTCTCATTGCGTCCAAAAGTTCAAATGTTGCATTCTTAAATTGTAATAAAAACTTGAAGAGTTATTGACGTATTGAGTGTTTCCTTTCGCGGTATTGGCTGCAAAGGTATTGTATCAATCTCACAAGTATGATACATATTAATTTAATAAGTATGATATATTGCATCAAAAAAATATGATAAAAAGATCAATAAAATGTAATAATTTTAATGTAATTAAATTTATGTTCATCGAATAGAAAAACACTCTTTAAATTAATAAATTATTAATTTATTGATTAAATAATAACTCGCTAATTAAATTAATAAAAAATTTCAATCCCAACAATATTAATTTACAGAGGTTCTACTGTATATTTTTTTTTTTCAGGTTTATGATATTTCTGTGGATGAGGTTTGATTTGAGTTAATAAGAAATGACAGATCTATTCAGATTTGGGTATGAGGTTATCAAGACGACTTTCTTTTCGTTATTCGTATTGAAGAATTGCGCAATTTTATTCATTTTTATCTATTTTAAAAAATATTTATATTATTAAGTTTCAAATTTCAATATGAGACTACAGGAGATATGACATTGAGTCTAGTTAAAATTATTCCTTCTTGTTATTTTAGAACTTTGTCAAAAAAAGATAATATAAATATATATAAGAAATAATGGTCATACACAGTTGTATATGTTTTATTTGTACACAGTATGCCAAAATTATGTCGTTTTGGCATATTCTCTTATTTTAAATCAAAAATTAAAAACAAATATGACAAAACGACGTAGTTTTGACAGACTGTACACGAATAAAATATACACAGCTGTGTATGGTCATATTGCCTATATATATGGAGCCGGATCAGGTCCGGACGTCCGGATTTTAACAAAATCCGGACCTTTTTTTTTGTTTTTTTTTTGCTTCTTTTTTTTGAAACAACTAAAAAAAAAAAATTTATGGAACTGAAATTTTTCCATAATACAGTGTTTTGGGCGTGATTTGGATGCCTATACAAAAACATTTCTGTACAGTCTGGGCATATTCTTTTTTTAGTTGTTTCAAAAATAAAAATAAAAAATAAAAATAGTCCGCATTTTAGGACCTGTCCGGACTCCCGGACAGGATCCATTCTGTATATATATATATATATATAAAGCTTGTAGCGGATGAGAAAGTTACTGAAATGTCCCTTGAATTCTTGATCAAACTGTTGGAACAATCAATATATTGTATGCGCCGCTACATACCTTAGCGGCTGATGAGTTTGAATTTTTGAGTAAGTCTCGAGACAATTTTTTAAGAGTAATATTAGTGTGTAATAAGAAAATAATAATATTATTATTAATAATAATAATATATTAATAATAAATTTAATAATAATAATAATAATAATAATAATAATAATAATAATAATAATAAAATTGTCTTGAAACTTACTCCAAAATTCAAACTCATCAGCCACAACAACATGTAGGTAGCAAGAACACATACAATATATTGATTAATTGCATTTAAGCTATCACTAATATTTTAATGTAAGAAATAATCAAAACAATATTTTATGACGGTCGTGACAATCATTAAAAAAGATAGATTTTTGTTACGACTTTTATTTGCAATTACAAAAAGAAGGTATTTTGCGATGAAATTTTCAAGTCATCACAAAACAATAAAATATATGATTGCTCTTAGTGATGACTAATTTTACCATCATTATAAAGTATTTGTGACTGCCATTGCAATCACCAAATCTTATATGAAAGTAATTTTGTTTAGTAAGTCAACTCACATATGTTTTCTTTTATATTTGTTTTAAAATTATAATCATGATCTGGACTTTGGTGTAGTGGTAATACTCGTTATTTAGTTTGCAAATGGGAGAGGGTTCGAATCCTACAAGTATCATTTGATATAATTAATATAAATACAATTAATACAGTGAAATAAATTATATTTAAATAGAGATTCACGTTCTTACATTTGATCCCTAAAGTCTTATTTTTTGTGATGACTTTGACAATCACAATAAATTATGTGTTAATGTGATTGTATTAATCATCACAAAAGTACTAAGCGTTTGCGTGATTGTCAAAATTATATCGTAAAACCTTTCATGATGGGCATATACAAGACGACCATTGGGATGCTTAAAGCCATCACGTAAATATTTCGTGATGGTTTTCCTACTTTTTGTGATGAATTTTGGCCATTACAAATGACCATTTTTTAGTAGTGATTGTTCCAACAGTTTGATCAAGAATTCTAGGGGCACTTTAGTAAATTATCCATCCGTTACAAGTTTTATCATTGCAGCTACAATTTTAGTGACTGTCGGCTAGGTTTTTATATTTTTAAATCTCAACCATTAATGACATTCATCAACGGTGTAGGTGATGATTGCTGAAATAGTACTCTTAGCAATTGATTGCTATGAATGGGAACTATATATATATATATATATATATATATGTATAGAGAGAGAGAGAGAGAGAGAGAGAGAAAGGATCCTGTCCGGGCTCCCGGACAGGGTTAAAATACAAACTTTTTTAAACAATTTTTTTTTAATATTTTATGGAATTGGAATATATTTTTATAAAACATATCTGTACAGACTGTATAGTATGTACATATATATTTTATTATATGTATCCAAAACACACCAAAATACTTTATTATGTAAAAATTTCAATTTCATAAAATATTAAATTTTTTTAGTTATTTAAAAAAATCCGTATTTTATAAAATTCAGGATCTCGGACTAGATCCGGACCCTATATATATATATATATATATATATATATATATATATATATAGGGGTTCCATCCACAACAACCGATTGCTGTGGAGTAACCCTTTTTTAGTTTGTTGTAATTTCTGACTAGAATAAAAAAATAAAATAAAAAATTACAATAAGCCAAAAAGGGATTGCTCCACAGCAACCGGTTGCTATGGATGGAACCCCATATGTGACACCCCCAGAATAGGTATACATCACCCATATTGAGTTGCCAAATACATGGTACAAAATTCAAATACAATCTTAAATGTACAACATGAGCTGTGAGTTTTAATACAAACATTATCTTCTAGACAGCATTAAAACTCAAAAAAAGTCCTTAATACATTTATTAACACACCATTTCACAGAATATTGAGGACACTAATGCTATCCTCTGGACCGTCACTTTGTTCCTCGACTAGTCCCTGCTACGTTCTCATTTCCTGAAGAGAACAGTGAAAGAAAGGGTAAGCTCAACTAGCCCAGTAATAAAATATTATGACTAAGATAAAGCAGAATAAATTATCTTTATTCTTCAATAGTGTTAAACTGATACAAAATAACAAACATCAAGTTTAACTGCAGCGGAACAAGCAATCCAATAAAAGAGTCAAGTAGAAAATAAAATCTACTATTTTTTATGATTTAAAAGGGTTTTCATCACTTTTATCGCTGAGTCTCAGCTTTATAAATAATCCACATCATTGAATCACCCCTGCACTACGGCCAAGGATATTCTTTAGTATCACGACCACAAATTATCCATGCACTACGGGCCAAGGATATTCGTGTATTCATGAATGGTCATGATCATGCCAACAACTGTCCATCAATGCACTACGGGCCAATGAGAACTTTTTTCACATTATTTGTAACATTATGGTCATGATTACACCGAATAATCCCTGGTCATAATTATACCAAGTCCATCTATGCACTACAGGCCACAGATGACTTTCAACATAATATAAACATGAGGATGATGACAATGATATAAGAATTAAATAAAACAAGTTCAAGAATTAATTTATCCAGGAACAAATAACGTCCAAATTGTCAACATGATACTTCTTTGTGGAGTAAAATTCAAAAATGTTCAGAAGAATATTTTCATGAAAAGATACTGGATGAAGCGCAAATATCAATGATATTCCACTAATTTTATGGAGTATAGAAGTCAAAACTTTAACCAACTGAGTATAATAAAGAATTAAATAATAAAAGAAATCACCAGGTATGCGATAGACCGCACAGACAGGTTATTCCAACAGAATAATAAATAACGGAACCAGGTCATGCGTAAATGCACAGACATGATGTTCCAACAGAATGATAAATAATGGAACCAGGTCATGCGTAAAGCACATACACAATGTTCCAACAGAATAATAAAGAACGGAACCAGGTCATGCGTAAAGCACAGACAGGATGTTCCAACGGAATGATAAAGAACAGAATAATAACAAAAATCACCATGCATGCAGTACTTCGCATAGACAGATTATTCCAACATAATGATAAAGAATGAAATAACAGAAGTATTTCATCAAGTATAGGGTAGCCCGCGTATACAGGTTATTCCAACAGAATAATAAAGAATGGAATAACAGAATTTATATTCATGAATACGAAAGAAATAATACCCCTTACGAGTACAACAAATAATATTCTCTACCTTAGAAAAAAGAGTACTGGATATAGAAGTAGTGAAGTAGCAGAACACTTTTCTTCTTTCTCTCTATAGTTTCTCTCTCTAGAGTTTCAGTGAATTCGTAAGAAATAATGAAGGAATGAGTTTCTATTTATAGAAGAATGGATTGCATAGTAACTAATTCATGAACGGTCCAGATTGATTTACTTTAAACGAACGGTCCAGATTTAAAACAAAATCTTTTAAATAAAATAAAATATATTCTATTTATAATATAATAAAACGAATAACTTTATAAAAGTATTCTATTTTATATAAAAAGATTTTACTATGCAAAACACTATGCAAGCACTATGCAAGCACTATGCATAATAAAATATAATATATTCTAATTATTATCTAATAAAATAAATAACTTTATAAAAGTATTCTATTTTATATAAAAAGATTTTACCATACAAAATACTATGCATAATAGAATATTATATATTCTATTTATAGTCTAATAAAACGAATAACTTTGTAAAAGTATTATGTTTTATATAAAAAGTTTTCTGTTTTATTACATTAATAATACTAATAAAATAAACTTTATCACCATTATTATAATTCACAATATTATTCGACCAGGTCGTTCCCAAGAAAGAGGGGGCTTTTCAATAAGGATTTCTCCCTATTGGCGCACAATTAGGTGACCAAACCTCTCCTTGACAGAACTTCTAGATATTGTTAATATTACAAATAATAATATTAGTAACCTTGTCGTCTCAATTATTGATTTAATAATATATAAAATATTGACAATAATTGAATCAAATAACGTGAGATACTATGCAACAATTACTGTAGCAATAATTGAACAAAACTGAGTGACTTCTCATGTAAGCATAAATAATCAATATCGTGTGCTACTATACAACCACGCGTATTACTTTACTTTTAACACCGAGTGTTTCAACAGTTAATGGTAAAAACTTCCACCGTTATTTTCATAAAGTATTTTTGTCATTTTCTCAATCTGACAATAATTTCGTTGTGGGGTCCACCAATGATTGTGTCGTTGTACGAATATTCCATGTTAAAACGAATATTACCCGACCAATCGAATATTATATAACAACTTGCGTACTTTGCAAAATTTATAAATATTACCCACAACTATAACATTATATCAAATTTACTCCATAATATTCAAAAATGATATTTATAAAAAATTCATATTTATTTATAAAAGTTGGGGTCTTACAACCTCCCCTTCTTATGAAATTTTACCCTCGAAATTAGGGTACGTACCTGGTCTGTCGAAGAGGTAAGGATACCTTGATTTCATTTCAGATTCTAACTCCCACGTCATTTCCTCAACATCGTGGTTTCTCCACAAAACTTTGATTTGAGGTATAACCTTAGAGCGTAGAATATGTTACTTCTTATCCAAGATTTGAACAGGAACCTCTTCATACGTCAAATCTTCCGCTATTTCGTCCGGTTCTAACTCAATAATGTGGTTCGGGTCTTCCACATATTTACGTAACATGGATATGTGAAAAACGTTATGAACACGAGACATACTTGGCGGTAAAGCGAGTTTATAGGCCACAGTTCCTACTCGATCAAGGATTAAAAATGGGCCGATGAATCGAGGATTGAGCTTTCCTCTCTTTCCAAATCTCGTAACTCCTTTCTATGGAGCAACACGTAACAACACATGATCTCCTATATCGAATTCCACGTCCTTTTAATGAAGATCAACATAACTCTTTTGTCGATCTTGTGAGGTTTTTATACGTTGTCGGATCGTTTAAATCTTTTCCGTAGTCATACGTACCAACTCTAGTCCCAACAACGTTGCTTCACCCACCTCATCCCAACATACTGGAGAACGACACTTTCTTCTATACAACGCTTCGAATGGAGCCATGCCAATACTTGCTTGATAGCTGTTGTTGTAGAAAAACTCCACCAATGGTAAGAACTTGTCCCAACTTCCCTTGAAGTCAAAGACACAGAGTCTTAATAGATCTTCAAGAGTTTGAATCGTTCTCTCCGACTGCCCGTCCGTCTGAGGATGATATGCCGAGTTAAATCGTAAATCTGTGCCCATAGCTTTTTGCAAACTAACCCAAAATCTTGAAGTGAATCTTGAGACTCGATCAGAAACTATGGATACTGGCATACCATGCAATCTTAAAATCTCGTTTATGTACATACGAGCAAGACGTTCAAGTGTATAAGTTTTCCATATCGGTAAGAAATGAGCAGACTTGGTCAATCTATCAACAATGACCTAAATCGCATCTATGCCTTGAGAATCTCTCTTCATATTGCTCCACCAAAATGTATAAGATCACGATATATTTTGGTACACCCAGGATGGATTGCAAACGGTGTGTTGTGCGCCTCCATCATAATTTTATACTTTAAATCAGGGTCGTTAGGAACACAAAGTCTGGAGTTGACTCGAAGTATTCCTTATTCATCAATTCTTGCTTCCGGTATAGCACCTTCTTGCACTTTCTTCCTCATACACATCAGTTCTAGGTCTGTAGCTTGAACAACTTTAACTTTATCGATTAAAGTCGGTTCTACTCGTATATTCGCCATCATCACATGGGTCCCCGGAGTCTTTAACTCTATCTCCACCCTTTGCAAGTCACACAAAATGGGCCTTTGCGTTGACAATATCGCACTCGTACCCGCATATGATCTTCTACTCAATGCGTTAGCTACCACGTTCGCTTTTCCAGGATGGTATGATCATAATCTTTCAACAGTTCAAGCCAACGTCATTGTCGCATGTTAAGTTCCTTTTGAGTGAAGAAATATTTGAGGCTTTTATGATCCGTAAAGATCTCCACTTTCTCTCCATACACGTAATACCTCCAAATTTTAAGTGTGAAGACAACAACTGCCAACTCTAGATCATGAGTATGATAATTCCTCTCATATTCTTTGAGTTGTCTTGAGGCATAGGCTATGACTTTCCCATGTTACATGAGAACACATCCTAACCTTTTGCCCGAAGCATCACTGTAGATGACAAATACCTCCGAGACAGATGGTATTATCAGAACAGGAGCTGAAATGAGTCTCCTCTTGAGTTCTTGAAAACTCTTCTCACATTCATCGCTCCAACCGAATTTTGTATCTTTCCGATTCAGCTGAGTTAATGGAGTAGAGATTTGAGAAAATTCTTCCACGAATCTCCGATAATAACCAGCTAAGCCGAGAAAGCTACGTACTTCGGTCACTAATTTGGGTTGCTCCCAACTTTGAATAACTTCAATCTTTGTCGTGTCAACAGATATTTCATGAATTGATACTACGTGCCCAAGGAATGCTACTTCCTCAAGCCAGAACTCGCATTTCTTCAACTTTGCATAAAGCTTGTATTTACGAAGCTTTTGAAGTATCAGCCTCAAGTGTTGCTCATGATCTTCACGGCTTTTGGATGTCATCAATAAAGACGACCACAAAGTGATCCAAATATTCTTTGAATACTCGGTTCATTATATCCATGAAGGCATCAGGAGCATTAGTCAATCCAAAGGACATAACTAGGAATTCATAATGCCCGTACCGAATTCTAAAAGCCTTCTTTGGAATGTCATCGGTTCTAATCTTCAATTAGCGATATTCGGAATGAAGATCAATCTTTGAAAAGAATTTGGCTCCTTGCAACTTGTCAAACAGGTCATTAATACGTGGCAATGGGTACTTATTTTTGATGGTGACATGATTCAACTCCCGATAATCAATACAAAGTCGCATACTCCCATCTTTCTTCTTCACGAATAGAACAGGAGCACTCCAAGGAGAAGTACTAGGACGAATAAAGCCAATGTCTAACAATTCCTGCAGTTGGGTCTTTAACTCCTGAAGTTCAATAGGAGCCATTCGATATGGGGTTTTGGAAATGGGTTTTGTACCAGGTTCAAGGTCGATACAAAATTCAATTTCACGCTCTGGGGGTAGGCCAGGAAGTTATTCAGGGAATACGTCAGGGAATTTAATAACAATAGAAATATCATTCAAAACTGACGTATTTTTGTTTAGATCCGTGACATGAGCTAAGAAAGCTTGACATCCGTTTTTTAATAAATGAATAGCTTTATGGCTTGAGATGACAGTGATTGATTTTAATGGTTTGGTTGCTTGAATTCGCATAATAGGGTGGTTAGGAATATGAAAGCTAACAACCTTACGAAAAAATCAATTTTTGCATAATGAGTAATTAACTAAACAAAACCTAGAATCACATCAAATGCAAGTATTTTTAATGAAATAAGATTGACAGGTAATGTGAGGGTACTGATTTGAACCAAACAAGACTTATAAACAGTGGATGTTATGAAGCTTTCTCCCAAAGGAGTTTCTACAGATAAGTCAAAGTCTAATTTCTCCGGAGTCAAATTTAATCGTTGAGCGCAAGTAGGAGAAATAAAAGAATGGGTAGAACCGGTATCAAATAAGGTATAGACTTCGCTAGAGTTTATGATAAGCTTACTCGTGATGACCTCGTTCGGGTTCCTTACTTTTTGGGAGGTAACTACAAACGCTCTCCCTTGCACTACCGGCTTTGAATTTTCTGGGACGGCCTTTGGTGCCTCCATCCTAGCTGAACTTGTCTTGGGTGAACGACAAAATCGGGCTAGGTGACCTTTTCTTCCACAATTATAACATGCTTTGGACGGCATCGCGCAGGTTGGACAGATGTGTCCCTCTCCTCCGCATTTGAAGCATATGATAGGTGGTCGTTCTCCTTCCTTAACAACAGGTGCTGGTGCTGAAGTCTTTCCATTATTTTTGAATCTCCTCTTCTTGAAATGTCCATTCTTATTGTTTTAGCCCTGATTACAACCGAAGTGGTTACCATTTCTGGCCTGTTGATTCCCTCCATGCTTGTTGTCACCGCTTCGATGACTGTTCTCACTGGTATTACCATTTGCCGGCTGCTTTCTCTTGGTTGCGTTGACTAGTTATCGCGCTCCAATAACTGAGCCCTATTTACAACATGTGAGATCCCAGATTTTATGAATAAAGATTTAATTTTCTCAAAATATTTTTTTTAATATTATGGCATGGATTTGATATAATGTTATAGTTGTGGGTAGTATTTATAAATTTTAAAAAGTATGCAAGTTGTTGTATAATATGTGATTGGTCGAGGAATATTCTTTTTGTCGGGGAATATCCGTACGACGTACATTCATTGGTGGACCCTGCAACGGAATTATTGTCGGATGGAGAAAACGACAAAAATATTTTTATGAGAATAACATCGGAAGTTTTACCGTTAAAACTGTTGAACTACTCGGTAGTAAAAATACAGTAATACGCATGGTTGCATAGTAGCACACGGTATTGATTATTGATGTTTACGTGATAAGTCACTCAGTTTTGTTTTATTAGTATTATTAACATAATAAAACAGAAAAACTTTTTATATAAAACAGAATACTTTTATAAAGTTATTCTATAAATAGAATATATTATATTCTATTGTGCATAGTGTTTTGCATAGTAAAATCTTTTTATATAAAACAGAATACTTTTATAAAGTTATTCTATATATAGAATATATTATATTTTATTATGCATAGTGTTGCATAGTGTCTGTATAGTGTTTTGCATAGTAAAATATTTTTATATAAAACAGAATACTTTTATAAAGTTATTCGTTTTATTAGATTATAAATAAAATATATTATATTTTATTTAAAAGATTTTTCTTTAAATACGGACCGTCCGATTAAAAGTAAATCAATCTGGACCGTTCACGAATTAGTTACTATACAGTCCATTCTTCTATAAATAGAAGCTCATTCCTTCATTATTTCTTACGAATTCACTGAAACTCTAGAGAGAGAAACTATAGAGAGAGTTCTTCTTCTATAATCTTAAGCGTATTTTAGAGTTTAAGAAAGCTTTGAGCGTAGTGCAAGTTTTCTTCGAGTATATCCTAGCCCTACCAGTCGGAATACTCTTCTTTCAAAGATAGGGGATATTATTTGTTGTACTCGTAGGAGATATTATTTGTTGTACTCGTAAAGGATATTATTTGTTGTACTCGTAAGAGATATTATTTCTTTTGTATTCATGAAGAGAACTTCTGTTATTCCATTCTTTATTATTCTATTGGAATAACCTGTATACGCGGTATACCCTATACTTGGTGAAATTCTTCTGTTATTCCATTCTTTATTATTATGTTGGAATAACCTGTCAATGCAAAGTACTGCATACATGGTGAAATTCTTCTGTTATTGCATTCATATTATTCTGTTGGAATAACCTGTTTATGCGAAGTACCGCATACATGGTGAAATTCTTCTAATATTTCGTTCTTTATTATTATGTCGGAATATCCCGTCTGTGCGTTTACGCCGGACCTGGTTCCATTATTTATTATTATATCGGAATATCCTGTCTGTGCGTTTATGTCAGACTTGGTTCCATTATTTATTATTCTGTCAGAATATTCTGTCTGTGCGTTTACGCCGGACCTATTTCCATTATTTATTATTCTGTTGGGAATAACCTGTCTGTGCAGTCTATCGCACGCATGGTGAATACTTATGTTATTCCATTCTTTATTATTCTATTGGAATAACCTGTCTATGTGGATTACCACATGCATGGTGAATGATCCTTCGTATTCATTCCTTATTAAATTATGAAAATGATCTGTCTACGTGTATTACCGCATGGTGGATGAAAATACATTTGCAGTTTCATATATTCTATTATACTCAGTTGGTTAAAGTTTTGACTTCAATACTCCATGAAATTAGTGGAATATCCTTTATATTTGCGCTTCATCCAGTATCTTTTCATGAAAATATTCTTCTGAGCATTCTTGAATTTTACTCCACAAAGAAGTATCATGTTGACAATTTGGACGTTATTGGTTCCTGGATAAATTAATCCTTGAACTTGTTTTATTGAATTATTATGTCATTGTCATCATCCTTATGTTAATATTATGTTGAAATTCATCTGTGGCCTGTAGTGCATAGATGGACTTGGTATGATTATGACCAGGGATTATTCGGTATAATCATGACCTTAATGTTACAAATGATGTGGAAAAAGTCCTCATTGGCCCGTAGTGTATTGATGGATAGTTTTTGGTATGATTATGGTTATGGATTTTCTTTGGCCATGGGTGCAAAGATGAATTTTTTATGGCATTATTAGGACCGTTGATAAAAACATGATTATCTTTGGCCCGTGGTGCATGGATAATTCGTGGTCGTGATACTAAAGAATATTCTTGGCCAGTGCAGGGATGATTTGATAATGTGAATTATTTATTAAGTTGAGTCTCAGCGATAAAAGTAATGAAAAATCTTTTAAATCATAGAAGATAGTAGATTTTATTCTCTACTTGACTCTTCTAATGGATTGCTTGTTCCGCTGCAGTTAAACTTGATGTTTGTTATATTTTATTAGTTTAACACTGTTGAAGGCTAATGATAATTTATTCTGCATTATCTTAGTCATAATATTTCTTACTGGGCTAGTTGAGCTCACCCTTTTACTTTCATTATTCTCTTTAAGAAATGAGAACGTAGCAGGGACTAGTCGGGGAACGGAGTGATGGTCCTAGATGGTGCATTAGTAGTTCTCACTATTCTATGAAATAGTATGATAATAAATGTAATGAGGACCCCATTGAGTTTTTATATTGTCTAGATGACAATATTTGTATTAAAACTCACAACATATGTTTAGTCGTATTTTGCACGACTGTTGTATAATTAAGTTGTATTTGAATTTTATACCATGTATTTGGCGACTCAGAATGAGTGATGTGTGACGCCCCCAAAATAGATATACATCACCCATCTTGAGTCGCCAAATACATGGTATAAAATTCAAATACAACTGAATAACACAACTGTCGTGTAAAATACGACAAAACATAAGCTATGAGTTTTAATACAAATATTGTCATCTAGACAATATCTACACTCAATGGAGTCCTCATTACATTTATTATCACACTATGTCATAGAATGGTGATGACTACTAATGCTATCATCTGGACCGTCACTCCGTTTCCCGACTAGTCCCAGCTACGTTCTCATTTCCTGAAGAGAACAATGAAAGCAAAAGGGTGAGCTCAACTAGCCCAGTAAGAAATATTATGACTAAAATAATGCAGAATAATTTATCATTAGCCTTCAACAGTGTTAAACTGATAAAATATAACAAACATCAAGTTTAACTGCAGCGGAATAAGCAATCCATTAGAAGAGTCAAGTAGAGAATAAAGTCTACTATCTTCTATGATTTAAAAGGTTTTTCATCACTTTTTTCGCTGAGACTCAGCTTAATAAATAAACCACATCATCCCTTCACTACGGCCAAGGATATTCATTAGTATCACGACCACAAATTTTCCATACACTACGGGCTAAAGATATTCGTGTATTCATCAATGGTCATGATCATGCCAACAACTGTCCATCAATGCACTACGGTTAAGGAGGATTTTTATCACATCATTTGTAACATTACGGTTATGATTATACCGAATAATCCCTGTTCATAATCATACCAAGTCCATTTATGCACTACAGATCACAAATGACTTTCAACATATTATAAACATGAGGATGATGACAATGATATAAAAATTCAATAAAACAAATTCATGAATTAATTTTTCCAGGAACCAATAACGTTCAAATTGTCAACATGATACTGCTTTGTGGGATAAAACTCAAGAATGCTCAGAAGAATATTTTCATGAAAAGATACTGGATGAAGCGTAAATATCAAGGATATTTCACTAATTTCATGGAGTATAAAAGCCAAAAATTTAACCAACTGAGTATAATAAAGAATGGAATAACAAAAGAAATCACCAGGCATGCGATAGACCGCACAGACAGGTTATTCCAACAGAATAATAAATAACGGAACAAGGTCATGCGTTAATGCATAGATAGGATATTCCAATAGAATAATAATTAACAGAACCAGGTCATGCGTAAAGCATAGACAGGATGTTCCAATAGAATGATAAATAATGGAACCAAGTCATGCGTAAAGCACAAAAAAGATGTTCCAACGGAATGATAAAGAATGAAATAATAGAAGAATTTCACCAAGTATAGGGTAGTCCGCGTATACAGGTTATTACAATAGAATAATAAAGAATGGAATAACATAAGTTCTCTTCATGAATATAAAAAAATTATACCCCTTACCATGGAAAAAAAATGGATACTGGAATAGTGAGGTAGCAGACTTCTCTTCTTCTTTCGCTCTATAATTTCTCTCTATAATAATTGCTCTAAAGTTTTTGTGAATTGGTGAGAAATGAAGGAAGAATGAGCTTCTATTTATAGGAAACAATAGTTTTGATAATTGCACATTTTGGGGCTCGAAATATTACAGTACAATAGCTCCAACTTTTCTTTCATTTTTAATTTAGTCCTGCAAGTATTATCAAACTTGCACCACCTCCCCTAATAGTAAATAATGTGAATCAATAGTTCAATCATGTGAATCAATAGTATAATCATGTGAATCAATAGTACACACATATGAACAAATAGTTATATAAGAATATGAATTAGTAGCAATTAATTGCTCATTTATCCGATAAATTACCCGATTTATCAATATAACCCCCAGACATCCATTATCATCGGAATAGATGTCGATTTCCATTAACACTAATAATCCCAACACAATGGAACTATCAAATTCATCTTTAATCAACACGAAATTATTCATCATTAATATTATAACTCACAATATTTAACAACCAAGTCGTTCCCAGGAAAGAGGGGACTTTTCGATAAGGGTTTCTCATTATTGGCGCACAATTAGGTGACCAAACCTCTCCTTGACAGAACTTCTAGACATTATAAATATTGCAATTTAATAATATGAATAACTTTGTCGTCTCAATTATTGATTTAATAATATATCATATAATGCAGATGATACTGTGACAATAATCGAATCAATAATATGAGAGATATGATGCAGCAATTACTGTAGCAGTAATTGGGTATAACTGAGTGACTTCTCACGTAAATATCAATAATCAATACCATGTGCTATTATGCAACCACGCGTATTACTGTACTTTACTACCGGGTAGTTCAACAGTTTTAACGGTAATATTTTCGCCGTTATTTTTATAAAAAGACAATTCTGTCTTTTTCTAATTACGACAATACTTCCGTTGTGGGGTCCACCAATGATTGTGCCGTCGTAAGAATATTCTCTGTTAAAATGAATATTCCCCGACCAATCGAATATTATATAACCACTTGCTTACTTTGTAAAATTTGTAAATAATACCTACAACTATAACATTATATCATATCCACACCATAATATTCAAAAATATATTTCGAGAGAATTTAATCTTTATTCATAAAAGTTGGGGTCTTACAACCTCACCTTCTTATGAAATTTCGTCCTCGAAATTAGGGTACGTACCTGGTATATCAAAGAGATGAGGATATCTTGACTTCTTCTCATATTCTAACTCCAATGTCATTTCTTCAACATTGTGGTTTCCCCACAAAACTTTGACTTGAGGTATAACCTTGGAGCGTAGAATATGATCCTTCTTATCCAAGATTTTAAAAGACAACTCTTTATACATTAAATTTTCCTCTATCTCGCCTGGTTCTAATTCAATAATGTGGTTCGGGTCTTTCACATATTTACGTAACATAGATATTTGAAAAACGTTATGAACACGAGACATACTTGGCGGTAAGGCGAGTCTATAGGCCACAGTTCCTACTCAATCGAGGATTAAAAATGGGCCAATGAATCGAGGGTTGAGCTTTCCTCTCTTTCCAAATCTCGTAACTCCCTTCCATGGAGCAACACGTAATAACACATGATCTCCAATATCGAATTCCACGTCCTTTCGAAAAAGATCATCATAACTCTTTTGTCGATATTGTGAGGTTTTTATACGTTGTTGGATCATTTGAATCTTTTCCGTAGTCATACGTACCAACTCCGGTCCCAACAACGTTGCTTCACCCACCTCATCCCAACATACTGGAGAACGACACTTTCTTCTATACAACACCTCAAATGGAGCCATGCCAATACTTGCTTGATAACTATTGTTGTAGGAAAACTCCACCAATGGTAAGAACTTGTCCCAACTTCCCTTGAAGTCTAGGACACAGAGTCTTAATAAATCTTCAAGAGTTTGAATAGTCCTTTCCGACTGTCCGTCCATTTGAGGATGATATGCTGGGCTAAATCGTAAATCCGTGCTCATAGCTTTTTGCAAACTAACCCAAAATCGTGAAGTGAATCTTGGGTCTATTTCTGGCATACCATGCAATCTTACAATCTCTTTTATGTACATACGAGAAAGACGTTCAAGTGTATAAGTTTTTCGTATAGGTAAGAAATGAGAAGACTTGGTCAATCTATCAACAATGACCCAAATCGCATCTATGCCTTGAGAAACCTTGGGATGACCAGTAACAAAATCCATGGTAATGTGCTCTCACTTCCATTCTGGAATTTCAAGCGGTTGCAATGGACCTTTTGGTACTTGATGCTCCGCCTTGACTCGTTGACAAGTTACACACCTTGAGATAAATAGTGCCATCTCTCTCTTCATATTGCTCCACCAAAATGTATGACGAAGATCACGATACATTTTGGTACTCGCAGGATGGATTACAAACGGTGTGTTGTGCGCCTCCATCCTAATTTTATACTTTAAATCAGGGTCGTTAGGAATACAAAGTCTGGAGTTGACTCGAAGTATTCCTTCTTCATCAATTCTTGCTTCCGGCATAGCACCTTCTTGCACTTTCTTCCTCATACGCATCAGTTCCAGGTCTGTTGCTTGAGCTACTTTAACTTTATCGATTAAAGTCGGTTCTACTCGTATATTCGCCATCATCACATGGGTCCCCGGAGTCTTTAACTCTAGATCATGAGTAGGATAATTTCTCTCATATTCTTTGAGTTGTCGTGAGGCATAGGCTATGACTTTCCCATGTTGCATGAGAACACATCTTAACCCTTTGCCTGAAACATCACTGTAGATGACAAATCCCTCCGAGCCAGATGGTATTGTCAGAACAAGTGCTGAAATGAGTCTTCTCTTGAGTTCTTGAAAACTCTTCTCACATTCCTCGCTCCAACCAAACTTTGTATCTTTTCGAGTCAGCTGAGTTAATGTAGTAGCGATTCGAGAAAACCCTTCTACGAATCTCCGATAATAACCAGCTAAGCCAAGAAAGCTACGTACTTCGGTCACTGACTTAGGTTGCTCCCAGCTTTGAATTGCTTCAATCTTTGCCGGGTCAACAGATATTCCATGATTTGATATTACGTGCCCAAGGAATGCAACTTCCTCAAGCCAGAACTCGCATTTCTACAACTTGGCATATAGCTTGTTTTCACGAAGCTTTTGGAGTATCAGCCTCAAGTGTTGCTCATGGTCTTCACAAGTTTTGGAGTATATGAGGATGTCATCAATAAAGATGACCACAAAGTGATCCAAATATTCCTTGAATACTCGGTTCATCATGTCCATGAAAGCAGCAGGAGCATTAGTCAATCCAAAAGATATGACTAGGAATTCATAATGCACGTATCGAGTTCTGAAAGCAGTCTTTGGAATGTCATCGGTTTTAATCTTCAACTGATGATATCTGGAACGAAGATCAATCTTTGAAAAGAATTTGGCGCCTTGCAACTGATCAAACAGGTCATCAATACGAGGCAACGGGTACCTATTTTTTATGGTGACATTATTTAACTCCCGATAATCAATACAAAGACGCATACTTCCATCTTTCTTCTTCACGAATATAACAGGGGCACCCCAAGGAGACGTACTAGGTCGAATGAAACCGATGTCTAACAATTCTTGCAGTTGGGTTTTTAACTCTTGAAGTTCAATAGGAGCCATTCAATATGGGGCTTTGGAAATGAGTTTTGTATCGGGTTTAAGATCGATATCAAACTCGATTTCATGCTCTGGGGGTAGGCCAGGAAGTTCTTCAGGGATTACGTCAGGAAATTTATTAACAATAGAAATATCATTCAAATCTGACGTATTTTTGTTTAAATCTGTGACATGAGCTAAGAAAGCTTGACATCTGTTTTTAATAAACGAATAGCTTTATGACTTGAGATGACCGTGATTGATTTTAATGGTTTGGTCACCTGAATTCGCATAGTAGGTTGATTAGGAATATGAAAGCTAACGACCTTACAAAAATAATCAATTTTAGCATGATGAGTAGTTAACCAATTAATCCCTAGAATCACATCAAATGCAAGTATTTTTAAAGAAATAAGATCGACAGGTAACATGCGGCTACCGATTTAAATCAAACAAGACTTATAAACAGTGGATGTAATGAAGGTTTCTCCCAACGGAGTTTCAACCGATAAGTCAAAGTCTAATTTTTCCGGAGTCAAATTTAAACGTTGAGTGCAAGTAGGATAAATAAAAGAATGGGTTGAACCGGTATCAAATAAGGTATATACTTCGCTAGAGTTTATGATAAATTAACCCGTGATGACCTTGTTCGGGTTTCTTTCTTTTTGGGAGGTCAAAACAAACGCTCTCCCTTGAACTACCGACTTTGACTTTTCTGGGACGACCTTTGGTGCCTCCATCCCAGCTTAACTTGTCTTTGGTGCACGATAAAATCAGGCTAGGTGACCTACTCTTCCACAATTTCCATCTACATTTTAGACAGGAGCCGCTCTCGCTTGATGTTGCATGAATCGCGTAAAGCCTCTGAATATTCCATCGTTCATCATTTGGTCAGTGTTGTTGTTTGCATGAGGATTGTCGCCTTCCTGATGCACATTATCCTAATTATTGATATGTGGTGACTAAACGGTCTCCTGTGCTCCATTGCTATTCTCAATATTCTCGGATGTCATTTTTAGATACTGTCACAAAACAAGGGTTAATTGACATGCAACATATTATTCTTAAAATCTGACCGACCAATTAAATACCAAATAAACTTAGGTAGGTCATACTAGTGAAGGAATTCCTCGTCTCTCCCCTCCTAGTTCTAGTCTCACATCTTAGTCAGGGATCATATCTCTAAGCTTTGATACCAACTGTGGCGCCCCCAAAATAGATATACATCACCCATCTTGAGTCGTCAAATACATGGTATAAAATTCAAATACAACTTAATGATACAACTATCGTGTAAAATACGACAAAACATAAGCTATGAGTTTTAATACAAATATTTTCATCTAGACAATATCCACACTCAATGGAGTCCTCATTACATTTATTATCACACTATTTTATAGAATAGTGAGGACTACTAATGCTATCATCTGGACTGTCACTCCGTTCTCCGACTAGTCCCAGCTACGTTCTTATTTCCTGAAGAGAACAATGAAATCAAAATGGTGAGATCAACTAACCCAGTAAGAAATATTATGACTAAAATAATGTAGAATAATTTATCATTAGTCTTCAACAGTGTTAAACTGATAAAATATAACAAACATCAAGTTTAACTGCAGCAGAACAAGCAATCCATTAGAAGAGTCAAGTAGAGAATAAAGTCTACTATCTTCTATGATTTAAAAGGTTTTTCATCACTTTTATCGCTGAGACTCAAGCTACGAGTAGAACCGACTTTAATCGATAAAGTTAAAGCTGCTCAAGCTACAGACCTGGAGTTAATGCGTATGAAGAAGAAAGTGCAAGAAGGTGCTATGCCGGAAGCAAGAATCGATGAGGAAGGAATACTTCGAGTCAACTCCAGACTTTATGTTCCTAAAAACCCTGATTTAAAGTATAAAATCATGATGGAGGCGCACAACACACCATTTGCAATCCATCCTGCGAGTACCAAAATGTATCGTGATCTTCGACATATATTTTGGTGGAGCAATATGAAGAGAGAGATAACAGATTTTATCTCAAGGTGTTTAACTTGTAAAAGAGTCAAGGCGGAGCATCAAGTACCAAAAGGTCCATTGCAACCACTTGAAATTCCAGAATGGAAGTGGGAACACATTACTATGGATTTCGTTACTGGTCTTCCCAAAGTTTCTCAAGGCATAGATGCGATTTGGGTCATTGTTGATAGATTGACCAAGTCTGTTCATTTCTTACCGATACGAGAAACTTATACACTTGAACGTCTTGCTCGTATGTACATAAATGAGCTTGTAAGATTGCATGGTATGCCAGTAACCATTGTTTCTGATCGAGACCCAAGATTCACTTCAAGATTCTGGGTTAGTTTGCAAAAAGCTATGGGCACGGATTTACGATTTAGCTTGGCATATCATCCTCAAATGGACGGGCAGTCGGAGAGGACGATTAAAACTCTTGAAGATCTATTAAGACTCTGTGTCCTTGACTTCAAGAGAAGTTGGGACAATTTCTTACCATTGGTGGAGTTTTTCTACAACAACAATTATCAAGCAAGTATTGGCATGGCTCCATTCGAAGCGTTGTATGGAAGAAAGTGTCGTTCTCCAGTATGTTAGGATGAGGTGGGTGAAGCAACGTTGTTGGGACCGAATTTGGTATGTATGACTACAGAAAAGATTCAAACGATCCGACAACGTAAATAAACCTCACAAGATCGACAAAAGAGTTATACTGAAATTTATCGAAAGAACGTGGAATTCGATATAGGAGATCATGTGTTGTTACGTATTGCTCCATGAAAAGGAGTTATAAGATTTGGAAAGAGAGGAAAGCTCAACCCTCGATTCATTGGCCCATTTTTAATCCTCGATCAAGTAGGAATTGTGGCGTTTAGACTCGCTTTACCGCCAAATATGTCTCGTGTTAATAACGCTTTTCACATATCTATGTTACGTAAATATGTGAAAGACCCGAACCACATTATTGAATTAGAACCAGACGAGATAGAGGAAGATTTAACGTATGAAGAGGTTTCTGTTAAAATCTTGGATAAGAAGGAATATATTCTACGCTCCAAGGTTATACCTCAAGTCAAAGTTTTATGGAGAAACCATGATGTGGAAGAAATGACCTGGGAGTTAGAATCTGAGATGAAATCTAGATATCCTTACCTCTTCGATATACCAGGTACGTACCCTAATTTCGAGAATAAAATTTCATAAGAAGCGGAGGTTGTAAGACCCCAACTTTTATGAATATAGAATAGTTTTCTCAAAATATATTTTTGAATATTATGGTGTGGTTTTGATATAATGTTATAGTTGTGGGTAATATTTATAAATTTTGCAAAGTACGCAAGTTGTTATATAATATTCGATTGGTCAGGAAATATTCATTTTAACAGGGAATATTCGTACAACGACACAATCATTGGTGGACCCCCACAACGGAATTATTGTCGAATTGAGAAAACGACAAAAATAGTTTATGAAAATAACGACGGAAGTTTTACCGTTAACTGTTGAAACACCCGGTGTTAAAAGTAGAGTAATACGCGTGGTTGCATAGTAGCACACGTTATTGATTATTGATGCTTACGTGAGAAGTCACTCGGGTGTACTCAATTATTGCTATAGTAATTGTTGCATCATACCTCTCATATTATTGATTCGATTATTATCACAGTATCATCTGCATAATATGTTATTTTATTAAATCAATAATTGAAACGACAAATTTATTCATATTATTAAATTAAAATATTACAATGTCTAGAAGTTCTGTCAAAGAGAGGTTTGGTCACCTAATTGCGCCCTAATAGGGAGAAATCCTTATTGGAAAGCCCTATCTTTCCTGGGAACGACCTGGTTGATAAATATTATGAGTTATAATATTAATGATGAATGTTATTAAAATTGAAGTTGTGCTCAGATTTGAATTTGGAGACGCGGACGTGATATTTGAGTCCGTAACGATGAAATTAGTAAAAATAGTCTATAAAAACAAAATTTTTCCGGAATTCACTATTTAGTCAAAAAGTCAACAGTTGACTTTTTCGGGAAAAGTCAAACTTCAAAATTTCAAAATTTATATTTTTGATAAAAATGATTTCATTGTGTTGGAATTATTTGTGTTAGTGAAAATCGATAATTATTTCGATAATAATTGATGTCTAGAGGTTATATTGACCAATCGGGTATTTAACCGGATAAATGAGTAATTGATTGCTATTATTTCGCATGATTATAACTATTTGTTCACATGTGTATACTATTATTTCACATTCTTGTTACTATTAGGGGTGTTGGTGCATGATTGATAATACTTGCATGACTAAGTTAAAAATAGAGGTATAGATGGAGGTATTATACTGTAATTCGTATTTTCACATGTCTAGAACTATTTATTCACATAATTTACTATTAAATCACATTATTTACTATTAGGGGAGGTGGTGCAAGTTTGATAATACCTCCATGACTAAATTAAAAATAAAGGAAAAGTTGGAGGTATTGTACTATAATTGTCGAGCCCCAAAACGTGCAATTATCAAAACTATATTTTCCTATAACTAGAAGCTCATTCTTCCTTCATTTCTCACCAATTCACAAAAGCTTTAGAGCGATTATTATAGAGAGAAATCATAGAAAGAAAAAGAGAAGTCTGCTATCTCACTATTCTAGTATCCAATTTTTCTAAGGTAGGGAATATTATTTGTTGTACTCGTAGGAAATATTATTTGTTGTACTCGTAGGGAATATTATTTATTGTACTCGTAGAGAGAATTATTTCTTTCTTATCTATGAAGAGAACTTCTGTTATTTCATTCATTATTATTTTGTTGGAATAACCAGTATACGCGGGCTACCCTATACTTGGTGAAATTCTTCTGTTGTTCCATTCTTTATCATTCTGTTGGAACATCCTGTTTGTGCGTTCTACGCCGGACTTGGTTCCGTCTTTATTATTATGTTGGAATATCATGTCCGTGCGTAAACGTTGGACCTGATTCCGTCTTTATTATTCTGTTGGAATATCCTGTTTGGGCGATCTACGCCGGACCTGATTCCGTCTTTATTATTCTGTTGGAATATCCTGTCTGTGCATTTTACGCCGGACTTGATTCCGTCTTTATTATTCTGTTGGAATATCCTGTCTGTGCGTTTTACGCCGAACCTGATTTCGTTATTTATTATTCTATTGGAATAACCTGCTTGTGCGATCTATCGCATGCCTGATGATTTCTTTTGTTATTCCATTCCTTATTATACTCAGTTGGTTAAAGTTTTGACTTCTATACTCTATGAAATTAGTGGAATATCCTTGATATTTGTGCTTCATCCAGTATCTTTTTATGGAAATATTCTTCTGAGAATTCTTGAATTTTACTCTACAAAGCAGTGTTATGTTGACAATTTGGACGTTATTAGTTCCTGGATAAAATAATTCTTGAACTTGTTTTATTGAATTCTTATATCATTGTCATCATCCTCATGTTTATATTTTGTTGAAAGTCATCTGTGGCCTATAGTGCATAGATGGACTTGGTATGATTATGACCAGGGATTATTCGGTGTAATTATGACCGTAATGTTACAAATGATGTGGTAAAAGTCATCATTGACCCGTAGTGCATTGATGGACAGTTGTTGGCATGATCATGACCATTATTGAATACATAAATATTCTTGGCCCATAGTACATGGATAATTGTGGTTGTGATACTAAAGAATATCCTTGGCCGTAGTGCAGGGGTGATTCGATGATGTGGATTATTTATTAAGCTGAGTCCCAGCGATAAAAGTGATGAAAAACCTTTTAAATAATAAAAGATAGTAGATTTTATTCTCTACTTGACTCTTTTAATGGATTACTTGTTCTGCTGCAGTTAAACTTGATTGTTGTTATATTGTATCAGTTTAACACTGTTGAAGGTTAACGATAATATATTCTGTATTATCATAGTCATAATATTTCTACTGGGCTTGTTGAGCTCACCCTTTTACTTTTATTGTTATCTTCAGGAAATGAGAACGTAGCAGGGACTAGTGGGAAACGGAGTGACGGACCAGATGATAGCATTAGTAGTCTTCACTATTCATTGAAATAGTGCAAAATAAATGTAATAATATTGAATTTGAGTTTGTATATTGTCTAGACGATAATATTGGTATTAAAACTCACAGCTTATGTTTTGTCGTACTTTACACGACAGTTGTATAATTAAGTTGTATTTGTATTCTGTACCATGTATTTGGTGACTCGGAATAGGTGATGTATACCTATTTTGGGGGCGTCACAATAAACATGAGGATGATGACAATGATATAAGAATTCAATAAAATAAGTTCAAGAATTAATTTATCCAGGAACCAATAACGTTCAAATTGTCAACATGATACTGCTTTGTGGGATAAAACTTAAGAATGCTCAGAAGAATATTTCCATGAAAAGATACTGGATGAAGCGCAAATATTAAGGATATTCCACTAATTTCATGGAGTATAAAAGCCAAAAATTTAATCAACTAAGTATAATAAAGAATGGAATAATAAAAGAAATCACCAGGCATGTGATAGACCGCACAGATAGATTATTCCAACAGAATAATAAATAACCGAACCAGGTCATGCGTAAATGCACAGAAAGGATGTTCCAACAGAATGATAAATAGTGGAACCAGGTCATGCGTAAAGCACAGACAGGATGTTCCAACGGAATGATAAAGAACAGAATAATAACAGAAATCAGCATGCATGCGGTACTTCGCATAGACATGTTATTCCAACATAATGATAAAGAATGGAATAACAAAAGAATTTCACCAAGTATAGGGTAGCCCGCGTATACAGGTTATTCCAACAGAATAATAAATAATGGAATAACAAAATTTCTCTTTATGAATACGAAAGAAATAATACCCCTTACGAGTACAACAAATAATATTTTCTACCATAGAAAGAAGAGTACTTGATATAGAAGTAGTGAGGCAGCAGAACACTTTTCTTCTTTCTTTCTATAGTTTCTCTCTCTAGAGTTTCAGTGAATTCGTAAGAAATAATGAAGGAATGAGCTTCTATTTATAGAAGAATGGATTGCATAGTAACTAATTCATGAACGGTCCAGATTGATTTACTTTAAACGGACGGTCTAGATTTAAAAACAAAATCTTTTAAATAAAATATAATATATTCTATTTATAATCTAATAAAACGAATAACTTTATAAAAGTATTTTGTTTTATATAAAAAGATTTTACTATGCAAAATACTATGCAGGCACTATGCAACACTATGCATAATAAAATATAATATATTCTAATTATTGTCTAATAAAACAAATAACTTTATAAAATTATTCTATTTTATATAAAAAGATTTTACTATGCAAAAAACTATGCATAATAGAATATTATATATTCTATTTATAGTCTAATAAAACGAATAACTTTATAAAAGTATTCTGTTTTATATAAAAAGTTTTTCTATTTTATTACATTAATAATACTAATAAAACAAACTTTATCACCATTATTATAATTCACAATATTAATCGATCAGGTCGTTCCCAGGAAAGAGGGGGCTTTCCAATTAGGATTTCTCCCTATTGACGCGTAATTAGATGACCAAACATCGTTAACTAATATTATTATTTACAATATTAACGATGTTTGGTCATCTAATTACGCGCCAGTAAGGAGAAATCCTTATTGGAAAGCCCCCTCTTTCTTGGGAACGGCCTGGTTGTCATAATTGTGATTCTGTAATATTATTTAAGAATAATTAATTATTGATTCATATGATAAGGAAATATTTATTTGATGTGGATATAATTAATGAATATATTATTTTATGTGGATATAATTGAAGGAATTAATGCTGAAGTGTTTTATCAGTATTTTGTCGGACTGGAAGAATTAAAAATTATCCGTTTGTGGATTTCGGATAATTTCTGTTTGGAATTTGGAAAAAATTTCTTCTGCAAAGTTGTAGAGAATTGAAATTCTTATAAATAATCGCGAGATTCGAATTTTCTGACAAAGGGGCTATTTATTGTGAATTATTGAAGTTCCGGAGTTCCAAATAATTGATTTTTGAAAGTTTAATTATTTTTTTATTTCAAAAACGTTTTTTTTATTTTTTTTCTAGAAGGTGGGCATGTGGGAAATGCTAAAATCAGATTCCTTGGTGGTGGGCTTGAATATTTGGTAAATATTAATATTTTATTAATTTAGTCTCATTTGTCATAATCAGATTCTTTGTTTTATGACAGTATTTAAGAATGGCTGCTGAGAACTTTAACAATAGAGTGTACGAGACTGTGGAGCAACCTTTAGTCACAAACCAGGAGAACGTGCAACAGGAAGGCAATATTCCTCCTGTAAATAACACTACCGAGCAAACGATGAACGATGGAATGTTTAGGAGCTTTTTGCAGTTAATGCAAAATCAGACGAGGGAGACTCGTGTACAAAATAAGGGTGGAAATGATGGCAACGTGCGGTCTGTCACAGCCAAGCAGATTATGGAGTTGGGACCACCAGAATTTAAGGGAAAATCGGATCCGATCATGGCAGACACATTGGTCAAGCAAATTACCAAGATATTCGATGTCTTGGGATGCACGGAGGAATAGAAGGTTTCATTCGCTACCTTTATGTTTCGTGGTGAAGCAGATTACTGGTGGGAATCTGTGAAGCGTACCCAACCAGATGCACTCAACATGTCTTGGGAAAGATTTCAGAAACTTTTCAATGACAAGTACTTTCCTAAAAGTATTCGTCATATGAAAGAGGTAGAGTTTATTAGACTCGAACAGAACAACATGACGGTGTCTCAGTACGAGGCAAAGTTCGCAGAGTTATACAGGTTTGCACCTTATTTGGTGGAGAATGAGGAACGTATGACGCAGATGTTTCTGAGAGGTCTAAAACCCGAGATTCGTCAATACCTTATATCCCATAAATTTTCTCTGTATTCAGATGTTGAAAACAGGGCTCAATTGTTAGAGCGAGATAGTGAGTATACTCAACCGAGGGACCACAACCAGGGTCATATCGGTGACATCTGTCATCAGAACGATGATAACCAGCGAGGAAGGAAGAATACGGACAAAGGCGGTAACCACTCAGGTGGTAATCGTGGCCATGATAATAGAAGAGGTGACTCAAGTGGAAATTTCAGAAAGAGAAGATTCAACAACGACGGAAAGACATCAGCAGCAGCACCAGCACTAACAACAAATTCTAGGGGAGGAGAACGACCGTCAGTTAGATGTTACAAATGCGGGAAGGAGGGACATATCAGCCCAAACTGTCCACAACAATCCAAGGTATGTTACAATTATGGAAAGGAAGGCCACATCGCTCGAGATTGTACTATAGTGAAACCAAGTTCAGCGGGAGTGGTGATTCCAAGGGTTGTCCCGGATAAGTCGAAATCAGCGGTTCCTGGAAAAGCGTTTTCGTGACTGGCCAAAACGTGAAGAACCCAAACGAAGTGATCACGAGTAAGCTAATCTTGAATTCTTGCAAAGTTTATACCTTACTAGATACCGGTTCTACCCATTCTTTTATCTCTCCTGCTTGTGCTCAACGTTTAAACTTGACTCCGGAGAAATTAGATTTTGATTTATCTGTTGAAACTCCGTTGGGTGAAACATTTGTTACATCTACAGTTTATAAATCTTGCATGATCCAAGTTGGCACTATCACATTACCTGTGGATCTTATCTCTTTAAAGATACTTGCTTTTGATGTGATTTTAGGAATTGATTGGTTAACCACTCATCATGCCAAAATTGATTGTTTTCGTAAGGTTGTTAGTTTTTATATTCCTAACCAACCTGTCATACGAATTCAAACCACTAAACCACTAAAATCAGTCACTGTCATATCAAGCCACAAAGCTATTCGTTTATTGAAAAACGGATGCCAAGCTTTCTTAGCCCATGTTATGGATTTGAACAGAGACAAGTCAAATTTGGATAATATTTCTGTTGTTAAAGAATTTCCTGATGTATTTCCCGAAGAACTTCCCGGTCTACCCCCGGAAGGTGAAGTTGAATTCTTTATTGATCTTGAACCAGGTACAAAACCCATTTCTAAAACCCTATATCGAATGGCTCCTATTGAACTTCAGGAGTTAAAAGTCCAACTACAGGAATTGTTAAACATCGATTTCATTCATCCTAGTACATCTCCTTGGGGTGCTCCTGTTTTATTCGTAAAGAAGAAAGACGGGAGTATGCGACTTTATATTGACTACCGAGAATTAAACCATGTCACCATCAAGAATAGGTATCCACTACCTCGCATTGATGACCTGTTTGACCAGTTGCAAGGAGCATAATTCTTTTCAAAGATCGATCTTCGTTCTGGATATCATCAGCTGAAGATTAAAACTGAGGATATTCCAAAGACTGCCTTCAGAACTCGGTACGGGCATTATGAATTCTTAGTGATGTCTTTCGGATTGACTAATGCCCCTGCTGCCTTCATGGATATGATGAACCGAGTATTCAAGGAATATTTGGATCAATTCGTTGTTATCTTTATTGATGACATCCTCATCTATTCCAAAAGCCGTGAAGATCATGAGCACCATTTGAAGCTAGTACTTCAAAGACTTCGTGAACATAAGCTTTATGCCAAGCTAAAGAAGTACGAGTTCTGGCTTGAGGAAGTAGCATTCCTTGGGCACGTGGTGTCAAAACATGGAGTATCTGTGGACCCGGCGAAGATTGAAGCAATACAAAGTTGGGAGCAGCCAAAGTCGGTGACCGAAGTGCGTAACTTTCTGGGCTTAGCTAGTTATTATCGGAGATTCGTGGAAGGATTTTCTCGAATTGCTACTTCGTTAATTCAGCTGACTCGGAAGGATACAAAATTCGTATGGAGCGAGGAATGTGAGAAGAACTTCCAAGAGCTCAAGAGGAGACTCATTTCGGCACCTGTTTTGACAAAACCATCTGGTTCAGATGGATTTGTTATCTACACCGATGCTTCTGGCAAGGGGTTAGGATGTGTTTTCATGCAACATAGGAAAGTCATAGCCTATGCCTCACGACAACTCAAAGAATATGAGAGGAATTATTCTACTCATGATCTGGAGTTGGCAGCAGTCGTATTCGCGTTGAAGATATGGAGACACTACTTGTACGGGGAGAAAATGAAGATTTATACGGACCATAAAAGCCTCAAATATTTCTTTACCCAAAAAGAACTCAACATGCGGCAATGACGTTGGCTTGAGCTGCTGAAAGATTACGATCATACTATTCAATATCATCCTGGAAAAGCGAACGTAGTAGCTGACGCATTGAATAGAAGATCATATGCGAGTACGAGTTCAATATTGTCAATGCAAAGGCCTATTTTGTATGACTTTCAAAGGATGGAGGTAGAATTAAAGACTCCAGGGACCCACATGATGATGGCGAATATACGAGTAGAACCGACTTTAATTGATAAACTTAAAGATGCTCAAGCTACGGACCTGGGGCTGATTCAAATGAAGAAGAAAGTGCAAGAAGGTGCTATTCCAGAAGCAAGAATTGATGAAGAAGGAATACTTCGAGTCAACTCTAGACTTTGTGTTCCAAATAATTCTAACTTGAAGCATAGAATCATGATGGAGGCACACAACACCCCGTTTGCAATCCTTCCTGGGAGTACCAAAATGTATCATGATATTCGACACACATTTTGGTGGAACAATATGAAGAGAGAGATTGCAGAGTTTATCTCGAGGTGTTTAACTTGTCAACGTGTAAAGGCGGAGCATCAAATGCCAAAAGGTCCATTGCAACCACTTGAGATTCCGGAATCGAAGTGGGAACACATTACAATGGATTTCGTTACAGGTCTTCCCACGGTTTCTCAAGGCATAAATGTTATTTGGGTTATTGTTGATAGATTAACCAAGTCTGCCCATTTCTTGCCGATACGTGAGACTTATTCCCTTGAACGTCTTGCTCGTATGTACGTGAATGAGATTGTGAGATTGCATGGCATACTAGTATCCATAGTTTCGGATCGTGACCCAAGATTCACTTCACGATTTTGGATTAGCTTGCATAAAGCTATGGGCACAAATTTACGATTCAGTTCGGCATACCATCCTCAAACGGATGGATAATCAGATAGGACTATTCAAATCCTCGAAGATCTATTAAGACTTTGTGTCCTAGATTTTAAAGGAAGTTGGGATAAGTACTTGCCACTGGTGGAATTCTCCTACAACAACAGTTATCAAGTAAGTATAGGCATGGCTCCATTTGAGGCGTTGTATGGACGAAAGTGTTGTTCTCCATTATGCTGGGACGAGGTGGGAGAAGCAATGTTGTTGGGACCAGAGTTAGTACGCATGACTACAGAAAAGATCAAAATGATTCGACAACGTATTCACACTTCACAAGATCGACAAAAGAGTTATGCTGATCTTCATCGAAAAGACGTGGAATTTAATATTGGGGATCTTGTACTGTTACGTGTTGCTCCATGGAAGGGAGTTACAAGATTTGGAAAGAGAGGAAAGCTCAATCCAAAATTTGTTGGTCCATTTGAGATTCTTGACCGAATAGGAAACGTGGCCTATAGACTCGCGTTACCTCCAAGTATGTCTCGTGTTCACAATGTATTCCACATATCTATGCTTCGTAAATATGTGAAAGACCCGAACCATATTATTGCGTTAGAACCAGACGAGATAACTGAAGATTTAACGTACGAAGAGGTACCTGTTAAGATCTTGGATAGGAAAGAACATGTCCTACGCACCAAGATTATACCACAAGTTAAGGTTTTGTGGAGAAACCATGCAATTGAGGAAATAACATGGGAGTTGGAACCGAAAATGAAAGCGAGGTACCCTCACCTTTTTGATACACCAGGTACGTACGTCAATTTTGAGGACAAAATTTCATAAGGAGGGGAGGTTGTAAGACCCCAACTTATTATAAATAAAATCGAATTTTCCTTTATTCATTATTCTAAATTAATAAGGGTTAATTTGATATAATGCTTTGGTAATGGGTGAAATATGAAAATTTTGCAAAATAAACAAGTGGTTATAAAAAAATCATTGTTGTCGAGGAATATTCGTTTGGTCGTAGAATATTCTTTTTGTCGGGGAATATTCGTACGAAGGCGCAGCCATTTGTGGGCCCCATACCGGAAAACGGTTGGATAAAAAAAATGACAAAGATTGAGTTTTATAAATAACGGCGTAAATTGTTATCGTTAACACTGTTGGGTTACCTGGTGGTTAAAATACAGTAATACGCGTGGTTGCACAGTAGCACACGGTATTGCACAATATTGTTTAATTATTGATTCGTACGTAAGAAGGAACTACTCAATAATTGTTACAATAGTTACTGTTCATTATTCTATAATATTGATTCAATAATTGTTGCATTGTTAGTTTATATTATTATTATTTCAATAATTGTCATTGCACAGTATTTCTCATTATCAGATCAATAATTCATATTATTTGAATAATATTATTAGATAGCATTATTGGCAATGTCTAGAAAGTTCTTTCAAGGAGAGGTTTGGTCATCTAATTGCGCGCCAGTAAGGAGATATCCTTATTGGAAAGCCACCTCTTTCCTGGGAACGGCCTGGTTGTCATAATTGTGATTCTGTAATATTATTTAAGAATAATTAATTATTGATTCATATGATAAGGAAATATTTATTTGATGTGGATATAATTGATGAATATATTATTTTATGTGGATATAATTGAATGAATTAATGCTGAGGTGTTTTATCAGTATTTTGTCGGACTGGAAGAATTAAAAATCATCCGTTTGTGGATTTCGGATAATTTCTGTTTGGAATTTGGAAAAATTTTCTTCTACAAAGTTGTAGAGAATTGAAATTCCTATAAATAATCGCGAGATTTGAATTTTCTGACAAAGGGGCTATTTATTGTGAATTATTAAAGTTCCGGAGTTCCGAAATAATTGATTTTTGAAAGTTTAATTATTTTTTTATTTCAAAAACGTTTTTTTTATTTTTTTTCTAGAAGGTGGGCATGTGGGAAATGCTAAAATCAGATTCCTTGGTGGTGGGCTTGAATATTTGTTAAATATTAATATTTTATTAATTTAGTCTCATTTGGCGTTCTAGCATTTTCCAATAAATAGAGGGCTAAATTAGAATTAAAAATCACACCAGAAAAAAAGTTTTCTCTCTTTCTCTCTATATATTATTGAGCGTATTCTTGTGAGTATACTTTGAGTGTTGCTATACGGTGCAAGTTTCTGTCAGCACTATACCGAAATTCAGTCAGAAGTACGGTTATTTTGAGGTAAGGGATGTTATTTTCTTCTTAAATGATGTTATTTTCTTCAATATCATTATGCCGAATTATTGGTGAATTTTTTTTTATCAAATTTGGAACTTTTTGTGTCGGAGTTACTATTCACGTATACGGCACTATTCACGTATACAACACTATTCACGAATACGGCACTATTCACCGAAAAATGAAAATTTTTCTTTTTGTCCAAGATGTCTATTTTGGCTACTATCTTTGATTGTATCCATGTTTTGATCGTTATTTTTGAATTTTGCTTCAAATTTGGTTATTATGGAGTATTATTGATCTTGGATAAAACTGTTATACGAATCCCTAATATTTGTCCTTCTATCTCACTGGATTCGTTCTTAAAAATATTTTTCATCATCCTCAGTCCTTAATGATGGTATTATTGAATATCTTTGGCCTGTAGTGCAAAGATAAATGATTACTGATGAATATCTTTGGCCCGTAGTGCAAAGATGAACAGGTGTTGAGATGAACATGACCAACTGGTGATATAAATGAATATCTTTGGCTTGTAGTGCAAAGATGATTAAAGATGTATATTGATTGTTGTTACAGGGATAAAATATTGATGATGGACTCTTAAATATTAGAAGATAGTAGAATTCATCCTATACGTGACTCTTCTAATGGATTGTTGTTTCCGCTGTAGTTGTTGATCTAAAACTTGTTGTCTATTGTATTCTATCAGATTTTTCCCTGTTGAAGACTAACGATAATTTGTTGTATATTATCTTAGTCATAATATTCTTTACTGGGCTAGTTGAGCTCACCCTTTTCCTTTTTGTTCCATTTTTCTTCTCAGGAGGTGAGAACATAGCAAGATCGAGTCGGGGTATGGAGTGAGGTTTCTAGAAAGATATTTTAGCAGTCCTCACTATTTCTGTAAAATAGTGTTTGAATAATTGTAATGAGGACTTATTTGCGTATGGATATTGTCTAGAAGACATTATTTGTATTTAAACTCACAGTATGTATTGTCGTATTTCACACGACATTTGTATTATTGAAGTTGTAGTTTGCTTTATGTACCATGTATTTGGCGACTCAGAATGGGTGTTGTATACCTGTTTTGGGGGCGTCACATCTCACGTAAGCATCAATAATCAATACCGTGTGCTACTATGCAACCACGCGTATTACAGTACTTTTAATACCGAGTGTTTCAATAGTTAACGGTAAAAACTTCCGCCGTTATTTTCATAAAGTATTTTTGTCATTTTCTCATTCCGACAATAATTTTGTTGTGGGGTCCACCAATGATTGTGCCTTTGTACGAATATTCCCTGTTAAAACGAATATTCCACGACCAATCGAATATTATATAACAACTTGCGTACTTTACAAAATTTATAAATATTACTCACAACTATAACATTATATCAAATTTACTCCATAATATTCAAAAATGATATTTATAGAAAATTTATATTTATTTATAAAAGTTGGGATTTTACAACACACACACACACACACACACACACACACACACACACACACACACATATATATATATATATATATATATATATATATATATATATATATATATATATATATATATATATATAGACACGGTGGTGTTACTAAAAATGTCGTTTAATGACCTCTATTTGGAAAAGTGATCTTCAACTACTTCCAAATTCAACCTAATCTTCATTGTCCGGCAATTTGTAGGGAACGGACTATATGTACTATTGTGGCCGCAACGCATCATAAGTTGATAACTTATTAACCTCTATATATATAGGGATATGATCTATAACAAGTACTTACTATGGATGTAAATTGGGTAAATAGCATCATATCCGTTCATTTTATGAATCAAAGGCGTAGATTAAAAATTATATATTGCCTTACGCCACTTCGTCTAGCGTATGTTAAAAATTTTAAAGTCCCGTACGCTACAACAAATAGCGTACTATAAAAAAATTACGATGCCCAATATATACACCATTTTGGTTACTAGCTACTAGTATTTTGTCATTGAGGCTTGAAGGAGTGATCTTCAAGGCCGATGACCACATCGGAGTCGTCATCGCCGGACTCACCGCTGACGGACGAATCCTATCTCGTTACATGAGATCCGAATGTATTAATTACAGCTACTCCTACGAGTCTCCTCTCCCCGTTGGTCGCCTCGTTGTTCAGCTCGCCGACAAGGCCCGTGTTCACTCTTTTAATAAACCCTTGTTTATATATACATGTGAAAATTCAAGTGTTTATTGTGTGATGTGAATGCGGTCTTGTGGAATTTGTGTCCTTCGATCATACAAGCCTCTTCAAGGAGACCGATTCACTTGTATGTTCTATTCTTTTTTGAAATTGGATTAGGGGAAATATTGTTGTTAGATCTTGAAATTAAGGTTTTAGAGTAAACTTCTTTGCCTCTGTTCGATCATTTGCGTGGACAACTGGAATTCACTTCTTTTTTATACCAAAAAATTAATTTATTTCTTTGGTTTAAGAAGTTGCAAAAAAAAATTCAGGCCTATTGTGATATTCCTTCAGTTTGAGTCCAAAAAATTAATTTCTTTCTTCTGTGATATTCCTTCAGTTTGAGTCCTACTAAACTCTAACTGGTGGCTGATAACGAAGTAGTGTAGGCTTATTGGCTTATCTCTTGGCAGGCAAATACCGTAATTTTTTTTATAGTACGCTACTTGGTATAGCGTACGAGACTTTAAAATTTTTAACATACACTAGACGAAGTGGCGTAAGGTAATATATAATTTTTAATCTACGCCCTTGATTCATAAAATGAACGGATATGATGTTATTTGCCCAATTTACATCCATAGCAAATACTTGCTATGGATCATATCCCATATATATATATATATATATATATATATATATATATATATATATATATATATATATATATATATATATATATATAAAATTGGGCAAATAGCATCATAGTCATCCGTTCCATAAATGAAGGGCCCAAATTAAAAAAGGACTTTTCCCTTACGCCAGACGCACTAGCGTACTACAAAAATTTTTAATCACCGTACGCTACACCAACTAGCGTACTACAAAAACAAAAACTGCCTCCTCTTAGTAACTCTAACCGAAAGAAATAAATAAAGCCTCTCTCTCTCTCTATATCTCTTTGGCACACAAACAAAAAAACACAGAAATTTATACCGATCCATGAATATCTGTGAAGTGGGGCATCCGGGAATAATATCTCTGAGACTTTGAGTTTGAATTTCTGGAAAATGGTTGAATGGGGCGGCAAGCAAACTTCGTGTACTTCCGATGCCCCCGCCGCCGGCATTGCAACCTTACTAGATTCCGGTGATGAAATTGTGACGGTGGTACTCCTTTCATCGTATGCATGCCCGGAAAAACTATTTACCCTGTTAGAATTTAAACCCATTTCTTTCTTCCTACAAACTTTTTTGATTTTTTGTGAGATGTGGTTTGGGTCGGTGTGGGAAAAAGTTATCCACAGCAGCCATCGTAGCTATTACAGTCGGTTCTGCCGTAATTCTCTTACTTCTTCTACTGTGTTTAATCTTTTGTTTGATGAAGAGAAAGAAAAAAAGTCGATCCCCAAAGCAACCAAAGGCGGCGGTTGCTGCGCGATCCGTTTAGATCCCTCCACCAACAACTTTACCAGCAAAATTCCATTCTCCGTCAACAATTTCAAGGAGACCGATTCACTTGTATGTTCTATTCTTATTTGAAATTGGATTAGGGGCAATATTGTTGTTAGATCGTGAAATTAAGATTTTAGAGTAAACTTCTTTGCCTCTGTTCGATCATTTGTGTGGACAGTTGGAATTCATTTCTTTTTTATACCAAAAAATTAATTTCTTTCTTCGGGTTAAGAAGTTGCAAAAAAAATTCAGGCCTACTGTGATATTCCTTCAGTTTGAGTCCAAAAAATTAATTTCTTTCTTCTGTGATATTCCTTCAGTTTGAGTTTCTACTAAAACTGGTGGCTGATAACGAAGCGTACGCTTATAAGCTTATCTCTTGTCAGGCAAATACCGAATTTTTTTTATAGTACGCTACTTGGTGTAGTGTACGGGAGTTTAAAATTTTTAAGGTATGCTAGACGAATTGGCATAAAGCAATATATAAATTTTAATTTACGCCCTTGATTCATAAAATGAACGGATATGATGCTATTTGCCCAATTTACATCCATAGCAAATACTTGCTATGAATCATATCCCTATATATATATATATATATAGAAATGATCAAGTAAGGGATCCCTTACTTTCTTAAAATGAGGGATTTTTTTTTTGTTTTTTTTAAAACAACTAAAAAAAGTTTAATATTTTATGGAACTGAAATTTTTTCATAATATAATGTTTTGGGCGTAATTTGGATACCTATACCAAAAAATGTATGTACAGTCTGCACAGACTGTACATACCTATTTTGTTATACGTATCCAAATCACATCCAAAACACTGTATTATATAAAAATTTCAGTTCCATAAAATATTAAACTTTTTTTTAGTTGTTTTAAAAAAAACAAAAAAAAAGTCCCTCATTTTAAGAAAGTAAGAGATCCCTTACAGGATCCGGACCGTGTATATATATATATATATATATATATATATATATATACGGTCCGGATCTTAAGTTCATCCCTTATCTAACTCACCCGAGCTCACCCCTCATTTAGCGACGGACCCGACGACGGTTCGGTCATACAACCGTCGTCTATACTTTTAGCGACGGACAACATATAGTGTCGCTATAAGTATAGACGACGGTTGTATGATCGAATTGTCGCCGTGTCCGTCGCTAAAAGGGTGTGAGCTTGGGTGAGTTGAATAAGGGGTGAGCTTAAGATATATTCTCTATATATATATTACAACAAATGCTATTTACATTCAAGCAACCGCATATATAAAACCTTTTATTGGACTAGAAAAACAATAGATAATTAGAAAACGTTTGCCTAATTTATTTAGACAAAAAATTTAGAGGAATAGACTATCCCACAACAGACCAGATACAGAAAAATAGTCATTGATAAAGGTTGAACTGACAAAAATAATGTGTTAAACCCATTGCTAAACCAACTCTTGAAAATTGTCTTATTATTCTTTGACAACAGAACCTAATTCTCTTTACCCTTTGTTCTTTTTCTCCCTCTAAATCTCACCAAATTTCTACACAAAAGTAAACCAGAAAATTTTAATTCGTATGTATACACATATGTCACTGTCCAGATGTAAATTACAATTTAAATTTCCTTTCTTGACATTCATTATTAACAAAAAATGTATAAAATAAAGAAAATTTTAGAGTTACAACATTGAATTGCCTCCCACGTACAAGTCGGATTAGCATGAAGTTAATTTTAGTCAATTGACCAATACAATATCGACATACAGGTCGGGAGGTAATATCTCGACATATCAATAGTATATTAATTAATCGATAAACTTATCATGAAGTTAACTTTATGTAATCGGAACTCACTCCGGTCAGTGACTCATTGGCATTCTCAATTCCTCTCAAACACAAAAGTCTACACAGAATAGCACTTGCAACGAGGTCAAACCCAAAATAACAATACTAATACTCCCGTGGGCGACAATCTGTCCCGCCCTTCCACATGCAAACAAATTTCCCCTTCATTTCCCATTTTATATATATTTTTTGTGATGATTTTCCATCTTTTTTCTTAAAATCTATAATCTTTTTTAATGATCAAAACATGAACAGTATTATACTCCTAAACAAATTTCAAATAGAGCTAGAGATAATAAAGTGCTTGTATATGGAATTGTTTGCTGCGTTCGAAGGTCTAAATACAATTAAAAAGTTTGTTTGTCTATAAACATGTGATTTCAAACTATAAACGAATTAAAAATCTTAATACTGCAAACGCTATAAAGATATCGATAACAAAGCATACCCCAAGTATCAAAAGTCATGTTGAATTCATAACAAAGTACCTTTTATTAACATATATGGATCTAATAATTTATTTTTTTTGAGTAATTATCCATGAAAAATATATTAATTCTTGTTTTATACTCAATACATTCCAAGAAATAATCAAAAATCAAATGCAGATGAAGCAAAGACATGTAAGATACAAGTGATAATAAAGGAGCTTTTATTGACATTAATGGATTACTATGTTCATATAGAGGGGTTTTACAGAGAGAAATGAAATAGAACTAGAAACTAATACTCTGCCATGTTCATGTTCTTTGCTTTCTTCCTGATAAAATGCAAACCATCTGTACCTCCAAATTTCAAATCTCCAAACCCACATCATCAAATACAGATTACACACATATAATCCTTTGATTTGGGTAGTGATAAATTTTAATGCAAAGATGGTAGGCAATTTGACATGCATATGAAAAGAACATATCACTGTTATTAACCATATAGTATATAAGACTAAATTGGTCCACCAAGAAATATAAAAGAGGCTTCTTTTTAAAGAGGAATACTCGGAATATCTGCAGCTCCATCGTCCTGCGCCCTACTCTTCTTGAAAACCGGCTCCGGTGACGATGAAACGGAAGCAGGTGCCGATGAGGTGACCGACCACGAATCATTCGAGCTATCTGAGCTGAAAGACAGATCCATAACCCCTTTGGGGCTGCCTGGCAATGACCCAAACTTGCGTTTATTAATATTCCGGCCAAGTCCTCCTGATGTTAGCTCCTGGATTAGCTTGCAGCAATCTTCTAATTTGCCCTGTTGATCATCAATACATTTATGTAAAATAACCAATCTAGATTCAAGAATGCAATTTTTAATAGGTGTGAAATCAGAATTAGATGGATCAAAGAAAGTTATATATTGACCTTGTCAATTCCAAGAATGCTCAGTAGTTGAGTTTGGAACTCTGCTCCAACACAGGGCTCTATATTATTGATTACAAGCAGCATTGTAGCAGTGGCTATTACAGAAGGAAGATAACGCATGAACCTACAATCTGCAATTAATTTAGACATACATACATCAATAAATTAGAGACTACATTTTGAATAGAACTTTTGTGGGCTTTTGATATTAATGTTGTGCAAATATTACTCCATTAATGCTTACCAGCAGTGATAGAAAGAAGGAGACAGTCGCATCTCTTGAGAAATTCCCAACTGAGGTGGTTCTTTATCCCTAACCTCCTTGTAAAATAATCAAGAAATGAAAGTGGGGTCACAGGATTCATCTTCCATTTAAGAGTTGACAACACCAAAATCTCCATTCTCTGAATCGTTTTTGCCTCAAACACATACTGGGTCTCCTCCACCTTCACAGATCAAGATTACCCAAATTCATTTACACATTTTAACAAACATAACATGTGCTTAAAAAAATTCATCAAGATTTTGTTCAAAAAAGACATACTTGGAGGTCTAAAAGCAAGGGAACTTGGGTTTCCTCTACTTTAGCAGCAAGAGAGAGACAAGAAACAGCAACAAGTTGGGTCATCCATGGCTTATCTCCCTGGAACTGGAAGCTGAACAGGAATCTATCAAGATAGTTCACTGCAAGAACAGCAGTGAGAGCAGAAAAAGAGTAATGGGCAACAACTTTGAGTACCCAATCCACCGCTTCTCGGCGAAATTCAGCTAAAGATGGGTTATTTTCAAGATTATTGCACAGAAAATTAAGCTCTTCTTTTGAGAACAAAGAGGAAAGCTCTTCTTCTTCCCAAAGAAAGTCTTGGTCTATTAAGTGGAGTTCATGTTTAGCTTCGTCTTCATCCTCATCAAAATAATGGTCCTCTGTTTCATGATCATCCCAATGGTCCTCTTGGCAGTACAGAGCATCTAAAAGAAATAGAGTGTTTTGTTGGTGGGCAGCCATCTTCTTCTGGGAAGAAGAGATTTAAGGACTATATTGCAGGGGAGAGAAGATTATGAGGAGAGAGAGGCGCAGCTAGAGGAGGCATCTCTCTTTCCTTATACTTTCCCTCCTCCTCTCTTTGTTTTCTCTCTCTTGTTTAGGTGTTGATGTTAATGGAAGAGGAAGAGGAAGAGGAAGAGGAAGGGAGGACCGAGCTGTAGCAGAGTACTATTTTTATAGTCCAGTACATATATATGGATATGTATATATATGTATGGAGAAAAATTCATATCTAAAGTTGAATGGGAGTTTTTGTCCATCAATAGTGGTCTAATCATCCGTTTTAAGATTTAGGATAACACTGTTTTTTTGTGTTTTTGATACTTTTGTATGATTTTTTTTTATATGAAAGTAAGACTCGTTATATATGTTTATGTGAGAGAGAATCACGTAAAAATATCAAAAATATATGTCAAAAAATAAGTTCTCTAAGATTTAAAAGCACGTATAAAAACAATTTGCATAACAGTTATGCAGACAGTGACTTTGCCATTCAAATCAAATATATTCAATCCGCATAATAGTTAAGTAAATGGCCAAAATCATCCGTACAATTATTGTGCGGGTCGGAGTATTATGTTTTTCAAAAATTCTACGCCGACCGGGTCCTAGCGACATTGCCAGCGACCGGTCCAAATTTTTTTTTTTTTTTTAAATATCTCCCAAATAATTTATAAGATTTATTGGAACTGAAATTTTTTCAGAATAAAGTGTTTTGGATGTCATTTGGATACATGTAAAAAATATGCATGTATAGACTGTACGGGCATATTTTTTACATGTATCCAAATGACATCCAAAACACTTTATTCTGAAAAAATTTCAGTTCCAATAAATCTTATAAATTATTTGGGAGATATTTAAAAAAAAAAAAAAAAAATTTGGACCGGTCGCTAGCAATGTCGCTAGGACCCGGTCGGCGTAGAAAAACTCTATGTTTTTTGAGCGATAGAATGGGAGCATATGAGATCACCGTCCGCATAACAATTTATAGACGTTCTAATAGTAGTTGTGTGGACGGTATCAAAATTAACATTTAGATCTTAAAATGAACGGTTAGATCACAATTGGATAGATAGGGATAATATATATATATATATGGAAAAATGTATGCACACAGTTATGTATTACACAATCGGTTATATATAACGACGACGGTTTTCTGAGTTATAGCGGGTGAAAACCTGTCGCTATAGCTATTCTGGATTATGACACAACTGTGTGTATATATATATATATATATATATATATATATATATATATATATATATATATATATATATATATATATATATATATGGTAATGATCAATAGCATGTATTTGATATGTATCTTTATATACATTATCTATACTAATGAAAACAAAAATAAACAAATAGAATTACAAATTGAAAATCGACGTCGACTACTATTACTAGTGGATGATAAATAAGAGCACATAGTATACGCTACTAATAGTAGCGTACGCTAATTAGAATAAGGGTTTGACATTATTTACAAGAGTTTAGTTTTATTAACCAGGCATTATACTACCAGAAAAACAAGAATACGTGATGGAACTTTGTCACAGTTTTTTAAAAACAATCACAAAAGATAGTAATTTGTGATAGACTTTTTAAGCAGTCACAAAATAATAGTATATATGATGTGACGCCCCCAAAATTTGGTATACATCACCCATCTTGAGTCGCCAGGTACATGGTACAAAATTCAAATACAACTTAATAATACAACTGTCGTGTATAATACGACAAAACATAAACTGTGAGTTTGAATATAAATATTGTCTACTAGAGATTATACAAACTCAAAAAGAGTCCTCATTATAATTATTATCACACTATTTCACAGAATAGTGAGGACTACTAATGCACCATCTAGGACCATCACTCTGTTCCCCGACTAGTCCCAACTACGTTCTCATTTCCTGAAGAGAACAGTGAAAGAAAGGGTGAGCTCAACTAGCCTAGTAAGAAATATTAAGACCAAGATAATGCAAAATAATTTATCGTTAGCCTTCAACAGTGTTAAACTGATAAAATATAACAAACATCAAGTTTAACTGCAACGGAACAAGCAATCCATTAGAAGAGTCAATTAGGGAATAAAATCTACTATCTTCTATGATTTAAAAGGTTTTCATCACTTTTATCGCTGAGACTCAGCTTAATAAATAATCCACATCATCAAATCACCCATGCACTATGGCCAAGGATATTCTTTAGTATCACGACCACGAATTATCTATACACTACAGCTTAAGATAATCATGTTTTCATCAACGGTCTTGATCATGCCATAAAATAATTCATTTTTGCACTACGGCCAAAGAGAATCCATAGCCATAATCATACCAAAAACTGTCCATCAATGCACTATGGGCCAATGAGGACTTTTTTCACATTATTTATAACATTACAGTTATGATTATACCGAATAATCCATGGTCATAATCATACTAAGTCCATCTATGCACTACAGGCAACAGATGACTTTCAACATAATATAAACATGAGGATGATGACAATGATATAAGAATTCAATAAAACAAGTTCAAGAATTAGTTTATCCAGGAACTGATAATGTCCAAATTGTCAATATGATACTGCTTTGTAGAGTAAAATTCAAGAATGCTTAGAAGAATATTTCCATAAAAAGATACTGGATGAAGCACAAATATCAAGGATATTCCACTAATTTTATGGAGTATAGAAGTCAAACTTTAACCAACTGAGTATAATAACGAATGGAATAACAAAAGAAATCACCATGCATGCGGTACGTCGCATAGACAGTTTATTCCAACAGAATAATAAGTAACAGAACCAGGTCAGACGAAATTCGTACCGACAGGATGTTCCAACAGAATAATAAAGACGGAACCAGGTCCGGCGTAAACGCACAGACAGGATATTCCAACAAAATAATAATAAAGGCGGAACCAGGTCCGACGTAAAACGCACAGATACAATATTCCAACAGAATAATAATAAAGACAGAACCATGTCCGACGTAAAACGCACAGATAGGATATTCCAACAGAATAATAATAAAGACAGAATTTTAGAAGAATGTCACCAAGTATAGGGTAGTCCGCTTATACTGGTTATTCCAGCAGAATAATAAAAAAATGGAATAACAAAAGTTTTCTTCAAGAATACAAAAGAAATAATACCATTTACCTTAGAAAAAATTGGATACTGGAATAGTGAGATAGTAGACTTCTCTTCTTCTTTCTCTCTATAATTTCTCTCTATAATAATTGCTCTAACTCTTTTGTGAATTGGTGAGAAATGAAGGAAGAATGAGTTTCAATTTATAGAAAAATATAGTTTCGATAATTGCACGTTTTGGGGCTCGAAAAATTACAGTACAATACCTCCAACTGTTCTTTCATTTTTAATTTAGTCCTGCAAGTATTATCAAACTTGCACCACCTCCCCTAATAGTAAATAATGTGAATCAATAGTAAATCATGTGACTCAATAGTTCTAATCATGTGATAAAAATAATTACAGTATAGTACATCCATCTATACATCCATTTTTAACTTAGTCATGCAAGTATTATCAATCTTGTACTAACTCCCCTAATAGTAACAAGAATGTGAATCAATAGTACATACATGTGAAAAAATAGTTATAATTATGTAAATTAATAGCAATCAATTGCTCATTTATCCGGTTAAATACCCGATTGGTCAATATAACCTCCAGACATCAATTATTATCGGAATAAATATCGATTTTCACTAACACAAATAATTCCAACACAATGAAACTATTTTTATCACCAATATAAATTTTGAAATTTCGAAGTTTGACTTTTTTTCAAAAAAGTCAAATGTTGACTTTTTGACCGAAAAGTTAATCCCGAAAAATTTTATGTTTATAGACTATTTTTACTAATTTCATCGTTTCGGACTCAAATATCACGTCCGCGTCTCCAAATTCAACTATGAACTAAACTTTAATTTTAATAACATTCATCATTAATATTATAACTCATAATATTTAACAACCAGGTCGTTTCCAGGAAAGAGGGAACTTTTCGATAAGGATTTCTCTTTATTGGCGCACAATTAGGTGACCAAACCTCTCATTAACAGAACTTCTAGACATTGTCAATATTGCAAATAATAATATGAATAACTTTGTCGTCTCAATCATTGATTTAATAATATATCATATTATGCAGATGATACTGTAACAATAATTGAATCAATAATATGAAAGATATGATGCAGCAATTACTGTAGCAATAATTGAGTATAACTGAGTGACTTTTCACGTAAGCATTAATAATCAATACCGTGTGCTACTATGCAACCACACGTATTACTGTACTTTTACTATCGGGTAGTTCAACAGTATTAACGGTAAAACCTCAGCTGTTATTTTCATAAAATATTTTTGTCGTTTTCTAACTACAATAGTACTTCCGTTGTGGGGTTCACCAATGATTATGCAGTCGTACGAATATTCCCTGACAAAAAGAAAATTATATAACAACATGCGTACTTTGCAAAATTTATAAATATTACCCACAACTATAATATTATATCAAATCCACACTATAATATTCAATAAATTATTTCAAAAAAATTAAATATTTATTCATAAAATCTGGGGTCTCACATATGATGGCTCTTAGTGATGATTAATTTTGCCATCAATGTATTATAATTGTGATGGTCCTGTCAATCACACCAAAGTTTTCACGTAAAATAAAATTTCTTTTTGTGACGCACTAAGTCATCACTTATAGATATACACTTTTCGTGATATCATTTAAGCTATCACTAATATTTTAATATAAAAAAATGAAAACAATATTTTACAACGGCCATGACAATCATTAAAAAAGATAAATTTTTGTGACGATTTTTATTTGCAATTACAAAAAAGGTATTTTGTGATAGAATTTTTAAGCCATCACAAAACAATAAATGTGACGCCCCCAAAATAGGTATACATCACTCATCTTGAGTCGCCAGATACATGGTACAGAATTCAAATACAACTTAATAATACAACTGTCGTGTACAATACGACAAAACATAAGCTGTGAGTTTGAATACAAATATTGTCTACTAGAGATTATACAAACTCAAAAGGAGTCCTCATTACAATTATTATCACACTATTTCACAGAATAGTGAGGACTACTAATGCTATCATTTGGCCCGTCACTCCATTCCCCGACTAGTCCCTACTACGTTCTCATTTCCTGAAAAGAACAATGAAAGTAAAAGGGTGAGCTCAACTAGCCCATTAGAAAATATTATGACTATGATAATGCAGAATATATTATCGTTAGCCTTCAACAGTGTTAAACTGATACAATATAACAACCATCAAGTTTAACTGCAGCGGAACAAGCAATCCATTAAAAGAGTCAAGTAGAGAATAAAATCTACTACCTTTTATGATTTAGAAGGTTTTTCATCACTTTTATCGCTGGGACTCAGCTTAATAAATAATCCACATCATCGAATCACCCCTGCACTACGGCCAAAGATATTCTTTAGTATCATGACCACAATTATCCATGCACTACGGGCCAAGAATATTTGTGTATTCAATAATGGTCATGATCATGCCAACAACTGTGCATCAATGCTCTACGGGCCAATGAGGACTTTTACCACATCATTTGTAACATTACGGTCATGATTACACCGAATAATGCATGGTCATAATCATACCAAGTCCATCTATACACTATAAGCCACATATGACTTTCAACAAAATATAAACATGAGGATGATGACAATGATATAAGAATTCAATAAAACAAGTTCAAGAATTAATTTATCCAGGAACTAATAACGTCCAAATTGTCAACATGATACTGCTTTGTAGAGTAAATTTCAAGAATGCTCAGAAAAATATTTCCATGAAAAGATACTGGATGAAGTGCAAATATCAAGGATATTCTACTAAATTCATGGAGTATAGAAGTCAAAACTTTAACCAACTGAGTATAATAAGGAATGGAATAACAAAAAAATCACCAGGCATGCGATAGACCGCACAGGCAGGTTATTCCAACAGTATAATAAATAACGGAATCAGGTCCGACGTAAAACGCACAGACAGGATATTCCAACAGAATAATAAAAACGGAATCAGCTCCGGCGTAAAACGCACAGACATGATATTTTAACATAATAATAAAGACGGAACCAGGTCCGGCGTAAAACGCACAGACATGATATTACAACAGAATAATAAAGACGGAACCAGGTCCGGCGTAGAACGCACAGATAGGATGTTCCAACAGAATGATAAAGAATAGAACAACGGAAGAATTTCACCAGTATAGGGTAGCCCGCGTATACAGGTTATTCCAATAGAATAATAAAGAATGGAATAACAGAAGTTCTCTTCATGGATAAAAAGGAAATAATAATCCCTACCTTTAGAAAAACTGGATACTGGAATAGTGAGGTAGCAGACTTTTCTTTTTCTTTCTATAATTTCTCTCTATAATAATTGTTCTAAAGCTTTTTTGAATTGGTGAGAAATGAAGGAAGAATGATCTTCTATTTATAAAAAATATAGTTTCGATAATTGCACGTTTTGGGGCTCGAAAAATTTCAGTACAATACCTCCAACTTTTTCTTTATTTTTAATTTAGTCATGGAAGTATTATCAAACTTTCACCACCTCCCCTAATAGTAAATAATGTGATTCAATAGTTAATTATGTGAATCAATAGTTCTAGACATGTGAAAATATGAATTACAGTATAGTAACTCCATCTATACCTCCATTTTTAATTTAGTCATGCAAGTATTATCAATCTTGCATCAACTCCCCTAATAGTAACAAGAATGTGAAATAATAGTATACACATGTGAACAAATAGTTATAATCATGTGAAATAATAGCAATCAATTGCTCATTTATCCGGTTAAATACCCGATTGGTCAATATAACCTCCAGACAATAATTATTATCGAAATAATTGTCAATTTTCACTAACACAAATAATTCCAACACAATGAAACCATTTTTATCAAAAATATAAATTTCAAAATTTTGAAGTTTGACTTTTCCCGAAAAAGTCAACTGTTGACTTTTTGACCAAATAGTGAATTCCAAAAAATTTTGTGTTTATAGACTATTTTTACTAATTTTATCATTTCGGACTCAAATATCACGTCCGCGTCTCCAAATTCAACTCCGAACTCAACTTCAATTTTAATAACATTCATCATTAATATTATAACTCACAATATTTATCAACCAAGTCGTTCCCAGGAAAGATGGGGCTTTCCAATAAGGATTTCTCCCTATTGGCGCGTAATTAGGTGACCAAACCTCTCCTTGACAGAACTTCTAGACATTGTAAATATTGTAATTTAATAATATGAATAACTTTGTCGTCTCAATTATTGATTTAATAAAATAACACATTATGCAGATGATACTACGACAATAATCGAAACAATAATATGAGAGATATGATGCATCAATTACTGTAGCAATAATTGAGTATAACTGAGTGACTTCTCACGTAAGCATCAATAATCAATACCGTGTGCTACTATGCAACCACGCGTATTACTGTACTTTTACTACCGGGTAGTTCAACAGTTAACGGTAAAACTTTCGCCGTTATTTTCATAAATTATTTTTGTCGTTTTCTCAATCCGATAATAATTTCGTTGTGGGGGTCCAATGATTGTGCCGTTGTACGAATATTCTCTGTTAAAACGAATATTCCCCGACCAATCGAATATTATATAACAACTTGCGTACTTTGAAAAATTTGTAAATATTACCCACAACTATAACATTATATCAAATCCACACCATAATATTCAAAAATATATTTCGAGAAAATTTAATCTTTATTCAAAAAGTTGGGGTCTTACAATAAAATATATGATGATTCTTAGTGATGATTAACTTTACCATCATTATAGAGTATTTGCGACTGGCATTGAAATCACCAAATCTTATGTAGAAGTACTTTGTTTAGTAATAAGTCAACTCATATATATTTCCTTCTATATTTTGCTTTAAAATTATAATCATGATCTGGGCTTTGGTGTAGTGGTAATACTCGTTATTTAGTTTATAAATGAGGGAGAGTTTGAATCCTACAAGTATCATTTGATAAAATTAATACAGTAAAATAAATTATACTTAAATAAAGATTCACGTTTTTACCTTTGATCCCTAAAGTCTTGTTTTTGTGATGACTTTGACAATCACAATAAAGTACATGATGGGCGTATACAAGACGACCATTGTGATGCTTAAAGCCATCACGTAAACCTTTCGTGATAGTTTTTTTACTTTTTGTGACGGATTTTGGCCATAACAAATGACCATTTTTTAGTAGATTAGATATTAACTAGAGTTTAGAGTTTATTAATTAAGATTAATTAATTAGGGTTTATTAATTAGGATTAAAAGTTTATTAAACACATGTTAATAAGATTAGTAAACCCTAAACCCAATTAAAAAAGAGTTAATAAACCCTAAACCTTGATTATTAAACTTTAAACTCTAATTTATAAATTTTAAATTAATTTTAATTAATAAACTTTAAACCCTAGTTAATAAAATTAAATATTTATTTTGATTAGCGTCAGCTACTAAATAGTAGCTGTTTTTTTACTATCCGTTACTAATAGTAGCATACATCATTTTCAAATTATAATCATGACCATTTTTTTATTATTATTAATATAAACGGTGCATCACATTTATTGTAAATACGTTTATTCATTAATCACAACTATGTATATATTTTCATAATGGTTTAATCACAACTATGTATATATTTTAATCTTCTTTTACACAAAATGATGGTATGTATAAAAAAAAAATCTCTTTCCTTATATCTTAGAATCGACTGGGGATGGGCAAAAATTTCAAATTTTTGATTTTTTGACCAAATCGAATCGGTCCAGCTGACCGGTTCAGAACAAATGATAAGAGTTCGGTATACATAACCGATATATACCGAATTTTCGATATCGAGTACGAGAAAAAGATTGGTTCGTTCGGTATATACCCAATCGAACCGATTATACCGGTTACATTACTGATTTATTAATTTTATTCCAAATAAATCTGTCATCTCTCATCGTCAGACTCCTGCAAAACCACCTTTTTTCATCTCATCCACTAAATTCTTTAGGTTATTTCCTTCCAAACAATAAGTCTACAGCGATCGGCGGGTTCCGACCTGTCGGAATTTTTTATTTTTTACAAATGATACTTAAATCATTGTATTTTATAAAAATTTCGATTTCAATAAATCACATTAATTATTTAATAATTAAAAGTAAAAAAAAATAAAAAAATAAAAAATAAACCGTAGAAACCGGTCGCCACCCCGATCGGAATTCCCTGTCGCCGTAGAAGGATTCCCTTCCAAAACATCATAAGAGGATCGGAAACAAGCGGGAGCGGCAATATTTTGGTGAAAGCAGTAGATAAAATGCGCACTGGCCCTAACAACTCTTCTACTCCTTTGCCCAATCTCTTTTTCTCCTTGGTCCAATCAACCGTGAAGCTTTCTTCAGCTATGGAAGGTTGATTCGAACAATATCTCACTAAATCGGTAACCCCCTTTCTCTAGCCATGGAAGGCCAGAAATCCCTCGCAGCTATTACAACAATTATATCTATTATTTCTCATACCCACCAAAATCAAATGCTCCTTTCTCTATTTCCCCCCTATATATATAGCTTTTATATCATTTCTGAACAATAAATCCTAATATTTTTTTATTCTATATGTATTTATAGGTTTATATAAATATGAAAAAATCACAGATACTATTCGAGCTAGCACTTGCATTCAAATTCAGTGATTTTTTTCAATTCTAGGTGAGCTTTTTTATATGAATTCTTCTTTTGTTTCATATTTTCGAAATTAATAGTTGCAATCTATTTATTTGCTGGTAGTAAAATGAAGAAAATAAATCTTAAATTTATGTTTTGACAAAGCTCAAACTTGCTGCGAGAGAAGTATTTTTGTTATGGTTTATGAATTGCGTTTAAAAAGCCATTTAATTTGTTGTATTCTACTAATTTATCTCCCAACCATTTTGACATTTTAGCTTTGACGATGGGGTTATTGCACAGATATATAGGATGTTAAATTATGTTTTGACCTAAACTAGATAAAAATGGGTACCGTGTCGGTTCCGGATTGATTAACCGGTCCAATCGATACTTAATTTTGAGTAGATTTGACAACTGGTTTGATCCGATCCGGATCAAACCAGTTATCAAATCTACGGATGAACATCAACAATAAAAGATAAATTGTTCATTATTCATCATATACTCAACAAGTACATTATATTTTATAATAGACAATATAAGCTGACTACTAAATAATGTGTAGTTAAATATATATAAATATGAATACGTACGAGATATGCAAGTATTTTGATGTCACGTTCTAAAGTATAAGATATAAAATATGAAAGATAGAGAATGCAAAATGTTTTTAACTCTTTAATTGTATATACTCTCTTCTATTTATATTAAGTGTCGTTTTGAAAAGTTTCATTTTATTCAATATAAGTGTCGTTTTGGAATCTCTATGCAATATTGTACTATTTTTTTCTAATTTATCCCTCTATTTAATATGCTTAGTAAATGCAATTCTATGATACAAAAGATATTTTGTGTTATTTCTTAATAAGTGTGCTTAACTCTAAAAAAATATTTAATACGAATAGGAGGGAGTATGTAGTTGTGGACAAAATGATTGGAGACTATTCTAAAGAAATGGGCGGAACTCGCATGGAGGGAAAGAGAAAAAGAATGGGGATTGGAGATGGTAATGAATTAGGTCACTTGACCAGACTCCTTTGACATTTTAGGCCTTGTATATACACAACTTTTGGCTTAGGAAGGTCTTTTACCTTTTACTTTTTCAGGTTATTACAAAATATCATTATCATGTTAGGAAACTTTACACTTTATCTTTAATCTCAAAATTTATTAATTATTACGTCATTTGTCGAATATTCACATTAATTTTATTTTTCTTTTTAATTAGTATTTCCTAACCTAAGTTTCCTCATCATCTAATCATAGGGTAGGCCTGACAATTTTCCTAAACTCGACGGGTCCCATTCAATTCCAACCCTAATGGAATCGAATTTTTAAAGGGTTGAGGGGGTACGGTACCCTTAACTATCGGTATGACCGATGCACTCTTTTTTTTTTACTATAATTATGAGAAAAAAAATAAAAAAAAATAGAGTAAGTTTGAATAAAAAGTGTAAAAAGAAGTATATTTTTATTGAAAAATTGTGTTTAAATATATATATATATATATATATATATATATATATATTATTACTAACACAATATCAAGAAATCAATCAAACCTCATTAAATAACAAAAAATAAACTTAGAAACGAGGAAACAAGTTTCACATAAAATAAAAATCTCCCAAAGATTTCTGTCTTTGATAAGTTTGGAGATAATGACATTTTTATTTATATGACTACGTCCAATTTGTAATACTTGTTGTATCATCAAATTATAGAAATTGATTAAATGTATATTCCACGATTTTACTACGCTCGAAACACAATTTATTTAACCTAAAAATGGGGTTAACCGATCCGGATATAATTAACTATTAATTAATTATATCCGTAATTAAACATTTAGAAGAATATACTCAGCATTTTTCATTTTCAAGGCGCTTTTTTGGTGATGGGATATTAATAAATACTACTGCGCAGTGCGCATTCGTCATACATATACTTACAATTTTCTTTACCAAAAGCAAGACAAGAAAGATTATACTAATTTACAAATAAAAGCAGAAAAAAGTTAATTGCATAGAATTATTTATTTAGCTCAACACAACACATGAATACTACTACCACATAGCTTTGTAACTATACTTTATCCTCCTTACCCAAAGTCCAAAGAAGATATATACTGAAATAAATATATACAAGTTGTAGAGTACTATACTTTTCTCTCTTTCATTTCTTTGTATTGTACCCCTTTTACCCCCATCAACATTTAACAAAGTAAAAATGGTATATATAGAGTAATTTTGGAAAGAAATATTCACTTCCCAATGAATTATTTATAGAATTTCAGTCACTCTTTTGTATGTATAATTAAGATCTCTCTGCCAACAAACGTAGACTTAACAAAGAGAGTCTATGCATGTATTTTCCTTTACTCTATTTACAGTCTGTCTATACATGAAAGTGGTAAATATTTGTGTAAAAGGGACACGTTTAGGGTTTCTGCACTGATAAGTTGCTTTCTCTCTTTTCTTTTGCTTTGCTCTCCCTCTCTCCCTCTCTCCCTCTCTCCCTCTCTCTAGAAAGAAAGAAAGAAAGAAAGAAAGAAAGGCTCGATATACGAGGAGTGAAGCTATGTAGGTAGGTAGAGAGAGAGAGAAGTTAAGAGAGACAGAAATAGAGAGACTGGTGAAAGCAGTTGAGATGGAATTAATCGATGGGGTCGCTCGTTGCTGGATGCATGACAGCATGGTGCTTGCTTGTGCACTGCAGCACTGGTACGGTTCATAACCACCCATAAATCATGAACCCAAAATGTGTCCTAAAAATATCACCATGCATTGTTATGTCTGTGACCTGACAATATAGTTGGTTAATTGTCGGGTCAATCTATATTAACTGGAATCATATTGGTTAGTTAACTGTTTTTATTTATTTAGGTTGGTTAAAGTTTAGAACCATATTTTTAAAAATAAATATAGTTCCAACCCGGTTAACCATTTTTTGACCCATATTTTATTCCAAATTCAAATCAAAAGTTTTTCCACCCATATTTACCTACTAACTTAGTCCCGTGTCTCCGACACTGTATAGACGGTGAGATTTATCTCAAACTTTAAACGGCTCAGATGATTTATTGAATGAGCGAAAAATTCAAAATTATTTGTATTTTATTAGATAGATTCAAGAAACTCAACCATGCACCCCGCCCCACCCCGCCCCGCCCCACCTCACCTCAACCTAACCCTCCCCTCACCCCACCAAAAAAAAAATATTATATGATTATGTATACACCCCTTACCATCCGCCCCCACCCCACCCCCACCCCCACCTCCACCCACAAAAAAAATATTATGTGATTATGTATACACCCTACCGACCCCACCCACCCCACTCCACTCTACCCCGACCTCACTCACCCCACCCCTACACCCTACCCTATCCCACCAACCCACCCACCCCTACTCCCGACCCCACCCCCACATCCACCTCCATAAAAAATTATATTATGTGATTATGTATACACCCCACGCACCCCACCCCACCCCACTCATCCCACTCACCCCACCCCACCCCACGTCTACCTCCACCTCCATAAAAAAATATATTATGTGATTATATATGCACTCCACCCCACCCCTACCCTACCTCCCACTCCACCCACCCCACTCACCCCACCCACGTACCCCTACCCTCGACACCACCCACCGCCACCCCCACCCCACCCAACCCACTCCCACCCTCACCCACCCCACCCCACCCACACCCACACCCACAAAAAAATATTATGTGATTATGTATGCATCCTCTACCCCACCCACCCCACCCACCCAACCCACCCCTCCCCTCACCCACCCCACCTCACCCCACCTCACCCACCCCCATCCACACCCACACCCACAAAAAAAATATTATGTGATTATGTATGCATCCCCTACCCCACCCCCCCCACCCATCTCACCCCCACCTTACCCCCCACCCCACCCTCGACCCCTACCCCGACCCCACCCACCCACCCACCCCACATACCCCTACCCCCAACCCCACTCACCCCACCACCCACCCCCACCTACCCCATCCTCACTTCCATAAAAAATATATTATGTGATTATGTATACACCACCTACCCTATCCCACCCCACCCCCTACCCCACCCCACCCCACCTACCCACCCCCATAAAAAAGATATTATGTGATTATGCATACACCACATCCCCACCCCACCCGCTACTCCACCCACCCACCTACCTACCCAACCCACCATACCAAAAAAAATATTATGTGATTATGTATACACCTCTTACCCCCACCCCCACCCCCCACCCCCACCCCCACCCCCACCTCCACCTCCACCTCCACCCCCACCTCCACCCCCACCTCCACTAAAAAAATAATATTATGTGATTGTGTATACATTCCACCCACCCCATCCCACCCACCCCTACCCCCTACTCGCCCTACTCCACCCCCTTATCCCACCCCATATCCCCCACACACCCCACCCTACCCCCACCCACCCCACCCCCACTACTTCTCAAAAAAATTAATATTAAGCGATTATGTATACACCTCCCTACTACCCCTACTCCTACTCCTATCCCTACCCCTACCCATACCCACCCCTTATATTCGTTTCTCTATCTCTAGTATATATTAATTTCATTTTTTAAAAATTTTGTTTAAAAGTCAAAACATCTTAAAATGGTTAATATGGTTTTTAACCATAACCATATGGTTCCAACCCACATTATTCATATTAAAAATGGTTAATATAGTTTTAGTTCTTAAATGCTTGGTTAACCATATTTTGAAAACCAAAATCAACCCATAACCATATTTTGCCAAGTCTACTTTTAGGTCCAGCAAGAATTATTCATATTGTGTACACACACTATATAGCCATATGGCTGAGACCCACACTGCCGTTACAGCCTGTAGCGGCAGACATGTATTAAATGGTAGGGGCAGTAATGTAATAAGCCTAAGGACAAAAAGGAAAAGGGACTGTCATTACAAGATGTAGCGGCAGATGGAATTTTTGACCAATCTAACCTATTAAATGTCTAGATCAACGGATATGAGCTTGTTTGCTGAAGAGTTTCAGTAGCAAACGTTTGCCGAACAATGTCCGTAACAAACGTTTGTCACAGATGATTTCCCATATATATATATATATATATATATATATATATATATATATATATATACTAGTCGTGTCCCGTGCCTCCGGTACTATATGAACGGTGGGATTTATCTCAAATTTTTGACAGCTCAGATAATTTATTAGGGTCGAGAAATTCAAAATCAAAATACATTTTGTTTATTTATTAAATAATAACACATTTTCTTCAAAACAACAAGATATATTTAAAAAACACATCATGGCCGACTTAAATAATTTATTTAAAAATATAAAGACTTATATACATATGTTGGGATTTAATTATTTGAGTCTAGTCAATGTATAGGCCAATTTATTTAATGTACCAAATTTAGCATTGGCCCACTTACTCAAATAGTGAGAGAGTTCATATCAAAATAGGAAAGGATAAGGCAGAGCCGGCCCTCGGGCAGGTTTACGCGACCGCCCAGGGCCCAAAGCTGAAGAGGACCCAATTTTTTTAAAAAAATATGTATGCGTATAAAAAAATAAAAAAATAATTATAAAATATAATATAAAATAAATGGAGAATCAAAATAGACTCTTAGCCACACAAAAAAAAGAAAAAACCCTTCAACCCTCTCAGTTCATATTTGATTCACGGTTTAACTGTAAAATTTAAAATATTTTGTATTAACTGACGAGAATAAATATTTGATTCACAGTTTAACTGCAAAATAAGGCATACTTAATTAAAAAGTTGTTTATATTACATATCTCTATATCATAGATGCTAACAACTTAAGAAAACACAAAAGTCCTATTTTTATTTTTGATTATGAGTTTTAATATTATATTTATTATTCCCTCCGTAATATGATAAAAAATTTAGTTGACTTTTTATGTATATTAAAAATATAAAAAATAAAAAAATTTATTCATATTTAAATTTTTATTTAATTGTATAATTTATTTTACATAATTAATGATATTTCATAAATATGCATTTAAAATAAAAATACGACAATTGAACTTAATATATGGCCAGGGCAGGGGCAAAACTGCTCTCGAGATAGTAATTAACCTTTAACAAAAAATATTAAAGTGAATTTTATATAGTTATATAAACAAACTAGTACTAATATGTAGTTAATTTTATATAGTTATATAGTGTAAATTATGTGTCTTGTGTTGAATAAGCCTTCAAAAAAGTCACAATCCGTACCAAATAGAATTATTTTGTAACAATCCTTGTATCTGTAGATATGTAATAATCCTAGATATTTTTAAAAGTTAAATAAATTATATTAATTTTAAAAAATTAAATTTAATTATATACTTAAAAATAATTTATAATACTATTAGAATTTTAATTGATTGAGATATGTAGTTAATGTAAGTAATTAGAATTATTGTTTATTATAAATTATTTTATTATTTTTAATAATTATTATTATTACTATTTTTGGTGTAGCAAGATTTTGCAAATAAATAAATAAATAAAGGAAAAAGCCTGCGGCTCGGCCCAACCCGGGCCACAGGCCTCACAATTTCAACCCGTCAAAACTCGGGTCATTTTGGACCCGGCCCGAGCCCGGTCCGTCCGCCTGTTTGTCACCTCTAAAAGGGGCACACTTGAAATTTTTAGCCCTGGGCCTTGTAAAACTCAGGACCGGCTCTGGGATAAGGGGATCTAACTTGGAAAAGAAGTAATCAATCATTAATTACAATTATAATGTGATTCTGAAAAAGACTTCTACTCCTAATTGGATTCGGGTGGACATGACTTCTATAAATACAGCAACAAGCAAAGGTTGGAGAACACAATTACACAATGACACAAATAAACACTATGTACTTATATTATTATAATGGATTTCTTTCTCCATGATTTTTTTTCAACTGAGTTTTCACATATTTTTTTTTTCATATCTCTTTGTTTATGTTTATGTGAATGTATTTCGTGAGTTTCATTTCACAATAATACAATCAACTTGTTACTGCGATTTTGACCTGTTATTTTGATAATTTTATCAAGCGTACAAATTTTAACGTTAATATATATCCATCATTAATTGTTTCATGTTTTTAAAATTAGGCTACATATTTATAGAATGAGGATCCAGTCCGGACGCCCGGACTGGTCCTAAAATACGGACCCAAAATTTTTTTTTTTTTGCTTTTTTTTTTTTGAAACAACTAAAAAAAAAAAAAAATTATGGAACTGAAATTTTTCCATAATACAATGTTTTGGGTGTGTTTTTAATACCTACACCAACCAATGTATGTACAGTCTGCCCAGACTGTACAGACATATTTCGTTATAGGCATCCAAATCACGCCCAAAACACTGTATTATGGAAAAATTTCAATTCCATAAAAATTTTTTTTTTTTAGTTGTTTCAAAAAAAAAAAGCAAAAAAAAAAAAAAAAAAAGGTCCGGATTTTGTTAAAATCCGGGAGTCCGGACCTGATCCGGACTCCATATTTATAATCCCAACTATTTATAATGTGTTGTGCTTATGTCATGTTGTCGCAAATTGAGAGTCTAAAGGCAGTTACAGTAAAAGGAAGTAGAGCAGCTGTTTTTGATCGATTATACTTTGTGGTTCTTTGGGGCAGATGATGATTTCTTTACATTTTGGCATATCTGATTTTTGAAACCATAACAGCTGTTGTTCCATCATATTCTAGTCAAAATCAAATCACTATACAACACCACACTATTTCTTAATTCTTTACAATATATTATAATAATAATGTGATGTAATAAAATAATTTACCTAATACAATAAAATTATAATGTAATAATAATAAGTTATTACGGTATATTTATTTGGTTCGATAATAATATTTATACAATAATTATATTATTTTGACGCAAACTAAACGCTATTAATTAATGTACTACGCTGAATTGATATTTTCAACAAAGAAAATATTAATTTTTATAAAATGTATAATATGGATTCAATTACTATGAAATTATTTTTTTGGTAAGTTGATTAACTGGCCAATAGAATACTGACACACATACAACCTCGCCTGCGTGTCAGTATTCTATTAATCAATTGACCAACTTATCCCAAAATAAACTTCATACTAACCACTTTCGTATATATAATATATATATATATATGGAATTTCATCCACAGCAATCGGTTATTGGGAGCAATCTATTTTTGGCCAACCTCTCATAAGGGCCGGTACAGGCTGTAGCTAGCGGCTGGTCAAAAATGGGTTGCACCCTACCGTAGCTAGCGGCTGGTCAAAAATAGATTGTTCTCAACAACCGATTACTATAGATGAAATTCCTATATATCTATCTAATAAAATACAAATGATTTTGAATTTCCCGCTCATTCAATAAATCATCTGAGCCGTCCAAAGTTTGGGATAAATCTCACCATCCATCTATCTAATAAAATACAATCTATCTAATTCTATCTATCTATATCTATATTCTATATATTTAATTATCTATCTAATAAAATACAAATGATTTTGAATTTCCCGCTCACTCAATAACTCATCTGGGCCGTCCAAAGTTTGAGATAAATCCCACCGTCCATACATTTATCTAAAAAAATACATCTATCTATCTAATCTATCTAATAAAATACATCTATCTATCTAATCTATCTAATAATGATTTTGAATTTCCCGCTCACTTAATAAATCATCTGGGCCGTTCTAAGTTTGAGATAAATCTTACTGTCCATACAGTGCCGGAGGCACGGGACCCAGCTAGTATATATATATATTACGAAAGGTATATAGGTAGGTGGGTGCCGAAGACGAAAAACAGTTTTTGTTGGAATGCAACAATCATGTCCATATTGTGGTGCATTGCATGCATGCCTCTGATCCGTAGAGCGTAGTGTTAAGTTGATAGGACCTGTCTGTCTACTAAATACGGAGTATTATCATTACATACCCTATAAATTCTTTCCACTCGGGAATTTCTTTTTCTTTTCTCTTTGTCAGATCACCTTACCATACTTATTACACAATTATTTTAAATACAGTTGGTACAAGTTATTTGCAAGTAACTTGAGTACGTTTAAACAGAGAATGGTTTATCATATACGAAGTTAATTTTGGTAAGTTGATCAATATAATATCGATATACATATTAATATTATATTAATTAATTAATCAATTTATCATAAAATTAATTTTATATAATCAGATCCGTTTAAACATATGCAATACTATTGGTTACTGTGAATCTATCTAGTAAAATATAAATGATTTTGAATTTTCCGCTCACTCAATAAATCATCTCGGCCGTCCAAAGTTTGGGATAAATCTTACCGTTCATACATCTATCTATCTAATAATCTAATAATAATTTAATAAAATACAAATGACTTTAAATTTTCCGCACACTCAATAAATTATTTTGGTCGTTCAAAGTTTGAGATAAATCATATTGTCCATACAGTGCCGGAGGCACGGGACCCAGCTAGTATATATATATAGAGAGAGAGGCCGGATCAGGTCCGGACTCTCGGATCGGACTAAAATCGGACTTTTTTTTTGCTTTTTTTTATAAAATAATTAAAAATAAATAAATAAAAAATTATGAAACTTGAATTTTTACATAATACAGTGTTTGGGTGCGATTTGGATACATATAACAAAACATGTATATACAGTCTGTGCAGACTGTACATATATTTTTTGGTATATGTATCTATTAACGCCAAGATCTTCCACGTCCCGGTCACGTAAGACGTTATGATCCTGCACAATAAACACGATCAACACCAAAAGCTTGACGGCTTCGACCGTCGGGGGATAGCTCCGGCGTGAGAGTCAGTACAGGCGATCACAAGGTTAACAATGGAGGATAAAATATCTAGTGTATTGAGAGAGAGATAAAATTATCAGTTAAGTGTTGTTACCTTTCTTTGTGTGAGTTCCTTGCTTTTGTATGCCACTGACCTCCCCTGGCCCACAGCCGACTAAGCCTTGTCCAATCCTCATTAAATACAATGCAGAGATGACAGTCAAAGTTTATCCCATAATCATCACCGGTCAAAGCCCAAATGGAACCATACTCATCAAATGGTTCGGCCCACTATCCTGCCCAATACTCCATATGCCTCAAATAAAGATATTATCCACCCACTGGGTCGGCCCAATGAACCGACCCACTACTTTCAAGACCTACCCAACATGTCTAAAGTATTATGGCCCAACATTGCCCCCCAGTCTTTTATTAAACATGATATTTAATGAAAGAGTATAAAGGTCATCGGTCCAAGACAAAAAGAATAGATAAGATCAACAAAGGCCCAAAATGTGACTTACCGAGGCCCAACAGGTAAATCTCAAATAGCAGGTCAAAAAAAAACTAGAAGCCCAATCGAAAAGCCCACTCCGGTCAACAACTAAGACCAAATCCATACACCACCATTTCAAATTCTCATCACTGCTGGCATTAAATGAGCCGCCCTTGAACTTCGTGAAAAGTTAAAGAGACCGTCAGGTATAAAAGCTGACTTTCCCCAAATCTGACTGTTTTACATGCTATTTCAAATTCAGATGTAAAACCCCAACTTTTTGGAATAAAGATGAATTTTCTATAAATATTATTTTTGAATATTATGGAGTAAAATTGATATAATAGTTGTGGGTAATATTTATAAATTTTGCAAAGTACGCAAGTTGTTATATAATATTCGATTGGTCGGGGAATATTCGTTTTAACAGGGAATATTAGTACAACGGCACAATCATTGGTGGACCCCACAACGGAATTATTGTCGAATTGAGAAAATGAAAAAATACTTTATGAAAATAACGACGGAAGTTTTACCGTTAACTGTTGAAACACCCGGTGTTAAAAGTACAATAATACGCGTAGTTGCATAGTAGCACACGGTATTGATTATTGATGCTTACGTGATAAGTCACTCAGTTTTGTTGGTATTATTAATGTAATAATACAGAAAATCTTTTTATATAAAAAAGAATACTTTTATAAAGTTATTCTATAAATAAAATATATTATATTATATTATGCATAGTGTTGTATAGTGTCTACATAGTGTTTTGCATAGTAAAAACTTTTTATATAAAACAAAATACTTTTATAAAGCAATCTGTTTTATTAGATAATAATTAGAATATATTATATTTTATTATGCATAGTATTTGTATAGTGCCTGCATAGTATTTGCATAGTAAAATCTTTTATAAAGTTATTCGTTACATTAGATTATAAATAGAATATATTATATTTTATTTAAAAGAGATTGCTTTAAATATGGACCGTCAGATTAAAGTAAATCAATCTGGACCGTTCATGGATTAGTTACTATGCATTCTATTTTCCTATAAATAGAAGCTCATTCCTTCATTATTTTCTTACGAATTCACTGAACTTTAGAGAGAGAAACTATAGAGAGATAGAAGAAAAGTATTCTGCTACTTAACTACTTTTATATTCAGTTTCTTTACGTAAGGGATATTATTCTTTTGTATTCAAGAAGAGAACTTCTGTTATTCCATTTCTTTATTGTTCTGTTGGAATAACCTGTATATGCGGGCTACCCTATACTTGGTGACATTCTTCTATTATTCTGTCTTTATTATTCTGTCGGAATATCATGTCTGTGCTATACGCCGGACCTGGTTCCATTTTTATTATTTCGTCTTTATTATTCTATCAGAATATCCTGTCTGTGCTATACGCCGGACCTGGTTCCATCACTTATTATTTCATATTTATTATTCTGTTGGAACATCCTGTCGGTGTGAATTTCACCTGACCTGGTTCCGTTATTATTATTCTGTTGGAATAACCGTCTATGCGAAGTACCGCATGCATGGTGATATCTTTTGTTATTCCATTCGGTATTATTCTCAGTTGATTAAAATTTTAACTTATATACTCCATGAAATTAGTGGAATATCCTTGATATTTGCGCTTCATCCAGTATTTTTCATGGAAATATTCTTCTGAGCATTCTTGAATTTTACTCTACAAAACAGTATCATGTTGATAATTTGGACGTTAATAATTACTGGAAAAAATAATTCTTGAACTTGTTTTATTGAATTCTTATATCATTGTCATCATCCTCATGTTTATATTTTGTTGAAAGTCATATGTGGCCTGTAGTGCATAGATGGACTTCGTATGATTATGACCAGGGATTATATGGTGTAATCATGACCGTAATATTACAAATGATGTGGTAAAATTTCTCGTTGGCCCGTAGTGCATTGATGGACAGTTGTTGGCATGATCATGACCAATGATGAATACACAAATATCCTTGGCCGTATTGCATGGAATTTGTGGTCGTGACCCTAATGAATATCATTGGCCGTAGTGCAGGGATGATGTGGATTATTTATTAAGCTGAGTCTTAGCGATAAAAGTGAATGAAGAGATAATGGCACGAATATTTTTAAGAGGTTTGAAGCCGGAGATACGTCAACATCTTATTTCTCATAAATTTTGTTTGTATTCAGATGTTGTAAATATGGCTCAGTTGGTGAAGCGCGATAACGAGTCAACGTAACCAAAAGAGAGCAGCCGAAAAAATGATAATACCAGTGAGAGCAGTCATCGAAGCGGTGACAACAAGCATGGAGGGAATCAACAGGCCAAAAATGGTAACCACTTCGGTGGTAATTAGGGCTAAAACAATAAGAATGGACATTTCAAGAAGAGGAGATTCAAGAATTATGGAAAGACGTCAGCACCAGCAACCGTTGTGAAGGAAGGATAAAGACCACCTATTATATGCTTCAAATACGGAGGGGAGGGACACATCAGTCCAAATTACGCGATGACGTCCAAAGCATGTTATAATTGTGGAACAGAAGGTCACTTAGCCCGATTTTGTCGTTCACCGAAGATAAATTCAGCTAGGATGGAGGCACCAACGGCTGTCCCAGAAAAGTCAAAGCCGGTAGTGCAAGGGAGAGCGTTTGTTGTGACCTCTCAGAAAGCAAGGAACCCGAATAAGGTCATCACGAGTAAGCTTATCATAAACTCTAGCGAAGTCTATACTTTATTTGATACCGGTTCTACCCATTCTTTTATTTCTCCTACTTGTGCTCAACGATTAAATTTGACACCGGAGAAATTAGACTTTGACTTATCTGTGGAAACTCCGTTGGGAGAAACCTTCATTACATCCACGGTTTATAAGTCTTGTTTGGTTCAAGTTGGTACCCACACATTACCTGTCGATCTTAATGCATTAAAAATACTTGCATTTAATGTAATTCTAGGGATTGATTAGTTAACTACTCATCATGTAAAAATTAATTATTTTCGTAAGGTTGTCAGCTTTCATATTCCTAATCGACCTATTATGCGAATTCAAGCAACCAAACCATTAAAATCAATCACTGTCATCTCAAGCCATAAAGCTATTCGTTTATTAAAAAATGGATGTCAAGCTTTCTTAGCTCATGTCACGGATTTAAATAAAAATACGTCAGTTTTGAATAATATTTCTATTGTTATTAAATTCCCTGACGTATTCCCTGAAGAACTTCCTGGCCTACCCCCAGAGTGTGAAATTGAATTTTGTATCGACCTTGAAACTGGTACAAAACCCATTTCTAAAGCCCCATATCGAATGGCTCCTATTGAACTTCAGGAGTTAAAGACCCAACTGCAGGAATTGTTAGACATTGGCTTTATTCGTCCTAGTACTTCTCCTTGGGGTGCTCCTGTTCTATTCGTGAAGAAGAAAGATGGGAGTATGCGACTTTGTATTGATTATCGGGAGTTGAATCATGTCACCATCAAAAATAGGTACCCATTGCCACGTATTGATGACCTGTTTGACCAGTTGCAAGGAGCCAAATTCTTTTCAAAGATTGATCTTCATTCCGAATATCACTAATTGAAGATTAGAACCGATGACATTCCAAAGACGGCTTTCAGAACTCGGTACGGGCATTATAAATTCCTAGTTATGTCCTTTGGATTGACAAATGCTCCTGCTGCCTTCATGGATATGATGAACCGAGTATTCAAGGAATATTTGGATCACTTTGTGGTCGTCTTTATTGATGACATCCTTATTTATTCCAAAAGCTGTGAAGATCATGAGCAACACTTGAGGCTGATACTCCAAAAGCTTCGTGAATATAAACTTTATGCCAAGTTGAAGAAATGCGATTTCTGGCTTGAGGAAGTAGCATTCCTTGGGCATGTGGTATCAAGTCATGGAATATCTGTTGACCCAGCAAAGATTAAAGCTATTCAAAGATGGGATCAACCTAAATCAGTGACCGAAGTACATAGCTTTCTCGGCTTAGCTGGTTATTATCGGAGATTCGTAGAAGGGTTTTGTCGAATCGCTACTCCATTAACTCAACTGACTCGGAAAGATATAAAGTTCGGTTGGAGCAAGGAATGTGAGAAGAGTTTTCAAAAACTCAAGAGGAGACTCATTTCAGCACCTGTTCTGACAATACCATCTGGTTCGGAGGGATTTGTCATCTACAGTGATGCTTCGGGCAAAGGGTTAGGATGTGTTCTCATGCAACATGGGAAAGTCATAGCTTATGCCTCACGAAAACTCAAAGAATATGAGAGGAATTTTCCTACTCATGATCTAGAGTTGGCAGCTGTTGTCTTCGCACTAAAGATTTGGAGGCATTACTTGTATGGGGAGAAAGTGGAGATATTTATGGATCATAAAAGCCTCAAATATTTCTTCACTCAAAAGGAACTCAACATGCGACAACGACGTTGGCTTGAACTGTTGAAAGATTATGATCATACTATCCAATACCATCATGGAAAAGCGAACGTGGTAGCTAACGCATTGAGTAGAAAATCATATGCGGGTACGAGTGCAATATTGTCAACGCAAAGGCCCATTTTGTATGACTTGCAAAGGATGGAGATATAGATAAAGACTCCAGGGACCCACGTGATAATGGAAAATATACGAGTAGAACCGACTTTAATTGATAAAATTAAAGTTGCTCAAGTTACAGATCCGGAGCTGATGCGTATGAGGAAGAAAGTGCAAGAAGGTACGATGCCGGAAGCAAGAATCGATGAAAAAGGAATACTTCGATTCAACTCCAGACTTTGTGTTCCTAACGACCCTGATTTAAAGTATAAAATCATGATGGAGGCGCACAACACACCATTTTCAATCCATCCTGGGAGTACCAAAATGTATCATGATTTTCGATATACATTTTGGTGGGGCAATATGAAGAGAGAGATAGCGCTGTTTATGTCAAGGTGTCTAACATGTCAACGAGTCAAGGCGGAGCATCAAGTACCAAAAAGTCCATTGCAACCGCTTGAAATTACAGAATGGAAGTGAGAGCACATTACCATGGATTTTGTTACTGGTCTTCCCAAAGTTTCTCAAGGCATAGATGCGATTTGGGTCATTCTTGATAGATTGACCAAGTCTGCTCATTTCTTACCGATACGAGAAACTTATACACTTGAACGTCTTGCTCGTATGTACATAAATAAGGTTGTAAGATTGCATGGTATACCAGTATCCATAGTATCTGATCGAGACCCAAGATTCACTTCGCGATTTTAGGTTTGATTGCAAAAAACTATGGGCATAGATTTACGATTAAGCTCGGCATATCATCCTCAGACGGACGGACAGTCAGAGAGGACTATTCAAACTCTTGAAGATCTATTAAGACTCTATGTCCTTGATTTCAAGGAAAGTTGGGACAAGTTCTTACCATTGGTGGAGTTTTCCTACAACAACAGTTATCAAGCAAGTATTGGCATGGTTCCATTCGAGGCGTTGTATGGAAGAAAGTGTCGTTCTCCAGTATGTTGGGATGAGGTGGGTGAAGCAACGTTGTTGGGACCGGAGTTGGTACGTATGACTACGGAAAAGATTCAAACGATTCGGCAAAGTTTAAAAACCTCACAAGATCGACAAAAGAGTTATGATGATCTTCATCGAAAGGACGTGGAATTAGATATAGGAGATCATTTGTTGTTACGTGTTGCTCAATGGAAAGGAGTTACGAGATTTGGAAAGAGAGGAAAGCTCAATCCTCGATTCATCGGCCCATTTTTACGAGATTTGGAGTTACGAGATTGGGAAAAAGAGGAACTGTGGCCTATAGACTCGCTTTACCACCAAGTATGTCTCGTGTTCATAACGTTTTTCACATATCCATGCTACGTAAATATGTGGAAGACCCGAACCACATTATTGAGTTAGAACCGGACGAAATAGCGAAAGATTTGACGTATGAAGAGGTTCCTGTTCAAATCTTGGATAAGAAGGAACATATTCAACGCACCAAGGTTATACCTCAAGTCAAAATTTTGTGGAGAAACGACGATGTTGAGGAAATGACTTGGGAGTTAGAATATGAAATGAAATCAAGGTATCCTTACCTCTTCGACATACCAGGTACGTACCCTAATTTTGAGGGCAAAATTTTATAAGAAGGGGAGATTGTAAAACCCCAACTTTTTGGAATAAAGATGAATTTTCTATAAATATTATTTTTGAATATTATGCAGTGAAATTAATATAATAGTTGTGGGTAATATTTATAAATTTTGCAAAGTACGTAAGTTGTTATATAATATTCGATTGGCTGGGAAATATTTGTTTTAACAGAGAATATTAGTACAACGACACAATCATTGGTGGACCCCACAACAGAATTATTGTCGGATTGAGATAACGAAAAAATACTTTATGAAAATAACGACGAAAGTTTTACTGTTAACTGTTGAAACACCTGGTGTTAAAAGTACAGTAATACGCGTGGTTGCATAGTAGCACACAGTATTGATTATTGATGCTTACGTGATAAGTCACTCAGTTTTGTTGGTATTATTAATGTAATAATACAAAAAATCTTTTTATATAAAACAGAATACTTTTATAAAGTTATTCTATAAATAGAATATATTATATTCTATTATGCATAGTGTTGCATAGTGTCTGTATAGTATTTTGCATAGTAAAAACTTTTTATATAAAACAGAATACTTTTATAAAGCTATCTGTTTTATTAGACAATAATTAGAATATATTATATTTTATTATGCATAGTATTTGCATAGTGCCTGCATAGTGTTTGCATAGTAAAATCTTTTATAAAGTTATTTGTTATATTAGATTATAAATAGAATATATTATATTTTATTTAAAAGATTTTGCTTTAAATATGGACCGTCAGATTAAAGTAAATCAATCTGGACCGTTCATGGATTAGTTACTATGCATTCCATTTTCCTATAAATAGAAGTTCATTCCTTCATTATTTTCTTACGAATTCACTGAACTCTAGAGAGAGAAACTATAAAGAGATAGAAGAAAAGTATTCTGCTACTTAACTACTTTTATATTCAGTTTCTTTTACAGTAAGGGATATTATTCTTTTGTATTCAAGAAGATAACTTCTGTTATTTCATTTCTTTATTGTTCTGTTGCAATAACCTGTATACACGGGATATCCTATACTTGGTGACATTCTTCTATTATTCTGTCTTTATTATTCTGTCGAAATATCCTGTCTATGTTATACGCCGGACCTGGTTCCATTTTTATTATTCCGTCTTTATTATTCTGTCGGAATATCCTGTCTGTGCTATACACCGGACCTGGTTCTATAATTTATTATTCCGCATTTATTATTCTGTTGTTACATCCTGTCGGTGTGAATTTCACCTGACCTGGTTCCGTTATTATTATTATGTTGGAATAACCGTCTATGCGAAGTACTGCATGCATGGTGATATCTTTTGTTATTCCATTCAGTATTATACTCAGTTGATTAAAATTTTGACTTATATACTCCATGAAATTAGTGGAATATCCTTGATATTTGCGCTTCATCCAGTATTTTTCATTGAAATATTCTTCTGAGCATTCTTGAATTTTACTCTACAAAACAGTATCATGTTGACAATTTGGACATTAATAATTCCTGGATAAAATAATTCTTGAACTTATTTTATTGAATTCTTATATCATTGTCATCATCCTCATGTTTATATTCTGTTGAAAGTCATCTGTGGCCTGTAGTGCATAGATGGACTTGGTATGATTATGACCAGGGATTATTCGGTGTAATCATGACCGTAATATTACAAATGATATGGTAAAAAAAAATTTGGCCCGTAGTGCATTGATGGACAGTTGTTGGCATGATCATGACCATTGATGAATACACAAATATCCTTGGCCGTAGTGCATGGAATTTGTGGTCGCGACCCTAATGAATATCCTTAGCCGTAGTGCAAGGATGATGTGGATTACTTATTAAGCTGAGTCTCAGCGATAAAAGTGATGAAAAACTTTTTAAATCATAAAAGATAGTAGATTCTATTCTCTACTTGACTCTTTTAATGGATTGCTTGATCCGCTGCAGTTAAACTTGATGTTATTATATTTTATCAGTTTAACACTATTGAAGGCTAACAATAATTTATTCTGCATTATCTTAGTCATAATATTTCTTACTGGACTAGTTGAGCTCACCCTTTCTTTCCCTGTTCTCTTCAGGAAATGAGAACATAGCAGGGACTAGTCGGGGAACGGAGTGACGGTCCAGAGGATAGCATTAGTAGTCCTCACTATTCTGTGAAATAGTGTGTTAATAATTGTAATGAGGACTCCTTTTGAGTTTGTATAATCTTTAGTAGACAATAATTATATTCAAATTCACAGTTATGTTTTGTCATTTTATACACGACAATTGTATTAGTAAGTTGTATTTGAATTTTGTAGCATGTATCTGACGACCCAAGATGGGTGATGCATACCTAATTTTGGGGGCGTCACATCAGACGTCTCCCGCCTCTTCCAGATTTCTCTTTCTTCCTGCAAATCAACATTCACGGCTTCTTAGAATTCCGGCGAAGAGGTTCCCCTTTCTGTGAATCCCATCACCTCTATTCTTCCAAGCCCTATCAAAGAAGCTTCAAGTTCAAACCCCAAATCTGCTGCTACTCCTAGCAAGAATACACCACCAACTCCTTCAGAGTTCTTTAAGAGTGAAGAATATTTCCCACATGCCAATACTCTTTCTACTGTTACGGAAATCAAGCTGCGTGACATCCAAACTCGATACCAGATTCTAGATACCCATCTGGTAAGAGCTCCAAATCCCCATGAACGAATGTACCAACGACCCGAAGGCTGGACCTCTATGCCGATAACCCTCCTTGAAAAGGGATTTCGCCTACCCCTTCATGCCTTCGTTGTCAACTTACTATGATTTGTAGGCGTGGGACTTGCACAGCTTGTCCCGAACTCCTATATCCACATCCTGGCATTTATCGCTTTCTGCCACGAACAAGGGATTCCACCCGTTGTCGATTTCTTCTTCACCCTCTTCATAGCCGGTAATTCTCGGGAACGAGATTTCAAGATATTAAGCAAACAATCCCCCAAATCTAATGCCAGGTTCGAGAAGCGGCCCCTGATGGATACTCCTTCGAGTAACCATGGATGGCATAAGGAGTGGTTCTTTGTCAAAGGACCCGAAGTCTCCTCCATACCCGACTGGACCATTTATGATCGTATCTCTGAAAGCTTCGGAGATATTTTAAAGGAACGTGTGACAGAAATGGCGAACCTCCTAGAGAAAATTCCCATCAAGGAATGGAGCTTCAGACTTCTGAGCAAACAAGCATGGTTGTACGACCATAAATTATCTCTGATCAAACCGACGTTGAGTGACCAAAGAGATCTAGACAAATTTCTTTCGGGCTCATCCTCGCCGACCTCTACAGAAGTACTAATCAAAGAACCTTCAACTTTCGAAGCTCAAACTATTGAATCAACACCCACTCTCTGGTCAAAATCTAATGAGAATTTTCTATTTCAACTCTATAACTCCTTCGTCCGTGATACCGATAACCACCGATTCAGCAACAACTCCATAATGGACCTGATCGACGAGGGAATGAAATACCAAGCTATGGTAAGATGCTATTTGACTTATCTATGTACATCTCGGCGTATCAATATGAACTGATTGGTTAACATTGATCATTTGCAGACAAACACTGTCTTCGGGCTCCTCCGTCCTAAATATAAAGAGGCCGAAGCCGAAGAGAAAACCGCTCGAAGAGAGAATGCCACATTTAAGTCTGCTTTGACGAAAGAGAGAAGCAATCTTGAAATTACTCTCCTCAATAATGAGAGCCTTCAAAAAGATCTTGCTCAAACCAAAGAAGATTTGAAGACGTCTAGGGCCACTCATCAAGTTATCACTGATATAAATGTCGATTTTCTAAAGAAAAATGAAATTTTGATGAAGAAGGTCAAAGATCTGGCCCAATCCAACTCAGTCCTGTCGAAGCAAAATAAAGATATCCAAGCTAAAGAAGTAAAGAATATGGCCTATCGTCAAAAGCTTAAAGAGGAACTTCGAGAACTCCGGGCTCTCAGGAATTTGGGCCCACCATTAACTGACCATCTTTGCAAGAGATTGAAATAAATTACAGGAAGTCTGCCGAGATGAACAATGAAATTGTCCACATGTACTCTGAAGGGTACGAGGTCTGCCGAAGTAAATACAAAGCCAAACTTGTAGTGGCCAGAATAAACCCGGCTCTCCTCGACTCTTCGGACAACGAAGATAATAAGGAAGCTTAAAGATACCACTCTATCCGTAGCTTTAAGATTACTTATTCGTTACCGAAGTGTGAGGTGGATCTGCTTAATCATAATTTCTTTTACCACGAAGGGCCTGACAAACCCACAGGATTTCATCGACCAAATAAATTACCATCAAATGGTCAGCGAGTCCACCCGAACCTCCTTACACCGATGAAGTTTGCCTACCACGAAGGGCCTGACAAATTCATAAGGACCACCTGCCGAAAAAGCTACCATCGAATGGCCAGCGAGTCCACCCGAACCTCCTTACAGCGATGAAGTTTTCCTACCACGAAGGGCCTAAAAAATTCATAAGGACCACTTGCCGAAAAGGTTACCATCGAATGGCCAGCGAGTCCATACGAACCTCCTTACACCAATGAAGTTTGCCTACCATGAAGGGCCTGACAAATTCATATGGACCACCTGCCGAAAAGGCTACCATCGAATGGCCAGCAAGTCCACCTGAACCTCCTTACACCGAGGTGGAATCTGTCCGTGCCTGTTCAACTATGGATGAGCTGACGAAGTCCTTCATGAATGCTTCAAACCTCGATCCCACGAACTAGCGTCTGTTAACCTGACCTCTAGTCAATGGACCCAGTATGAATACCCCCCAGACAGCAAAAGGTATAGGAGATAAAATCGAATATAGCCTTTTTGGTGGCTGATGCAGGATCGAACTATTCAGCTGACACATCCTCGTAAACTCATCGAAGGATATCCTCAGCTTCGGATGGAGCCAAACAACTTACTAATGGAGAAGAATAACCTCTTTGATAAAGATCACCATTAATAATCACAAAATGGGCACTCTTGTACTTCACTTTTTAGCCAGAATTTGATCCGAAGTAAGAACGCCATTGAATCAGCGAAGGTGTTCACTTTGGTAATAGCCAATTCTGACAAGACATTAGTAATGGAGTCATCATTGTGATCGACTGCTCTGAATTTGAACCTGATAGTTGGTTACAATGATTATCCGAAGAAGAATATCCTGCTTCTGCCGAAGTACCGCATCGGCTGTGTCGGACTCTTCAGCTTCTCGCTAACTATCTTCAGCTTATTTCATCATCCCTAAGGACATGGCTTACATAGTAAACCAGGTGCTGCTTACCGCCATCTTCACGCACCAAAACTTCTCCCACTGCCAACGAACTAGATGCCAAATACAAGTATAATGTTTCAGTAGAAGCGAGATTCACCAACAAAGGCGCCGAAGAAAAATAGGTCTTTATTATCTGAAAGGCGTCTTCATATTCCGAGGTACATTGGAACGACTTAGCATTCTTCGACCATTTCCATCCTAACCTGCAGCTTCGGGAGTGTGACTTCTGGATCTACTTTGATGGAGAATTCTGTCACTGTGGTGAGAATAGTCAAGGCGGTGTACCTTCTTTGTATGTTCAGGTGTGTACTCCCTGGATCTACGTCTTCGTCTGCTTCGACCATGATCCCGAGAACCAATAGGGCAGATTACCCTCTTCGATCAATCAGGAGAATGACTGTTGGGTCTTCGTCTGCATCTGCTTCGACCATAATCCCGAGAACCAATAGGATAAAGTATGTGAAGCCCCCAAAATTAGGTATACATCACCCATCTTGAGTCGCCAGATACATGGTACAGAATTCAAATACAACTTACTAATACAACTGTCGTGTACAATACGACAAAACATAACTGTGAGTTTGAATACAATTATTGTCTACTAGAGATCATACAAACTCAAAAGGAGTCCTCAATACAATTATTGTCACACTATTTAACAGAATAGTGAGGACTACTAATACTATTCTCTGGTACATCACTCCGTTCCCCGACTCGTCCCAGCTATATTCTCATTTCCTGAAGAGAACATTGAAAGAAAGGGTGAGCTCAACTAGCCCAGTAAGAAATATTATGACTAAGATAATGCAGAATAAATTATCATTAGCCTTCAACAGTGTTAAACTGATAAAATACAATAACCTTCAAGTTTAACTGCAGCGGAACCAGCAATCCATTAAAAGAGTCAAGTAGAAAATAAAAACTACTATCTTTTATGATTTAAGAGGTTTTTCATCATTGTTATAGCTGAGACTCAGCTTAATAAATATTCCACATCATCGAATCACCCCCGCACTACGGCCAAGGATATTCTTTAGTATCACGACCACAATTATTCATGCACTACGGCCAAGAATATTTGTGTATTCATTAGTGGTCATGATTATGCCAACAACTGTCCATCAATGCACTACGGGCCAATGAGGATTTTTAATTTTTACATCATTTGTAATATTACGGTCATGATTACACCGAATAATCCCTGGTCATAATCATACCAAGTCCATCTATGCACTACAGACCACAGATGGCTTTCAAAAATATAAATAAGAGGATGATGACAATGATATAAGAAGTCAATAAAACAAGTTCAAGAATTATTTTATCCAGAAATTATTAACGTTCAAATTGTCAACACGATACTGTTTTGTGGTGTAAAATTCAAGAATGCTCAGAAGAATATTTCTATAAAAAGATACTGCATGAAGCGCAAATATCAAGGATATTCCACTAATTTCATGGAGTATAGAAGTCAAAGTTTTATCCAACTGAGTATAATAAAGAATGGAATAACAAAAGAAATCACCATGCATGCGATAGACCGCACAGGCAGGTTATTCCAACAGAATAATAAATAACGGAACCAGGTCCGGCGTAAAACGCACAGACAGGATATTCCAACAGAATAATAAAAATAGAACCAGGTCCGGTGTAAAACACACAGACAGGATATTGCAACAGAATAATAAAGAATGGAACCAGGTCCGGTGTAAATTACGCAGACAGAATATTCCAACAGAATAATAAAAATGGAACCAGGTCCGGTGTAAAACACACAGACAGGATGTTCCAACAGAGTAATAGAAGAATGTCACCAAGTATAGGGTAAACCGCGTATACAGGTTATTCCAACGGAATAATAATGAATGGAATAACATAAGGATTTCACCAAGTATAGGGTATACCGCGTATACAGGTCATGTATAGGGTATGCCACTTTTACAGGTTATTCCAACAGAATAACAAAGAATAGAATAACATAAGTTCTCTTCAAGAAGAAAGAATAACACCCCTTACTTTATTTAGGAGATTGAATACTGCAGTAGTGTAGTAACCGAATACTCTTCTTCTTTCTCTCTTATTCTCTCTATACTTTCTCTCTCTATAGCTTGAGCGAATTCGTGAAAAATAATGAAGCCCTAGGCCTCTATTTATAGAAGATTTATTACTATTTACGAAAGTATTTACTATTTATGAAGGTAATTACTATTGACGAAGGTAATTACTATTTACGAAGGTAATTACTATTTATGAAGGTAATTACTATTTACGAAGGTAATTACTATTTACGAAGGTAATTACTATTTACAAAGGTAATTACTATTTATGAAAAAGACTTTTAGATGATGACATATGCCCCCCAATAAATAATTAAACTTACCACAAACGTCTAATAATAGACTCTTTATATACATCAAGGATTGAATACAAATTTCCAGAAATCATTTTATTTCTTTAATCAACACATATTTAATCTTTCAACAATTATTAATCATTTATAACTTGTCGTCTCAATTATTGTTTAAATAATATAACATATTATACAGATGATACTGTGACAATAATTGAATCAATAATATAAGAGATATAATGCAGCAATTACTGTAGCAATAATTGAGTATAGCTGAGTGACTTCTCACGTAAGCATCAATAATCAATACCGTGTGCTACTATGCTGCAACGCGTATTACTGTACTTTTACTACCGAGTAGTTCAACAGTTTTAACAGTAACACCTCCGCCGTTATTTTATAGAAAGATAATTTTGTCATTTTCTAACTACAACAATACTTCCGTTGTGGGGTCCACCAATGATTGTGCCGTCGTACGAATATTCCCCGATAAAAAGAATATTCCCCGACCAAACGAATATTTTATAAAAACTTGCGTACTTTGCAAAATTTATAAATATTACCCACAACTATATATTTTATCAAATTTATTCCATAATATTCAAAAATAATAATTATGAAAATTCATCTTTATTTATAAAAACTGGGGTCTTACAACCTCCCCTTCTTATGAAATTTTGCCCTCGAAATTAGGGTACGTACCTAGTATGTCAAAGAGGTAAGGATACCTTGATTTCATTTCAGATTCTAACTCCCATGTCATTTCCTCAGCATCGTGATTTCTCCACAAAACTTTGACTTGAGGTATAACCTTGGAGCGTAGAATATGTTCATTCTTATCCAAGATTTGAACAGGAATCTCTTCATACGTCAAATCTTCCACTATTTCGTTCGGTTCTAACTCAATAATGTGGTTCGGGTCTTTCACATATTTTCATAACATGGATATGTGAAAAACGTTATGAACACGAGACATACTTGGCGGTAAAGCGAGCCTATAGGCCACAGTTCCTATTCGATCGAGGATTAAAAATGGACCGATGAATCGAGGATTGAGTTTTCCTCTCTTTCCAAATCTTGTAACTCCTTTCCATAGAGTAACACGTAACAACATATGATCTCCTATATTGAATTCCACGTCCTTTCGATGAAGATCAACATAACTCTTTTGTCGACTTTGTGAGGTTTTTATACGTTTTCGGATCGTTTGAATCTTTTTCGTAGTCATACGTACCAACTTCGGTCCCAACAACGTTGCTTCACCCACCTCATCCCATCATACTAGAGAACGACACTTTCTTCCATACAACGCTTCGAATGGAGCCATGCCAATATTTGCTTGATAACTGTTGTTATAGGAAAACTCCACCAATGGTAAGAACTTGTCCCAACTTCCCTTGAAATCAAGGACACAAAGTCTTAATAGATCTTCAAGAGTTTTAATAGTCCTCTCCGACTGTCCGTCCGTTTGAGGATGATATGCCGAGCTAAATCGTAAGTCTGTGCCCATAGCTTTTTGCAAACTAACCCAAAATCGTGAAGTAAATCTTGGGTCTCGATCAGAAACTATGGATACCGGCATACCATGCAGTCTTACAATCTCGTTTATGTACATACGAGCAAGACGTTCAAGTTTATAAGTTTCTCGTATCGGTAAGAAATGAGCAGACTTGGTCAATCTATCAACAATAACCCAAATCGCATCTATGCCTTGAGAAACCTTAGGAAGACCGGTAACGAAATCCATGGTAATGTGCTCCCACTTCCATTCTGGAAATTCAAGTGGTTGCAATGGACCTTTTGGTACTTGATGCTCCGCTTTAACTCGTTGATAAGTTAGACACCTTGAGATAAACAACGTTATCTCTCTCTTCATATTGCTCCACCAAAATGTATGACGAATATCATGATACATTTTGGTACTCCCAGGATGGATTGCAAACGGTGTATTGTACGCCTCCGTCATGATTTTATACTTTAAATCAGGGTCATTAGGAACACAAAGTCTGGAGTTGACTCGAAGTATTCCTTCTTCATCGATTCTTGTTTCCGGCATAGCACCTTCTTGCACTTTCTTCCTCATACGCATCAGCTCCAGGTCTGTAGCTTGAGCAGCTTTAACTTTATCGATTAAAGTCGGTTCTACTCGTATATTCGCCATCGTCACATGCGTCCCTGGAGTCTTTAACTCTATCTCCATCCTTTGCAAGTCACACAAAATGGGCCCTTGCATTGACAATATCGCACTCGTACTTGCATGTGATCTTCTACTCAATGCGTCAGCTACCACGTTTGCTTTTCCAGGATGGTATTGGATGGTATGATCATAATCTTTCAATAGTTCAAGCCAACGTCGTTGTTGCATGTTGAGTTCCTTTTGAGTGAAGAAATATTTGAGGCTTTTATGATCCGTAAAGATCTCCACTTTCTCCCCAAACAAGTAATGCCTCCAAATTTTAAGTGCAAAGACAACAGCTTCCAACTCTAGATCATGAGTAGGATAATTCTTCTCATATTCTTTGAGTTGTCACGAGGCATAGGCTATGACTTTTCCATGTTGCATGAGAACACATCCCAGCCCTTTGCCCGAAGCATCACTGTAGATGACAAATCCCTCCGAGCCAGATGGTATTGTCAGAACAGGTGCTGAAATGAGTCTCCTATTGAGTTCTTGAAAACTCTTCTCACATTCTTCACTCCAACCGAGCTTTGTATCTTTTCGAGTCAGCTGAGTCAATGGAGTAGCGATTCGAGAAAATCCTTCCACGAATCTCCGATAATAACCAGCTAAACCGAGAAAGCTACGTACTTCGGTCACTGATTTAGGTTGCTCCCAGCTTTGAATAGCTTCAATCTTTGCTGGGTCAACAGATATTCCATGACTTGATACCACGTGCCCAAGGAATGCTACTTCCTCAAGCCAGAACTCGCATTTCTTCAACTTGGCATAAAGCTTATATTCACGAAGCTTTTGGAGTGTCAGCCTCAAGTGTTGCTCATGATTTTCACGGCTTTTGGAATAAATAAGGATGTCATCAATAAAGACGACCACAAAGTGATCCAAATATTCCTTGAATACTCGGTTCATCATATCCATGAAGGCAGCAGGAGCATTAGTCAATCCAAAGGACATGACTAGGAATTCATAATGCTCGTATCGAGTTCTGAAAGCCGTCTTTGGAATGTCATCGGTTTTAATCTTCAATTGGTGATACCCGGAACGAAGATCGATCTTTGAAAAGAATTTGGCTGCTTGCAACTGGTCAAATAGATCATCAATTCGTGGCAATGGATACCTATTTTTGATGGTGACATGATTCAACTCCCGATAATCAATACAAAGTCGCATACTCCCATCTTTCTTCTTCACGAATAGAACAGAAGCACCCCAAGGAGAAGTACTAGGACGAATAAAGCCAATGTCTTACAATTCCTGCAGCTGAGTTTTTAACTCCTGAAGTTCAATAGGAGCCATTCGATATGGGGCTTTAGAAATGGGTTTTGTACCGGGTTCAAGGTCGATACAAAATTCAATCTCACGCTATAGGGGTAAACCAGGAAGTTCTTCGGGGAATACATCAGGAAATTCATTAACAATAGAAATATCGTTCAAAACTGACGTATTTTTGTTTAAATCTGTGACATGAGCTAAGAAAGCTTGACATCTTTTTTTCAATAAACGAATAGCTTTATGGCTTGAGATGACCGTGATTGATTTTAATGGTTTGGTCGCTTGAATTCGCATAATAGGTTGATTAGGAATATGAAAGCTAACAACCTTACAAAAATAATCAATTTTTGCATGATGAGTAGTTAACCAATCAATCCCTAGAATCACGTCAAATGCAACTATTTTCAATGAAATAAGATCTACGGGTAATGTGAGGGTACCGATTTGAACCAAACAAGACTTATAAACAGTGGATGTAATGAAGGTTTCTCCCAACGGAGTTTTCACAGATAAGTCAAAATCTAATTTCTCCGGAGTCAAATTTAATCGATGAGCGCAAGTAGGAGAAATAAAAGAATGAGTAGAACCGGTATCAAATAAAGTATAGATTTCGTTAGAGTTTATGATAAGCTTACCCATGATGACCTCATTCGGGTTACTTGCTTTCTGGGAGGTCACAACAAACGCTCTCCCTTGCACTACCGGCTTTGACCTGTCTGGGACGGCCTTTGGTGCCTCCATCCTAGCTGAATTTGTCTTTGGTAAACGACAAAATCGGGCCAAGTGACCTTCTCTTCCACAATTATAACATGCTTTGGACGGCATCGCGCAATTTGGACTGATGTGTCCCTCCCCTCCGTATTTGAAGCATATGATAGGTGGTCTTTCTCCTTCCTTAACAACGGGTGCTGGTGCTGACGTCTTTCCATCATTGTTGAATCTCCTCTTTTTGAAATGTTCATTCTTATTGTTTTGGCCCTGATTACCACTGAAGTGGTAACCATTTCTGGCCTGCTGATTCCCTCCACGCTTGTTGTCACCGCTTCGATGACCACTCTCGCTGGTATTATAATTTTGTCGGCTGCTCTCTTTTAGTTGAGTTGACTCGTTATCGCGCTCCACTAACTGAGCCCTATTTACAACATCTGAATACAAACACAGTTTATGAGAAATAAGATGTTGACGTATCTCCGGCTTCAAACCTCTTAAAAACATTCGCGCCATTCTCTCTTCATTATCCACTAAGTGGGACGCAAACAGTGATAACTCTGCAAATTTTGCCTCGTATTGCGACACGGTTATATTATTTTGTTCCAACTTAATAAACTCCATATCCTTCATGTGGCGAATACTTTCGGGAAAGTATTTGTCATTGAATAGCTCCTGGAACTTCTCCCAAGATATCTTCAGTACAGAAGGTTGAGTACGTTTTATCGATTCCCACCAATAATCTGCCTCTCCGCGCAACATAAAGGTGGCAAAGGGAACCTTTTGCTCCTCGGAGTATCCCAAGACATCAAATATCTTGGTCATCTGCTTTATCCATGTTTCCGCCATAAGTGGTTTTGGCACTCCCTAAAACTCCGGTGGTCCCAGCTCCTTGAACTGTTTAGTGGTGACCGCCCGAGAATTTCCCGTGTTTCCATCTACGTTTTGGACAGGAGTTGCTCTCGCCTGCTGTTGCATGAATTGTATAAAACCTCTGGACATTTGATCATTTGTCATTTGGTCAGTGTTGTTGTTTGTATGAGGATTTTCACCTTCCTGATGCACATTATTCTGATTATTGATATGTGTTGAATCAACGATCGCCTGTGCTCCATTGCCATTCTCAACATTCTCAGATGTCATTTTCAGATACTGCCACAAAACAAAAGGTTAATTGACATGTAACATATTATCCCTATATTCTGACCGACCAATAAAATAGCACATAAACTTAGGTAGGTCATACTAGCGAAGGAATTCCCCGTCTCTCCCCTCCTAGTACTATTCTCACATCTTAGCCAGGGATCATATCCCAAAGCTCTGATACCAACTGTGACGCCCCCAAAATTAGGTATACATCACCCATCTTGAGTCGCCAGATACATGGTACAGAATTCAAATACAACTTACTAATACAACTGTCGTGTACAATACGACAAAACATAACTGTGAGTTTGAATTCAATTATTGTCTACTAGAGATCATACAAACTCAAAAGGAGTCCTCAATACAATTATTGTCACACTATTTAACAGAATAGTGAGGACTACTAATACTATTCTCTGGTACATCACTCCGTTCCCCGACTCGTCCCAGCTATATTCTCATTTCCTGAAGAGAACATTGAAAGAAAGGGTGAGCTCAACTAGCCCAGTAAGAAATATTATGACTAAGATAATGCAGAATAAATTACCATTAGCCTTCAACAGTGTTAAACTGATAAAATACAATAACCATCAAGTTTAACTGCAGCGGAACCAACAATCCATTAAAAGAGTCAAGTAGAAAATAAAAACTACTATCTTTTATGATTTAAAAGGTTTGTCATCATCGTTATAGCTGAGACTCAACTTAATAAATATTCCACATCATCGAATCACCCCCGCACTACGGCCAAGGATATTCTTTAGTATCACGACCACAATTATTCATGCACTACGACCAAGAATATTTGTGTATTCATTAGTGGTCATGATCATGCCAACAACTGTCCATCAATGCACTATGGGCAAATGAGGATTTTTAATTTTTACATCATTTGTAATATTACGGTCATGATTACACCGAATAATCCCTGGTCATAATCATACCAAGTCCATCTATGCACTACAGGCCACAGATGACTTTCAAAAATATAAATAAGAGGATGATGACAATGATATAAGAATTCAATAAAACAAGTTCAAGAATTATTTTATCCAGAAATTATTAACGTCCAAATTGTCAACACGATACTGTTTTGTTGTGTAAAATTCAAGAATGCTCAGAAGAATATTTCTATGAAAAAATACTGCATAAAGCGCAAATATCAAGGATATTCCACTAATTTCATGGAGTATAGAAGTCAAAGTTTTATCCAACTAAGTATAATAAAGAATGGAATAACAAAAGAAATCACCATGCATGCGATAGACCGCACAGGCAGGTTATTCCAACAGAATAATAAATAACAGAACCAGGTCCGGCGTAAAACGCACAGACAGGATATTCTAACAGAATAATAAAAATAGAACCAGGTCCGGTGTAAAACACACAGACATGATATTACAACAGAATAATAAAGAATGGAACCAGGTCCGGTGTAAAATACGCAGACAGAATATTCCAACAGAATAATAAAAATGGAACCAGGTCCGGTGTAAAACACACAGACAGGATGTTCCAACAGAGTAATAGAAGAATGTCACCAAGTATAGGGTAAACCGCGTATACAGGTTATTCCAACGGAATAATAATGAATGGAATAACATAAGGATTTCACCAAGTATAGGGTATACCGCGTATACAGGTCATGTATAGGGTATGCCACTTTTACAGGTTATTCCAACAGAATAACAAAGAATGGAATAACATAAGTTCTCTTCAAGAAGAAAGAATAACACCCCTTACTTTATTTAGGAGATTGAATACTGCAGTAGTGTAGTAACCGAATACTCTTCTTCTTTCTCTCTTATTCTCTCTATACTTTCTCTCTCTATAGCTTGAGCGAATTCGTGAAAAATAATGAAGCCCTAGGCCTCTATTTATAGAAGATTTATTACTATTTACGAAAGTATTTACTATTTACGAAGGTAATTACTATTGACGAAGATAATTACTATTGACGAAGGTAATTACTATTGACGAAGGTAATTACTATTTATGAAGGTAATTACTATTTACGAAGGTAATTACTATTTACAAAGGTAATTACTATTTATGAAAAAGACTCTTAGATGATGACATATGGCCCCCCATAAATAATTAAACTTACCACAAACGTCTAATAATAGACTTTTTATATACATCAAGGATTGAATAAAAATTTCCAGAAATCATTTTATTTTTTTAATCAACACATATTTAATCTTTCAACAATTATTAATCATTTATAACTTGTCGTCTCAATTATTGTTTAAATAATATAACATATTATACAGATGATATTGTGACAATAATTGAATCAATAATATAAGAGATATGATGCAGCAATTACTGTAGTAATAATTGAGTATAGCTGAGTGACTTCTCACGTAAGCATCAATAATCAATACCGTGTGCTACTATGCAGCAACGCGTATTACTATACTTTTACTACCGAGTAGTTCAACAGTTTTAACAGGAACACCTCCGTCGTTATTTTATAGAAAGATAATTTTGTCGTTTTCTAACTACAACAATACTTCCGTTGTGGGGTCCACCAATGATTGTGCCGTTGTACGAATATTCTCCGACAAAAAGAATATTCCCCGACCAAAGGAATATTTTATAAAAACTTGCGTACTTTGCAAAATTTATAAATATTACCCACAACTATATATTTTATCAAATTTATTCCATAATATTCAAAAATAATAATTATGAAAATTCATCTTTATTTATAAAAACTGTAATATTATGGAATAAATTTGATAAAATATATAGTTGTGGGTAATATTTATAAATTTTGCAAAGTACGCAAGTTGTTATAAAATATTCGTTTGGTCGGGGAATATTCTTTTTGTCGGGGAATATTCGTACGACGGCACAATCATTGGTGAACCCCACAACGGAAATATTGTTGTAGTTAGAAAACGACAAAATTATCTTTCTATAAAATAACGGCGGAGGTGTTACCGTTAAAACTGTTGAACTACTCGGTAGTAAAAGTACAGTAATACGCGTTGCTGCATAGTAGCACACGGTATTGATTATTGATGCTTACGTGAGAAGTCACTCAGCTATACTCAATTATTACTACAGTAATTGCTGCATCATATCTCTTATATTATTGATTCAATTATTGTCACAATATCATCTGTATAATATGTTATATTATTTAAACAATAATTGAGACGACAAGTTATAAATGATTAATAATTGTTGAAAGATTAAATATGTGTTGATTAAAAAAATAAAATGATTTCTGGAAATTTTTATTCAATCCTTGATGTATATAAAGAGTCTATTATTAGACGTTTGTGGTAAGTTTAATTATTTATGGGGGGCCATATGTCATCATCTAAGAGTCTTTTTCATAAATAGTAATTACCTTTGTAAATAGTAATTACCTTTGTAAATAGTAATTACCTTCGTAAATAGTAATTACCTTCGTCAATAGTAATTACCTTCGTCAATAGTAATTACCTTCGTAAATAGTAAATACTTTCGTAAATAGTAATAAATCTTCTATAAATAGAGGCCTAGGGCTTCATTATTTTTTACGAATTCGCTCAAGCTATAGAGAGAGAAAGTATAGAGAGAATAAGAGAGAAAGAAGAAGAGTATTCGGTTACTACACTACTGCAGTATTCAATCTCCTAAATAAAGTAAGGGGTGTTATTCTTTCTTCTTGAAGAGAACTTATGTTATTCCATTCTTTGTTATTCTGTTGGAATAACCTGTAAAAGTGGTATACCCTATACATGACCTGTATACGCGGTATACCCTATACTTGGTGAAATCCTTATGTTATTCCATTCATTATTATTCCGTTGGAATAACCTGTATACGCGGTTTACCCTATACTTGGTGACATTCTTCTATTACTCTGTTGGAACATCCTGTCTGTATGTTTTACACCGGACCTGGTTCCATTTTTATTATTCTGTTGGAATATCTTGTCTGTGTGTTTTACACCGGACCTGGTTCCATTCTTTATTATTCTGTTGGAATATCCTGTCTGTGTGTTTTACACCGGACCTGGTTCCATTTTTATTATTCTGTTGGAATATCCTGTCTGTGCGTTTTACGCCGGACCTGGTTCCGTTATTTATTATTCTGTTGGAATAACCTGTCTGTGCGGTCTATCACATGCATCGTGATTTCTTTTGTTATTCCATTCTTTATTATACTCAGTTGGATAAAACTTTGACTTCTATACTCCATGAAATTAGTGGAATATCCTTGATATTTGCGCTTCATCCAGTATCTTTTCATAGAAATATTCTTCTGAGCATTCTTGAATTTTACACCACAAAACAGTATCGTGTTGACAATTTGGACGTTAATAATTTCTGGATAAAATAATTCTTGAACTTGTTTTATTGAATTCTTATATCATTGTCATCATCCTCTTATTTATATTTTTGAAAGTCATCTGTGGCCTGTAGTGCATAGATGGACTTGGTATGATTATGACCAGGGATTATTCGGTGTAATCATGACCGTAATATTACAAATGATGTAAAAATTAAAAATCCTCATTGGACCGTAGTGCATTGATGGACAGTTGTTAGCATGATCATGACCACTAATGAATACACAAATATTCTTGGCCGTAGTGCATGAATAATTGTGGTCGTGATACTAAAGAATATCATTGGCCGTAGTGCGGGGGTGATTCGATGATGTGGAATATTTATTAAGCTGAGTCTCAGCTATAACGATGATGAAAAAACCTTTTAAATCATAAAAGATAGTAGTTTTTATTTTCTACTTGACTCTTTTAATGGATTGCTGGTTCCGCTGCAGTTAAACTTGATGGTTATTGTATTTTATCAGTTTAACACTGTTGAAGGCTAATGATAATTTATTCTGCATTATCTTAGTCATAATATTTCTTACTGGGCTAGTTGAGCTCACCCTTTCTTTCAATGTTCTCTTCAGGAAATGAGAATATAGCTGGGACGAGTCGGAGAACGGAGTGATGTACCAGAGAATAATATTAGTAGTCCTCACTATTCTGTTAAATAGTGTGACAATAATTGTATTGAGGACTCCTTTTGAGTTTGTATGATCTCTAGTAGGCAATAATTGTATTCAAACTCACAGTTATGTTTTGTTGTATTGTACACGACAGTTATATTAGTAAGTTGTATTTGAATTTTCTACCATGTATCTGGCGACTCAAGATGGGTGATGTATACCTAATTTTGTGGGCGTCACAAACCCCTTTTGGCCCAGCCGCTACAACCTGTACCGGCCTTAGACAATTTTTTTTTATTAGCGGCTGGGCCAAAAGGGATTTCTTCCAACAACCGGTTGCTGTGGATGGATACCCATATATATATATATATATATATATATATATATATATATATATATATATATATATATATATATATCAACACCAATTTTTCCACCTACCTATTTTATTTATTTGTTCATACTTTGCAGTTGCAATTATTGTTTTCAAGGTACTCCCTCCATTATTTTTCAATCTTTCTTCTTCTTTTCTTTTCAAAAAGTGAAATTTATTTATTTTCATCTGTCATTTATATATTAATTCTTTTATGGGATTATTTAATTATTCCACAATAACATATTACCTCAAAAAAAATCTATGCCATTATATTATTAATAGGTAAGAAAACATGTTGACAGAGATCTCCTCATTATTTTCAATTATATTGTACGTATGTAATCCACTTTAAACAATATGTGACAATATTTTTACATAACAATTCATGTAAATAGTCTCTTTAAATCATATACCTTTCCATTCCACATGCCAATTTTTTTTCTAGATCATTTCTTTTGATGAGAATATTTAAACAAGGCTACTTAACACTAATATACAACAATTAAAAAGTAATTACAAAAATAAAACACACACAACATAATTACAAAAATAACGCAATTCATATTAATAAGGAAACCTAAAATTAAGGAGAAATATCTGCTATAACTAATCATTCAAATTCAAATATCTGGGATCTAACTACAAAAATAAATTCAAATTCAAATATTCAAATTCAAATTTCATAGGAAAGACTGGACAAATTTTGAAATTTGCAGGAGGTGGCGGATGCAATTTTCAGAGGAGGTGGAAGCTTTGGAGGAGGTGACAGCTTCAAAGGAGGTGGTAATGGTGGTTTCAGAGGCAACGGTGATAGCTATGGAGGAGGTAACAATGGCGGCGGTGGCGGTGGCGGTGGCGGTGGTGGCGGAGATAGCGGTGGTGGCTCAAGTGGTGGTTACAAAGACGGTGGAGGTGGAGGCTGGGGCGGTAGTGGCTGGAGCAACTATTTTCTGGTAGTAAAAGGAAATTCTCAAGATACTGCAGATGAGAAGATCATTAGTAATGTCATGGTAACCAAACTTTTATAACAAGGTAATCAAACTTTTATACTAAGGTAACCAAACCTTTATATCAAGGTAACCAAACCTTGGTAATTACCAAGGTAACCAAATTTTTATACTGAGGTAACCAAACTTTTATATTAAGGTAACCAAACTTTTATACCAAGATAACCAAAACTTTTATACTAAGGTAACCAAACTTTTATACTAAGGTAACCAAACTTTTATATTGAGGTAACCAAACATTTATACAAAGGTTACCTTGGTATGAAGGTTTGGTTACCAACTGCATTATGAAAAAACTGATGGTGTGGAGGTGGATTGGTTACCTTGGTATAAAAGTTTGGTTACCTTAGTATAAAAGTTTGGTTACCTTGGTATAAAAGTTTGGTTACCAAACTTTTATACTGAGGTAACCAAACTTTTATACTAAGGTAAACACTAATCAACACCAATCAACAAAAAAAGTGATCATAAATTCATAATCAAATGCACATTTTGCATAAAATTAAGATCATAAACCCCAATTGAATGAAATTAAAGAGAAAATCTTAAAAATTAGTGCTCGAGAGAGAGAGAGAGAGGTAAAATAGTACTTACAAAAATAGAGTACAAAGAAATATGAAGAACAATTGGAAGATTGAAAGAGATAGAAAAAATGGCAGAATAGAAGAAAATGACAGAAATGGCGTCTTCATCTTTTGAAGAAAAAATGGCAGAATAGAAGAAAATGAAAGAGAAAATGGCAAAATGGCGTCTTCATCTTCTCTCTTCACTCTTCAGCTTTTGTCTTTAAATATGAAAATGGAAGAATAGAAGTGCAGTGGCGTACAAAAAATGAAAGTAGGAGAGGATGAGAGAGAAAATGGCACCTACCAAAATTAATCCCCTAAATTAAGGAATCCTAATTATACTAATATTGTCATGTCAGCCATTACATATTAATCCCTTAATTTAAGGACCTTTAATTATGTTAAGATTGAAAATAAAAACAAAAAAGTGTAATACTTTTGTAATTATTTTATAGGTATATGATTTTTGTAATTATTTATAAAAATGTACTATTATATGTAATTTACCCTTTAAACAAACTGATGGCTATACCTGGCAAAATCGGTTCAGGCTTGTGAGCCGGACTAACTCGCTCGTTTAAAAATGAATTTTGGGTTTCATTTTTTAGCTCATAAAAATCTGGGCGTATTTGGTCAGACCCAATTTTAGACTGGCCCGTTGGCGCCCAGCCCGCCTGCCCGTCCTTTTAAAAAAAATCCACTTCACTGCAACCTACTATAACTACTTCAGTGATTCAGCAGGCCAAATGCTTTAAGCCCAAAGATGCAAAGCAGGTCAACACAACACTCAATAGCCCAAAGCAAAGCTAATTTGTTAGCAATAACTACATTTCGATTTGAATTTTATTAAATAATATTGTGATTTAAAGATTTTCAAAATAAATAAAAAAGTAAAATAAATTTTTGAACTAACTTTTTTTTAATTACACAAACACTTGTAAACCTAGTCAATAATAATTAATGACATGACATATGACATATTTAATTAAAAGCAATTGAAAATAATTAAAATTTTGATTAGTTGATTGATAAAATTAAAACAAGAATCACCAATGTTGAAGTGAGCTTGTGGGGTTGTGGCTTAGAAATAGATTAATTGCAGGGTATTAATTGTTAGTTTATATATAATTAAGCCTAATTTCTTTGGCATGACAATTCTAGATAAGTGGGTGGCCATATGAAGACTAAGCATTAATACTATGAAATTGGTGAATATAGTGAGCCCCACGTAACATTTGGTTCTCCCAACAGCTGTGATCTGTTTGTGGAGGCCGGGGTTGGGCTCCATTTCTAGATTCAAAGAATGATCATGTTTGTCCCGTAATTATAGGCTATATATAGAGACACAGATATATGGATTGATAGTTTATACAGCTTAGCTTACATGCATGCATGATCCAAGTATATATATATATATATATATATATATATATATATATAGGGAAATGATCCGTGGAAAGCGTTAGCTATTAGCACTGTTTGAACTAACGTTAATCTAGCCGTCCAATATTAGAGTTAATGGCTGAGATGAATGCCCAGCCGCTAGAGGGAGTAGCGGCCAATAAAAAAAATTGGTCAATTACTGATTATTCTAATTATTCTCGTATATGCTACTTATTAATTAGTAAAATAAAATAATAAAAAATTATAAGTATAATCAGTAATTATCCTTATATTTATTAATAAAATAAGTATGTATAAGGATAATTAATAATTATCGTCTTATGATTTTTAATTATAAATAGGAAATAGTGATTGAATTTATATTATATTCTTACTCAAATATATAAACTCAATCACTATTTTCTATTTATAATTAAAAATCATAAGACGATAATCAGTAATTATTCTTATACATACTTATTTTGTTAATAAGTATAAGGATAAGTATAAAGATAATTACTGATTATCCTTATAATTTTTTATTATTTTATTTTACTGATTAATAAGTAATATGTATAAGGATAATTTGTTAATAAGTATAAGGATAAGTATAAAGATAATTATTGATTATCCTTATAATTATACTTATAATTTTTTATTATTTTATTTTACTAATTAATAAGTAGCATGTACGAGAATAATTAGGATAATTAGTAATTGGTCAATTTTTTTGTTGGCCGCTACTCCCTCTAGCGGCTGGGCTATGGGCCAAATTAAAAAATCCTCTCTCCTGGCCGCTAGAGGGAGTAGCGGCCAGTCAAAACGTCGTCGTTTTGACTGGCCGCTACTCCCTCTAGCGGACAGCAGAGAGGATTTTTTAATTTATTGCTGGTCGCTACTCCCTCTAGCGGCTGGGCATTCATCTCAGTCATTAACTCTAATATTGGACGGCTAGATTAGCGTTAGTTCAAACAGTGCTAATAGCTAACGCTTTCCACGGATCATTTCCCATATATATATATATATATATATATATATATATATATACGGTCAGGATCAAGAGCACTCTCCTTAAATAGCACTCCGCCTTAAATAACACTCTACAATCAAAACGACGTAGTTTTTGGAGGACGCGATGGCATTTTTGTAAATACGCAGTGGCATTGTATTTACAAAAATACCACCGCGTCCTCCAAAAACTACGTCGTTTTGATTGTAGAGTGCTATTTAAGGCAGAGTGCTATTTAAGGAGAGTGCTCTTGATCCTCTCTGTATATATATATATATATATATATATATATATTGAATCAATCAACGTTGTAATCTTATACAACAGATCGTGGTCGTTTATTCGCGTATTTGATGGTGAAAATAATATTCTTTTCACACTTTAATAGAGAGACATCTGCAGAATGATTTCTTTTTCCTTAACAGGAAAGATTCATCGACAAAGTAAGGGAAGACACCATCTACAAATTAGAATGCCACAAGAATACTGAGATTCGTGTCCGCATTATAGGTGATTTGTGATGTGGTTCAAAAGATTGAAATACTTGTACGTACATGTAGATTTTTCTTTTGTTATTTGATTCCAAGGATTATTAATTTGAGCATCCCTCGAGTGAATTGTAATTCTAATGGATTAGGTGGACGTGGTCTGCCGGCACATGCAATCTGATCAAGACTAATGGTACCTTTCTCTTAAGCCATGATCGATAATAACGTAAGATAGACTCTTGTGGGTCTAGCTAGAATATCTCTATTTAAACTGTGGATGGAAATATTACTATTTAACTGTTGGATAAAAAATTAGAGGGTTTAGATTTGTTTGAAGGGTAAGGGTAATTTTTAGTGGCATGTTGCAATGCGAAAGGACATGCAGTAGGACACCACCGATGGATCATCAATCGATCGAGTTTGCAGAATATATATATATATATATATATATGATCATTCAATACCTAAAAACTGCATGTAGTACTGTTTTCTGTTTTTTACTTTTTGATTCATCTTCAGTTTGTATTTAAATTTATAAACCGACTAATTCCTTTTGTTTACTCCCACCATGAGTCGACCATATTTTTATTGCAAGAAAGATAAAAATTGGTGAAATGGTATATTGGACAATAAAAATTAAGGGTATAAATGAGTCGAGTATTGATTTGTTCAGATTTGATTTACAAAATTTATCCAATATAAAATAAAGTTTAATTGAAACTCATTTTAAACTTTTCAAATGAATATGATTCGAATATCAATAAAAAATTATAATTTACAAAAATTTAAAAAAATTATCAAACTTTAAAATTTACGAATTCGAACCGTTTAAGAGCTTAATAAAAATCTCCGAGGTTTTGAGGGGATGAAAGTCGAGAAAATGGGATCCAACTAGAATTGCTGGCAGGGCCAGGGCAGCTGTCTTTTTAGAGGCAAACACCCCAAAAACAAACACGGCCTTAACCTACTTTTGTCGGGCCATCGTGAGGTTGCGCTTCCACGCGTTCCAACCCCATCCAATTCTTTTGGCTTTATTATTTGATATGATAGGATTAAATAAACTTTGCCCTTTGATGTGATGTGACGCCCTGCCCTGCCCTGCCCTTTTGTTTTGAATCAATCAATTGGTCAAAACCAGATTAGTTTGTATCACCCTTTCAAGCCCAATTGGCTGGCCTTGATTCAATTCTTTTTTTTTATCAAACCTTTCAAAAAACTGTAATTTGTTATATAAGATAAAAAAAAATTACAATAAAAGAAATGAAATAGTAAAATACCGTTATATACACAAGGTCAAACTCAACTCAAACTCTCATTTCACTACTAAATTTTTGAAAGTAACAATTACCCATTAAACAAGCTCCTAGTTTGATGACCCTTTTACACTATTATTTAAGTGGTATGATATTTCTATATAAAAAATAAATAAATTAATAGTTAATCACATCTCCATGAAAGAGACTCGTAATGTGAAAATTACAGTTTTTTTATTTAATTTTTCTACTTTTACTTGACAATGACAACAAGACGAGATTTATAATACCAAGTACTTCATCCGTCCCAAAATTAGAAATACCAATTTTAAAATTTAATATGTCATCGTTTGACCTCAAAAATTATATTGTATCTCTCATTTTAAAACGGATGGAGTATTAGTTTAAAAGCACAAAATATGTTCACATTCCACAAATGACTCAATGAAGCAAATATTATTTAATCAAACGGACCCATCTACAGGATCCTTTACCCTGGCCTGCACCTTGGAAAAGAAAAGAAGACAAGATGAACTAACAATGTCAAGTACTAATGTAGCAAATGAGGCAAACCCAGCAAAAAGGAAGAATTCCTTCATCATTTTCTTTAGTCCCACAAAATTAATAAGCACAAGGTACCAGTAATCTGATATCAATTACATTCACAAACATTTAAGTACGGGGTATGTGCATAATACCATGTACAATTGTCTGGCCATCATCAAAATTAATGATGGTTTCAGGATACTCGTATCCACAACTGTAATTGCCTAACCAAGGCGGCTAAGATGATCCAAAACACAATGACTCCATCGGTCCTAGATAAAGATTTTAACCACTGCCACGTTTATAATGTTCTCTGATAAACTTTTCTGCATAAGATGGGTATTTATGTCGAATGTATGCTCGAATACACTTCTGGTAGGAGAAGTCTATCCATCCACCATCAGTTCTTAGTACAAATAGGCACCTGGACTGTCTGAACTGTGGATGCTGATCAACCTTCACCAAGAAAGAAAAGATTTTAGACCTTGTTAGTGGACTAATAATAACTACTACATCTTGATTTAACCTCCTAGAAATGTAGATTCACATAGTACTATTAAGCAGGAATATATTTTAAAACATTGTAATGATCTATTGTATCAATCCAGTCAACAAAGTCTATCTACTGATCTATATACATAATGTCATGTTAGCCAAGGATTTTACTAGGTTCATCGAAAGAACAGCTCATCCAAAGTGAATCAGAGACCAAGAGCCCTTTTTCTCTTGGCGTCAATTATGTTAATAAGGGGCCTAGGGGGTAGAGTAACCAAGTGTCCGAAACAAGAATAATCAGCATTGTGTTAATGGAGATGTGTGATTACGTGGAGTGTATAATGAGGGGTGCTTTGAAAACCTGAACTTGTATAAGGTTTCTGTGCATGTTAAGGCTACGGTGATGAATTATGCGGATGTGATGATGATATTAATGAACCATAGGAGACATTTTTGGGATAGGGAGTTAGAGGAGATTGACTCTTTTCTGCTTCTTATGTGAGAGATTGAGCTCCTTGAGGTGAAATGCATTCACTATGGCAGAGGAGCAGAGGGTGCTTAGCTTTCTCATTTAAGTCTTGCAATGCTAGTCTCTACAGAAGTTAAACTAGAGACTATACTTGGAGGAGTGGCCTCAAAAGATTTGTTTTTTCTCTTGGTTCTTCATGATTGTGAAATTTTGAGGCGCAAGTTTATTGTCAAAGAGCTGCTGGCTCCTTGCGTGCCAACTAGAATTCCCATCAGACCCATGGAATATTGTTTGTTTTTCATATAAATGGGTAATCCTTCAAAATTTCTTTTAACATAATTTATAACTAAATTATAACATTGCTGTATACTTTTAAACAACATTCATATATATATAACTACATAATCTGCCCGAAGTTCTGAACACCCACAGGGGCTTCCAGTCTCTTCTCTGGAATCCAAATTAAAAATAATTTCCAAGACCTGAACTTGTAGGGGCATTAGCCTGGTGGAACAATTTGTAATTAATTATGAAGGTCATTTCTATCCACTTGATGGGATAAGGGAAAAGATATATTTGACTAGACAAAATTCATTTGGAGAATGGATATTGGATGCGTGTTTTAATGGTTAATGGATATGTATATATGGACTCTAAATTAGGGACCGAGGTATTACAGGCAGTACGTGTATCAGACATCAACACAGCCTTTATAATATGCTTGCATGATGTCCGGGCCTTGAGAATTCAGAAGATGTGATAACCTATCCAGAAAAAGAAATATTGGTATTCTAAAACTTTTGGGACGGGGCTGGGCAGTCCCAATATGAGTTGAAAAAATCAGCCAACATTCAGGAAACATTTCAAGTTTGGTATTAGAAAAAGGTATTAGGAATATATATATATATATATATATATATAGAGAGAGAGAGAGCAAGGATCAAAAGCATAAGTCTTAAATAACATAATTCCTTAAATAGCATAATTCCTTAAAACGACGTCGTTTTGGAGTGACCGCGAGTGGCATTTTTGTAAATAAAAGAAAAACAAGTGGGACTACTCTCTTTTAAGCCACTCCTTAACGATGTCGTTTTAAGTAATTATGCTATTTAAGGAATTATGTTATTTAAGACTTATGCTCTTGATCCTTGCTCTCTCTCTCTCTCTCTATATATATATATATATACACACACACACTAACATAATTCTTTTAAATTTTAAACAAAAGACTGGGTATATAAAAAAATCAAAGAATACTGGGGGGGAGGGGGGAAAGGAGGTTTAACTTAAATTGGTGGAAAAATCTGTCTAATTAGATTACCTGAAACTGGCGGACAACACTAACAATAGTCTGAAAACCACGACTCTTACTCCAAAACCAAAGCTTTTAGGAATGAAATTCATTTAATCACTGCAATTTCTCCTGATCAAATGGTTCATAGACATAAATGGAAGAAGTATTGTTCTTATGTACATACTTGAGTTCCAAAACTGGGAATTTGCAATCATGTTTGTGATTTTGCAGAAGAAGCATCAGCTAAAATGTTTACTAGTTCTGCAAATCCATCAAATACTACAAAGATCAATTTCCCCACCAATCAAGTTTGATTTGCAAAATATACAAGATAACTAGATAGTTGTTAGAGTTGTACATAGTATGCTAAGAAAGACTGCATCAACCACAAGCAGTTAAAACTTAAGGGTGCAGTGATAATGACTATGTTGCATAGACTGATACTTTGACAGAAGGCATCTTTGGTTAACCAAGTAGGCAAATATATACTTGTGCATAGACTTTAGCAGAATGTTGAGACCAATTTTACAATGTACCCCAAACACTTTATTTTGCAAGTTGTAATGTTGACAAAATTAAATTGATCATGACTAACATTCAAAATGAACTTACACAAAACAATGATTACAGCATCAAAAACTTAAATAGAGCTAAGATTTGCAATAAACTTAAAGAAGTTAAGGAATAACTTCATTATACTTTTGTGCAACTCACCATGATAGAATCAAGTCCACATCCAATTTTATCTTCAGCATGAGGATGATAAGCTAGAAGCTTCTCTACTACTATTTTCTCATCTTTTAGTGTAAGACGTTCTCCATCCATATACCTGAAGGCAAGAAAAGCATTCAATATATTGAAAAATCTTTAGACAATGCATTCATAACTGGAGCACAAATTTCTAACTCTACAAAAGAAGAGAGAACCGAAGTTACATTAGCCCAAGATTGACAACCTTGATGTGAGGCAGAACAAACCGAACAAACATACAATAACTCCACAAAGTAGAAGTGACTAGGTTATGTTAGTTAATCTCCAGTACAAGCATACACAAGTAGATAACACTTCACACTTCGGGACAGACTTGAGATAAACATGCATAGCAATATAATATAATTTTATAACTAAAAATGGACACTCCATAATATAAAATTCCCTTTTGCTCCTTGTTAACTTTTTATATTTATGTATTTAACATAAAAAATGTTATGTATTTATAATTGGAGTCGTAATTTCTTTTAGTTAAGACTTAACTGAAATAAAAAATAATATTTAAAGGCACTTATCAAATTACATAATCTTCATGTTCCTAGAGCAAAATTATTAACTTTTTTAGGGCTTCCTTTTTTCCTTCAAAATATATGGCAAACTTGGGCCCTCCAAGGCCCTGCATCCCTGTTTACTAGGAAGCGTTAAGGTAGATTAAGAGTACATGAACTTGCAATTCAGCATTCCAAAATAGTGTTTAACAATATAGAATTGGTGATAAACCACAGAGCCGGTCCTGGATTTTTCAAGGCTCAGGACAAAATATTTCAAGTGTGCCAAATTAAATTAATAAATAAATAAATTATCAACTAATTATTTTTATTAAAATTATAAGAATTTACAAAAGATAAGGAAGAACACTTTAAAATGTCCTCGAAGCAAAGAATCATCAAATGTACCTACAAAATAAAAATATTAATGAATTTGGTAAAACTAATGAAATACTCACTGTAGTTGGCAAGTTTTACTTATTACACAATTGAACTTTTAATTTTTCAAATTACTCCACTAAACTAATAATTATTTTGAAATTGGGTTATTCCATTAAAAAAAATAATTGGACGTTAATTTTTTATCTACAAAACTAATGAATTATCCACTGTAGTTGGCACGTTTTACTGATTACACAATTGAACTTTTAATTTTTTAAATTACCCAATTAAACTAATTAAAAAATGATTGTTTTAAATATTTTTAAAAATAATTATTATCTTTAGTAAAAAATATTACAAACTTTAATTTTTTTTCCATAAAATGAGTAAAGTTTCATAATATGAGTAAAGTTTCATAAAATGAGTAAAGTTTCATAATATGAGTAAAGTTTCATAAAATTTTACTCATTTTTTAAAAATATGAAGAATTTTTCAATTTTTTTCTTGAAAATAATATTTATTTATAAATATTATTAATTTCTTTTTTGAAAAAAGTGAATCAATTTTTTATTTATCATTTACTATTTTTTTAATTTTAATTTCTATTTTTAGTTTTTTTTAAAATTTCTAATATTAAGAATGGATCATTCTGTTAAAAAATTAAGTAGACATTAATTTAATTTAAAATCACTTTAATTTGTTTGAATCTATATTTTATGAAACTCTACTCATTTTATGAAAAAAAAGTTTCTAATATTTTTTACTTAAAATAATAATAATTTTTTAAAATATTTAAATTAATTATTTTTATTGGTTTGATGAAATAATTTGAAAAATTAAAAGTTCAATGGTGTAGTCAGTAAAATGTGTCAACTACAGTGGGTAATTCATTAGTTTTGTAAATAAAAAATTAACGTCCATTTTTTTTTAACGAAATGACCCAATTTCAAAATAATAATTAGTTTAGTGGTGTAATTTGAAAAATTAAAAGTTCAATGATATAATCAGTAAAATCTACCAACTACAGTGAATATTTCTTTAGTTTTGCCCAATGAAATCTAAACCACAAAACATCATTTAAAATATCTTCTTGTTACACTTTTAGATGCAAAATCATCAATTATACTATCATATTTAATATTTTCTAACATATCATTTTTAATACATAACATCGTTTATCTTTTTATTATTTATTTTTTTTATACACATAAATACATAAATTTATAAATATTTTTGGGCCCCTCTCAACTGTGGGCCCTGGGGGGTTGCCCTGGTGGCCCTTGCCCAGGGCCAGCTCTGATAAACCATTAGGATCTAAACTCCACGTTTAAACCACTAGGATCTCTCAAGTGTATCCACTCCACGTATCAACACTAAGATGGATAAAATACATCTACGGTATGAATGAAATAATCAATATCAATATTCTGTACTCTAAAAGACTTGTGAAGATTACATCATTATTTAAAGAGACTCAAAACCCTAGTGTTACTTGGACAAAAATAAAAGTACTAAAAGACTAAGATACCCTTACTAAACATTAAAAATTCCTAATTACTAATTAATATCCCTAAATCCCCACTAATAAATAAAATACATAAATCACATCAACTAAATTTATATTAAATATAATAAAAACTCTAAATAATAAATATAAAAAATCTCTTCTTTGTCCTTGACTTGGAGTCCCCATCATTCTCCTCTTGTTAGAGAAAACTTGACCTCGAGTTCTATAATATGAAAGAATAAGCAATGAATTCCTCTGCAACGGAAGAATATTTTGGAACACTTTTGACAACATCATCACGAGGTAAGGCTCAAAATATTTTGGAAAGAAAATTGATGAAAGATAAATAAAACTAGGATCTAAGCTCTTCCTCCTTGTGTTTCAAATATCTATGACCACATGTATTAATAAGGTAGTATATTCGGTTACTTTCACTGGCAAGAAATCAAATATACTCTTTTGTTTTGGCAATCAATTCTTTAGTGGCTTGAGGCATTGAGGCACTGGTCGTTTGAGACAATGGGTTATAAAATAATAAATAAAGTAAAACTTTTTTTTTGATAACTTAAGAGTCTAACTGAAAATAAAATAAAAAATATGGGCTAAAATAGGAATTTAGAAAGTGTAGGGCTGATTTGAAAAGGATGAAAGGGTATAAGTGAAAAGTGTACAAAACGACGTGCTTAAAATTGAAAAGTTACAAAAACCATGGGGTATAAACTATAATTTTGACAAAATATTTATAAGTTAGAGATTAGAGTTACTCTTGTTCCCTAGAGAATAGCAACAACAGTAGCAACAAGAGTAGCAACAAGGCAGAGTAGCCTTCTTCTTCTCTTCCCTTTTTTTTCAGTAAACAAGCGCGATGAAGAGTAACTCCGACAATGAACAATACTCCAGTCAGTGAACAGTAAATCCGACCCGTGAACAGTACTTCAACCTTTTTCTTTTTGAAAACCCAAGATCTCCCGAAAATTAAAAAATTAATGGAGACACCATAAGCTTTGATACCAAAAATGATGTAGGACAGATTTAAGATGAAGAATTAACGGAAAATAAACTAGGATCTAAACTCCATGTTTAAACCACCAGGATTTCTCAAGTGTATCCACTCCACGTATCAACACCAAGATGGATAAAATACCTCTACGGTATGAATGAAATAATCAATTTCAATATCAATATCAATATTCTGTAGTCTAAAAGACTTGTGGAGATTACATCACTATTTAAAAAGACTCAAAACCCTAGTATTACTTGGACAATAATAAAAGTACTAAAAGACTAAGATACCCTTAAATTCCTAATTACTAATTAATATCCCTAAGTCCCCACTAATAAATAAAATACATAAATCACATCAACTAATTTTATATTAAACATAATAAAAACTCCAAATAATAAATATAAAAAATTTCTTCTTTGTCCTTGACTTGGAGTCCCCATCAATTGGCACTAGCAATCAATATAGCATCTCTACAAGCTAACCAAATAAAAACCTTGTATGCGTTATCAATTCTTATAAGAAATGAAGAATTCCATGCCAGTGAAGGACAACTAGTGCCAAAAAAAAATTAACATTTGTACAACATCGACCAACATCAGTACATGACATCCCCAACCTAGAGTAGTCATATTTTGCTTAATTGTAACCGAATAGTTTTTCACCACTACTTATCCCCTTCTCTGAAAAACTTTGAGAAGATTACAATCGACTAATCAAGTTCTCACCCAACCTGTGTCTATGCATACATCATTACATGGAAATAATTTTTCTCATGCACCTCTATAGACCAAAGAGGACAAAAAAAATCATAATACTCTGTCTACATTTAAGCATGTGGGATAGATTGAATTATTTATATGTAACCCAACTATCAAGTGAATTAGTAACATGACTTTTAAGTGGGCTTGTGGAGGGCCAAAATGACCCACGTGCTCTTAAGAAATTGGAATGAGCGTTCAACATGACCCGATAGTATACAGATCCAATATTTACAAATGGTATCAAAGCCAACTCAATACTAGGACAGTATGGTGTTCTACAAGTCACCCATGAGAGGACATGCAAAGCAAAATTGTGGTGAATATCGTGAGGCGGGGAGGTACACAATAGAGAATATGCACTCCACATCAGGGGTGATGTGGTGAGAGTAAGCCTAATTGGTTTGACAAGGTTGTCAGAGGTTTAAGTGAGAGATAATGTAATATCCATGTCCCAAATCAAAACAATCAGCAAGAATCGGGCTCAAATTATAAAAATATTGTCAGAACGCTGATTATAACTGAGAAATTAACTTGAAAACAAAACTTTGTAGGTAATACTTACATAATTCTCAGATCATAATATGTTCAAGTTCAGCTAAGATAAAGTTGGTTGTTTCAATATATTCCTTATATGCTTATAACTCTTTTTATACTGGAGTCGGTCACTTTATATTGCACAAGTAATTCATTCCAAAAATTTAAAGGCCTGTAATTATATATAAGTACTCAGTGCCAATGTTCACCAATTCAACCACGTCAACTTATCCAAATATCACACACCCACGCATAAAATTGAAATATACGAAGTGATTGCAGAACCCAGTATTAGACTTAGAAGACTAGTATACTCCAACAAAGACTCTCATGTACCATATATGGTCCACCTCATAGTAACCACGTGTTTCCATCAGTAACATTCAACATAATCCACTTATGACACAAGATATCTCACAATAATTTCTACAGTACCCTCTTAAACCACATAAAGAAATTTGGATCTCCCTATGTGTGAGCGCGCAAAGTATTTTATTAAAAAAATGTCAAATCTCAAAAATTCTCTATCCCTAGTAATGTTTTGGCAGTTAACATCCTGATTAAAATTCAATAGTGATTTAAATCTTCACTTATAAAACACTAGTTTATAAAGTAGCGATACAAACTCGAGAGTTCCAGTGCCAAATTGGATACATGTGATTAGACAAAATGACACTTTTCCATCATTAACATTGAAATACACCGAGACCAGACAGCACATTTTGATATATGCAGATTCGTAAATTATGATAGAACTAAAAAAATAAGATAATAGATGTGATAACCAAGTTAGGTTTTCTTTACCTATCAATGAAGTATAAGGCTAACACAAGTACTCAAGGATAGATTTTTTATAATTAATATGAATGCTAGAACTAAGCAGAAACAAATGAAAAAACCTTAAAATCATAATCAATGAATGGGATTTCAAAGCGAGAGAAATTCTCAAATGAAACCTCGAAGAATGAATAATTTCTTTCGCGAGAAGAGTGATGGGCTCGATGTCTTTGAGTATCTCCTCTTCTTTATCTTTCCATTTCCTATAATCTGGATCATCTATCCTCCGGTAACTGGGTCGCTCTTTGGCGCGAAATTGCGGCGTGGTCTGCGCCTCAAAGGATAAGTTGTCGTCCGGCAGAGTCAACTCGGCGGAAGTGGACGACGGCCGACGTGTGGGTAAGGCGACGGCGAGTCTGTGGTGTTGAAGCCGGAGGCAGAGGATTGGGACGCCTCCCACAAACAGTGGAGCAGCCATTTGTTAACTGCCAAGTAAAAAAAAGACTACACTTTTACTTTTTGATTCGGTCGATCGATTACGGTTTGCGAACTTGGGGTGGTGTGGCTGCAAGCTAGGCATAATTGTTAAATTGGCTAAGAAAAATATCAAAGGTAAGCAAATGACTTGTAAGTCATAAATTAAGTTAATAAGGTCTTCAACTCATAATAATTGTCATTATGAATTAAAATAAATATAAAAATTATTAAAAAAAGACATAAAAAATAAAAAAAGGATAAAATAAATATTATATTTTATCAAAATAATTTATTTAAAATAACTTATAAGTTATTTTTAAATAAATTATAAATAATTAATTATTTTTTTAACTTAAAACTCAATTTATAAATTAAAAAATAAGCGACTGTCAAACTTAAAAAGTTTGTGATCATCATATTAATTATTAACGGAGTCACCACCCCGACCCTAAGATTGACCTATGCTTTGAGTTTTGAAAGGGAAAAAAAATATAAATTAAGATATAAAAAGAATAAACAGAAAATTTATTATTACTGTTTATTTTTAAATTATTATTTTAATCTTATAGTAAATTATTAAATTTGAATATAAAAATTAGAATATAAATGAAAATTATCAATTAATATTTATGAGTGAGATTTTTAAAAAATATTAAAATTTTCTTGTAAAAATAACAGTTCCCAAAATTACTTTGAAATGAAAAATGACTAATTTTTTTGTGTTTTTTTATTTGTTCTTAAAATACTCAAAAATAAAAGTAGTCATAGAATAGTAGTAATTTCATATTTTAAAATTTAAATGATATTCTATTTATTTTATTTTTATAAAAAGATACTGCTACACAGAACTTTATTTTATGAAAGTAGTAACATATACCCCCAGAAAATCCGTGTTTTAAATCAACAAGGTTCAAGTCCGTTTATCCAAGTCTTTTTTGACGGCAAAAATGATGAACAAGAGAGAGAGAGAGAGACAATATAGGGGGAGAAAAACGAGGTTTTAGGTTAAGTAAGCTTCGCCGGGGATCCGTCGTACGGTCGCCGTGAATGGGCCAGTCAGCTTCGACTGCCGCACGGCCGAGGACCAAATCAATGGCCGTGATCTCACCGACGCACATAAAAAATCACTACTCTCCGTCTCCGTTCTACCAATTGCCCGACGAAGATTCCTACGACTATTCCTCGAATATTCCCGATGAGTGCTTGGCTTGTATTTTTCAATCGCTCGGATCCGGTGATCGGATGCGATGCTCTCTCGTTTGTCGCCGGTGGCTTCGCATCGAAGGACAAAACCGCCACCGTCTTTCTCTCAACGCTCAGGCGGACCTTCTCTCCTTGGTACCCACTCTCTTCTTTCGGTTTGATTCCGTCACGAAACTAGCTCTCAGATGTGACCGTAGATCTGAAAGCATCGATGACGGAACGCTCATCTTAATCTCTGTCCGGTGCCTGAAACTTACTCGCCTCAAACTCCGAGCCTGCCGTGGATTAACCGACGCCGGACTCTCCGAATTCGCTAAGAATTGCAAGTATCTGAAAAAGCTCTCGTGTGGATCCTGCACTTTTGGTGCTAAAGGTATGAACGCCTTGCTTGACAATTGCACATCGCTGGAAGAATTATCTGTGAAACGACTCCGTTGCAGTCCTGAAGGAGAAACAATTCAGCCTATTGGTCCTGGAGTTGCTGCATCTTCGCTCAAAACAATATGCTTGAAAGAGCTTTATTTTGGGCAATGTTTCGGTCCGCTTATAATGGGTGCGAAGAATTTGAAAACTTTAAAGCTATTTCGATGCTCGGGTGATTGGGATAAGCTTCTGGAAGAAATCACTAGTCGGGTCATCAGTTTAGTCGAAGTTCATCTTGAGAGGATTCAGGTTAGTGATACAGGCATTTGTGCACTTTCTAATTGTACAAATATTGAAATATTACACCTTGTGAAAACACCTGAATGTTCAAATTTGGGGCTAATGTCTGTGGCGGAGCACTGTAAACGCCTCCGGAAGCTTCACATTGATGGGTGGAAGACGAATAGGATTAGTGATGAAGGCCTAGTTGCTGTTGCCAAACACTGCCCTAATTTGCAAGAGCTTGTTCTTATTGGTGTCAATCCTACGCGTGTGAGTTTAGAGCGGTTGGCTACGAATTGCCAGAGCTTAGAACGATTGGCATTGTGTGGAAGTGAGACTGTCGGGGATGCTGAGATTTCGTGCATTGCTGCCAAGTGTGTTGCATTGAAGAAGCTATGCATTAAGAATTGTCCGGTGTCTGATCATGGTATGGAAGCTCTTGCTGGTGGTTGCCCTAATTTGGTTAAGGTCAAGGTTAAGAAATGTAGAGCTGTGACTTCTGAGGGTGCAGATTGGTTGAGGTCTAGTAGGGTATCACTGGCTGTTAATTTGGATACTGCTGAACCTGAAAACCAGGAAGCTGTTGCTAGTGACAGTGCTCAGGAAGTGATTGGAACTGAGAATCTACAAGGAACTGCCTATGTTAATAATGTTGCATCAAGCAGTACTGGTCGCTCAACTTCGTTCAAGGCTAGATTACGACTAACTGCAGGGAGAAGTTTAGTGACTTCCACACTCAGAAGGTGGTCTAGCTTCAGTGGCAGTTCTGGACATAATCAGAGAAGGTCTTAAGCAGGATTGAGTTGAACAATAGAAAAGAAAAGAAAAGTAAAAAGGCTCTTGGTCTGTTTACATTATAATCAATTGTTTGCTTTCATCATTTCGTCCTATGTGTAATTGACTTTCTATGATGTTTATGCCTTTCAAAGTTAATATTTGCAGTTGGCAGTTATGCTAAATTTGATTGCTGTTTTATTTTATTTTATTTTATATCTTACTCATGTGAGTAGTTCTTTTTTATTTTGCAATTCTCCTTTTAATGTTGGATTATAAAATAAAAATTGGAAGAGTTATATGTTAGAGCATTTACTTTAGATTCAAAATTGAGCCATAACATCTAATAATGGTAGATTTTTGAACATCTTGCTAAGAGGTTTCTAGTAACTTATCTAGTGTAATAGCTAGGCATGATGTTTCTAATTATAAGCTACTTGCAATTTAATGTGAAATCCAACTGTATACTGCAAAGGCTTTTGTAGTCTGCAGGAAGAAGAGAATATGTTTATTCATCTGGTTTTGTGGTATTGGTTGTCTGTCTACTCTTATAGCTGATTACCTAAGTAGTCTGATATTTTTAGGCAAATGGGATGGTATATTGGATTTACTCATTTGTGAGTTTTGGTTGTAGTAGTAAGTGCTGAGTTAGTATTTTTTTCCTATTTAGTTGACCTTGCTTTATTTGGGAAATTTAGTTTGGTTGCGGTCTGCGCATGGTGGTCTAAGTTCTGTGACGTTCACTTATGGTATTATTAAGCTCATTGGATACGATAGAATATAGATAAATGGTTAAATTTGTAATCTTGGAGCCTGTGTTTGGTTACAGTGTTTATCAAAACTTAAGCTATCAGCTACATGCATATTTTTAGTTTCCCTGAAAAATTGCATGGATTCTGATTTCTTGTATTACGTACTTCTCTCTTGCACGCACAGCCACACCCACGCAGTCACACACAGAGATATACGTTCACTCACTCGCAGTCAAATTCCTTTGTTTCCCAATATGTTGTTGGACAATCCACATGCAACTGGCTAAGTTTTTCAAGCTAAGCTTACACCTTACTGTAGGAGAAGTTTATTGGCAAGTATTCGTTAGAAATGAAAAGGAATTATGTATTGGTAATGGTCTGTTTAAACAACTCTCTATTTATGCTTCTTCTGTCCTTCCATGTTCTCTTTATTGACTTAGTGTTCTGCATCTGCCTTGAAGTTCAAATTCATGTTCATCTTCACTTGCATTATATTCGTCTGAAATGTTGATTCAGCATGGTTGCTAATTGTTCCTTACGAGCTAGAATATGTGAATCTAAGACGTTGCTTAAGCATGAAATTAAAAGGTGCATATCGTGTATAGTTGTAGCTATTTAAATTTATATTTTTATTACCGAGTGATTGGTCTTTTTATATTACATAGCGGATGAAGTATGTTGCATCTTTAGGTTATATATATGGTAATTTCATATATGGTCTTGTTTGAACCAGCATTATTAGATGGTTGTCTAAGATTTCCTATATGATGCCTATAGACAAGCACGAAAGGCATTGACTATGGTGATTTTTTGGTAGTGATTTTTTTTTTGTTGGACAAGTGAGTTATAGCAAGTGCTTCCTTTATGTTATTTCAGACATTAGAAAAGGTTTATTTTATTGGTCTTGTAAAGGTCTTCTATGGATTATGTGTACAAATCCACATTTATGATTTTTTTTCATACTTAAATATGTAATAGGAAGGAACCATTTTTACTCCAAAGCATCGCACACACTCTGTGTATTTGTAGTATTTTTGCACGAACTATAGGCATCAGACTTTGCACACCAGTTGCCGCCTCTGTTTGGGCTGGCTAGCTAGCTGCTGGTTTCCCAACTTAATATTAAAATTTCTGGTTGTAGTCGAACTAAAAGGGATAACAGGTTGCTTGGATGGAATGACTGGTCCTCCTGTGATAGACAAAGATCTATCCTCATTTGGACTGGTTTCCTTCTAGTATTTGGGGGCATCTCTTTCCCGTTTGGATCTTCTTTAACCTCACATTGACGGCCAAAATTCTTCAGTCAATTTACACTGTTTACGGAGTACTAGTTTCTATATTCTTACTAAATTCATCTAGAGTGATAGAAGTCTGTTGTAGATTGCCGAGTCCTTTCCTTTTGCTGTATTGATGGCCTGTCCATGGTATGGTAGGTTCAACAAGTCTAGGGGGACCGGGGTAGTGACCAGCCGGATTTTTTTTTTTTTTTTTTGCTTGACTACCAAATAATTAATGTAATTTATTGGAATTGAAATTTTTACAAAATGCGGTGATTTACGTGTCATTTGGATAGTTGTACAGTCTGTGCAACCCTGTTTTTTACATGTATCCAAATGACACATAAATCACTGTATTTTGTAAAAATTTCAATTCCAATAAATCACATTAATTATTTTGTAGTCAAAAGCAAAAAAAAAAATATTGCCAATCACTACCCCGGTCCCCCAAGAAGGATTCATGGTAGGTTAGTTTCTGTCTTCCTATTCATTGTTCTGTTTGATGTAGAAATCTACTACTCCACATCATATATTCATATATGTTGGTTATAGTAAAACCAAAGCTTGGGAAAACTATACTTGAAAACCCAGAGGCATATCCATCCACAAAACAGCCCATCAACTTTTTTTTTCTGATATTTAATTTTTTTTGAAAAATCATATATTATTTCCCCTTCTATTCATGTGACTCCCTATGCTCCCAACCCCAACTCCTGTCTGTGAGTTTGGCTCCGGGAGAAGGGAATGGATGGGAAGGAAAGGGAAAGGGAAAGTGTATGACAGATTAAACAGCAAAAAAAAAATTACAAGGCAAATGCAAGAAAGGATGGTAGCAAAATGGAGAAAGAAGCATGATGTGTAAAACAACATTAAAGATGTTAAACTATGTCTATTCTTCAATGCATACAAAGAGATGTCGCGATCAATTTTGTAATTTTTATAACCCTAAGCAGCTTCACTCGCACCATAAACTGAATCATGACTGCAGAACAACCTCCAGAATCCAGCTTCGCTTCTCTAATATGTTTTCTTCTCTTTCTTTGCAGGTGGCTTCTGGTATGCGATTATTTGACTTAAAATGGTGCCATTGGTAAGTATACCAATCACCGATCCCATTAACACTACACAAAATCAAGAAATAATATAAATACACAAGTTAAGCGACTTCATCTATAATAGCTCAGATAACAAATAAGAAATAATACAGTGTGAAAGAAATTGCAAAGCATTTTTTTTTTGGATTTCCTAGGAGAGCTTTATTTTGAGAACGGTCGGCCGGATAGTAAGAATGTGACCCAAAAAAAGAAGCTCAACTCCAACTATGTGCAGTCAGCTACAATAATATATCACTCATCTGTTCCGACCAAGGTTATTTTCTGCTCTCTCACTAATTTTTAACAAATTCACTTCACAGAACCCATGCCACCTCATCATTTTGGTTGTGCATTACACGGAATCTAATTTATTTTCTTTTAGTATTGTGTTAAATAACAGTTGGTCAAAAGTAGGTAAACAAAATGGTAAAGGGACTTTTGAGTAGAAAAATAGAAATGTAGTACACAGAATGTTCAGCGAAAAAGCGCCAAAGAAAGTTGACCAAGGAAAATAATCGCCTTCATATTTCTCATGTCTTCACATGGTAGATGTATGTGATATATGTGAGAATTTATAAAACACTGGTCTCTACTACTATCATGTTCACCTTATATACTATAATTATGGAAACTTAAAGTTCAATGCAAAATGGAACTAATGAAAAACAAATTTGAGACACAACTGGTAAAGAAGGATACCACTTGTTGGAGCTTTTTCCTGGACACTTGTAAAAACTCTTACTGCAAAGAAAAAGTAAATGATTTATGATTTCCTAATATTGACTTTTAAAGTTAACCATACTGGTCCTTAATAAAGTGAACAAACCTGTGGAACCTGCAACGTTCATTAAAGAGGTTAAAAAGCTGAGCTCCCCGGTACTTTTGTTCTGCTCAACCAAAAGTTTATTCATCATTAAACATAACTACAACTCACTCACATGCACATATACTTTTCTGTATTTTTGAAAAGTACTAAATGACATATATATATATATATATATATAAACATACACCTACACATATTATTTGTTGTTTAAATGTCTCACAAATTACAATTGATGTAAAGTTCTGGTTTTCAAGATGACTATATGAATGAAGCATGGAAGTGCTCAATCTCCCCCTTATTTGGCAATTTAATTAAGTGGCAATAAGATTCAAAAAAAAATGTAGTAACACAAGTCAGAAGGGTTAATAATCTCATATCTGGAAAAGAGTGTGTTTTTTGGGAGGGAGGGGAGGTTCAGAGGGGATCTATGGAAGTAGGTATAACTATGGAATGCGAACCATATAACTGATGAATCATAATTGATAAATCAGTAGGAAATAAATTAATAAATTAGTAACTATTAAGCCATTTGGGCATGGATTATTGAATTGCATCATCACAGATCCTAAGAATTATTTCTCAGCTCAGCTGGAAACATCCTATAGTGTGGACTTCTTTGCCCAAATGCCACCTCAAGTTTGACTTGTATGGATACATCATCCAACATCTAATATAGCCGTTCAAAGGGTATCTCAATTTGAAGTCCACTTCCAGCCCCATCCTTCATTATCAATTCAGTTTAACACAACACCTCAGAAAGGCTGCAACTCGGTTTTATGTCTAATTTAATTTTCATACTTTTCCCTTCTCCTTTATAAGTTATTGGCTTTCATCCTGATCAAAAAGAGATTTAAAGGGTAGGAAGAACCTGCGACTACAATGCACATAGCACAGTGCTTTAGGTTTACCCATTAGAAAAAGTGGCACTATCTTACTTGGAACTTAACATAGTGCACTAGATGAAATATATATTTGGCCACTTGAGGCTTAAGAACATATAACAGATGATGTTGTTTTTTCCTTCAAAGACAAAAGTCATCAAGTGAGAAGTTACCTTGAAGTTTTCCCAAATTTGTGGGACCCTTGCAAAGAAAAAAATTGCATGCTGGGATGCCTGAAACAAATAATTTCACACGAGAAGCTTTAGAATTAAAATAGATCCTAGTAGATTGAAGAAAAGGTGTTGTGGATGTGTAGAAATATCATGTAGCAATAAGTCAAGGTGGAGAACATACAGGATAAGAAAAAAGAATAATCAACAGAATTAAGTATATCTGTATAGTTGCAGTCCAGATAGCAAGTTCTGCCACTTACATACAGAGCTTCAAAGAGAATGGGATCAATTCGACCAGCTAAAATTGTCGGCGCCATACCACAATATCTGTATTATATTAGTGAGGAAATGAAGACTATATTTCTTACTCGCGCAAAGAGAGCAACTCTCTTAACAAACATAAAGGCAATAGGTTAACAGTGTAGACTGAAAAACAAGCCAATAATAATCTACACAAGCAAGCAAGAAGGATACAGCAGTGCCCGAATCCATGTTGATGTGCCCATGGGTTGAGAAAAATAGTATATGATTCCTACTAAAACTATAGCTGCATCATATACGACAGAGAAGTATTAGAGCCATAAGAAAAATGGAAAAACATAATTATCAAGTTTAGTGAATGCCATATTAAGCTTTAATGAACAAAACTAATGATAATACTCGGATATAATGTAATTTAGATTTGATTTGTGGGTTGCAATACTTCATCAGACATTTTAAAACTGAGCATGCTGAGTTTTGGCCATTTGGATTTAGTGGTCAAAACCAGTCACTAAAACAAATATCTAGGTTTAAGAATCTTCTGCAAGATTTCTGAAACATTTTGATGTTGTTGGATCTATAGATAAAATATTAAGGTGGCCTCTGAGGCTTAAACCTGCCACCATGTACATAAATGGGTTTTAAATATCAGGTTTCAGGTCTGTAATCCATCAAAATTTCAGGAGAGAAAACTTAAATTATATGATCACATCTTTCTACCATTTTTTTTAATTCCCTACTTTCTTCTCTAAGATTAAGCACGAACCGTAGATTAGTCTGGGAGCCACTCTTGACATTCCACCAAAACGTATTATATGGTACTTATAAAAAAATTAAATGTTATATGGCGGTGTGGTTGCTCTGACAAAAAATGGAAGTTCAATGGATTTGAGAGTAATCGTATTGAGAACCACAGATATTTTTATGTTCCAGGGAGAAAAGGTCAGACATAAGAAGGGAAATTTATGCAAAGACAAGAGATAGAGCAACCAAAATATACCTTGGATCAGAAGAAATGCCAACTCCCCATATGCTGAAAAGGGGAGTCCTTTGTGTAGACAATATGCCAAAGCAATGGTATAACCAATTACCTCAAGCTCGAAGGCTACAACACTAAGCCCTCTAACACTTTTGTGTTTCAATATTTTTAATATCTGCAAAGAGGAACATAAGCATAGAATAACAGATCTATGAAGTTCAATTTAATTATTTAACATACTGACGGCCCAAGAAGCGCACTCCTGCAACACAGTCAGCAGCTAAGGCATACAACACATCAAGGATATAAACATTTAATTTCATTGCAGATGACCTAATTTCACCAGTCAATAGTGCCTTACATATTTTACAATTACGTTTATGAGCAGGAAATACCCGCATTAAGTCGGAACTACTATTACACGATGCCTTTAAAATAAAATTTAATCTTATCATAAAAACAAAAACAAAAAAATAAAAACACAAGGCCTAATACTGTAAGAGAAGTACAAACTACAGAAGTTTCTCCTTTTCTTTATATAACATTTGTATAACTTTCTTGCTGTTTTGAAGCCTAACGGCACATTGGAGGAACTTGTTCTGTGAATAGAGAAAGGGGAAGATATCTGCGGGGCGGCGCCCCGGGGGGTCATCAGACCTCATTAAGGCTTTAGTAAGCATGCCAAAAGGATGTTCTTAACATTACCGGAGAAAATATGAAGACAAACACACTAGATCTTTGAAGATTAGAGCTTAGGTGCCTATGTGGTAATGTACAAAGATTTCCTTAGATCCTGTAATTTCAAACTAAAACATACGCAATCACCCTAGTTCCGAGGTTCAAACCTTTTCATTAGATAACATAACCTTTTGTATATGATCTTATAGGGTAAATACTTACATTGCAAAACTATGTGCTTGTTTGTGTAGCTTATGTGGATCAAATTATAGATTGCAGCTCAAAATAGGCTGGTACTGTAGTTTTTAGTACAGGTTATACGAATAAGCTACAATCAGATTATAGCATAAAACATGCATAACCCACAAGAGTTCCTCACAGAGATAGATTACACAGTAATTTAATGAATTCCCGAACTTTCAAGAATACTCTCAAACTAATTATTAAAAACTCATGATATCCCTAAATAATCTTATCGTCAATAATCTGAATCTCAAGCTGATTTCTTCATTACGAATAACATACTACTACAAGTAACTATTGGCAGACAGGAAAATTATGAGATGGTACTCTTAACTATCTTTTGTAATATAGTCCCAATATATTTGTTTTTCTTATTTATATAAGCTACTGTATCAGAACATCGAGAACCTCCAACTTCTAGTTTTTAGTACAGTAGATTCATGTAAATTAATAAAGATTCCACCTTTAGGTACTGTTGGGTTTTGGATATCCAAATGGGGCACCCACAAAGTATATCTTAATGTTATTCACTTCGAGCCAAACTTCTATGCTTAAACAAAAGCAATCAGCATAAATCCCAGTTCTTTCAAAATATATTTTTGGCAGCTCCCCGAACACTAAAAATAACCAGATCCCAGAATCAAAGATCTAAGTTTTATTCATTATTAAAAACATCCAAACATAAATATTAAAAAAATCAGCTAACATGAAAATCACAATAACACCAATTACAAAAATGGAAGGTGGATAATGAAAGGTAATTATTACCTGAGGGAGTTTGACAGTGGTAGAGGCGGCAACGATGGCGTAGCCAAGGAGTTTGGATATGAGCGGAAGCAAGCAATCCTTTTCTGGAAACTTGCCGTTGCTCAGGGATCCAAACGCACAGCTGAAGTCCATCCCCAGAAACTGCATCGGAATTTTGTCCATGATCCCAATTGCCACCACAAAAAACCAGGCTATATATTATAATCACCCAGAAACTGAAATTAAGATCTGCTGGGATGAAGAATTAAAGAAAGCCAATTGGGTATATTTGGGATTGGGAAATCTATGAATAATAAAGGATAATTGGAGGTGATTTTTGAGAATCTTTGGAACAGATTGAACTCGGAAGAAAAGAAACGTATGCTTCTCTCGGATTTTGACTTGGATTCGAAACTCTTTTCGAACCAATGATTTATGTGAACTTCAAACTCGTACTCCTACTGCAACCCTTTAGCCCATTAAATTACAGAAGAAAAATAAAAGTGAAAAACTAATACTTCTTTTTTATTTGCTCATAAACATAATTACAAATACAATTTTAAATGTTTTGTCTTTTAATTTGAATAAAAAATAAAATTATTTAAGTTGATAAAAAAGCATTCAACTAATCTATGGGATTTTTGATAATTTGTATTAGTTAAGAAGCTATTTAAAAAAACTTCACCATTAGTATTTTGTAACATATTATGTGATTGGTCATACATACTACAAGTGAAATGACCTCCTTAATAATATTAGAAGTACTCAAATAAGTGAAATTACCAAACAACTCAAATTAATGAAATTATATTCACTTGTATATTTGAAACTCTAAAAAAAATATCTTAGCCAAAATAAATCTAGTTAGGGTACGACTAAACACCAAATAGCGATTGACGTGTATACATAACATAAGTAGAAATTAAAAAAGACTCAAAGCATAATTTATTTTGTCTTTCAATAATTCTAGGGCGACATTGATTTAGGGATATTTTTTGTGACCGAGTGATGTGGTTGTGTCATATCAGTATGAGAGAAGAAGATAAATAAATATTTTTTTACTAAAACTCGGACAAAGACTTTCTATCTCATTTTTTCAAACACACTCTTTGTAAGATCCTAACATTTATGAATAAAGATTAATTTTTGTAGAAATATATTTTTGAATATTATGGTGTGGATTTGATATAATGTTATAGTTGTGGGTATTATTCACAAATTTTACAAAGTAAGCAAGTGGTTATATAATATTCGATTGGTCGGAAAATATTTGTTTTAACAGGGAATATTCGTACGACGGCACAATCATTGGTGGACCCCACAACGAAAGTATTGTCGTAGTTAGAAAACGACAGAATTATCTTTTTATAAAAATAACGGTGAATATCCTGTTTGTGCATTTACGCCGGACCTGGTTCCATTATTTATTATTCTGTTGAAATAACCTGTATGTGCGGTCTATCGCATGCATGGTGATTTCTGTTGTTATTCCATTCTTTATTATTCTGTCGGAATATCTTGTTTGTGCGTTTATATCGGACCTGGTTCCATTATTTATTATTCTGTCGGAATATCCTGTCTGTGCTTTTACGCCGGACCTGGTTCCATTATTTATTATTCTGTTGGGAATAACCTGTATGTGCAGTCTATCACACGCATGGTGAATCCTAATGTTATTCCATTTTTTATTATTCTGTTGGAATAACCTGTCTATGTGGATTATCAAATGCATGGTGAATGATCTTTCGTATTCATTCCTTATTAAATTGTGAAAATGATCTGTCTACGTGGATTACCGCATGGCGGGCGAAAATTCATTTGCAGTTTCATATATTTTATTATACTTAGTTGGTTAAAGTTTTGACTTCTATACTCCATGAAATTAGTGGAATATCCTTGATATTTGCGCTTCATCCAATATCTTTTCATGGAAATATTCTTATGAGCATTCTTAAATTTTACTCTACAAAGAAGTATCATGTTGACAATTTGGACGTTATTAGTTTCTGGATAAATTAATTCTTGAACTTGTTTTATTGAATTATTATGTCATTGTCATCATCCTCATGCTTATATATATTATGTTGAAAGTCATATGTGGCCTGTAGTGCATAGATGGACTTGGTATGATTATGACCAGGGATTATTCGGTATACTCATAACCGTAATGTTATAAATGATATTGAAAAAGTCCTCATTGGCCCGTAGTGCATTAATGGACAGTTTTTGGTATGATTATGGCTATGGATTCTCTTTGGCCGTAGTACAAAGATGAATTGTTTTATGGCATGATCAGGACCGTTGATAAAAATATGATTATTTTTAGCCGTAGTGCAGGGGCGATTCGATGATGTGGATTATTTATTAAGCTGAGTCTCAGCGATAAAGTGATGAAAACCCTTTTAAATCATAGAAGATAGTAGATTTTATTCCCTACTTGACTCTTCTAATGGATTGCTTATTCCACTGCAGTTAAACTTGATAGTTATTATATTTTATCAGTTTAACACTATTGAAGGCTAATGATAATGTATTCTGCATTATCTTAGTCATAATATTTCTTACTGGGCTAGTTGAGCTCACCATTTCTTTCACTGTTCTCTTCAGGAAATGAGAACGTAGCTGGGACTAGTCGGGGAACAGAGTGATGATCCTAGATGTTTGCATTAGTAGTCCACACTATTCTGTAAAATAGTGTGATAATAATTGTAATAAGGACTCCTTTTGAGTTTTTATACTCTCTAGTAGACAATATTTGTATTCAAACTCACAGTTTATGTTTTGTCGTATTGTATACGACAGTTGTATTATTAAGTTGTATTTGAATTCTGTACCATGTATCTGGCGACTCAAGATGGGTGATGTATACCTAATTTTGGGGGCGTCACAGTTGGTATCAAAGCTTAGGGATATGATCCCTGGCTGAGATGTTAGACAAGAACTAGGAGGGGAGAGACGGGGAATTCCTTCGCTAGTATGACCTACCTAAGTTTATTTGGTATTTAATTGGTCGGTCAAAGTATAAGGATAATATGTGATATGTTAATTAACCCTTGTTTTGTGACAGTGTTTAAAAATGGCATCCGAGAATGTTGAGATTATCAATGGAGCATAGGAGACCGTTGAGTCTCCACAGATCAATAATCAGGATAATGTGCAACCAGAGGACAATACTCCTCATGAAAACAATAACACCGATGAAATGGTGAATGATGGGATGGTCAGAGGCTTTATGCAATTCATGCAACAACAGGCGAAGGCAGCTCCTGTCTAAAATGCAGGTATAAATACTGATAACTCTCGGACGGTCACCGCTAAGCAGTTTAAAGAGCAATTCATGCAACAACGGACGAATATAGCTCATGTCCATAATGTAGATGGAAACAATGGTAACCCACGGTTGGTCACCGCTAAGCAGTTCAAGGAGCTGGGACCACCGGAGTTTTTGGGAAAGCCAGAACCACTTAAGGCGGAGACATGGATAAAGCAGATTACCAAGATATTTGATGTCTTGGAATGCTCAGAGGAGCAAAAGGTTCCATTCGCCACCTTTATGTTGTGTGAAGAAGGAGATCATTGGTGGGAATCTGTAAAACGTACCCAGCCTGACGCACTCAAGATGTCTTGGGAGAAGTTCCAAGAATTATTCAACGACAAGTACTTTCCTGAAAGTATTCGTCAAATGAAGGAGGTAGAATTCATCAAGCTAGAACAAAACAATATGACTGTGTCGCAGTATGAGGCTAAGTTTACGGAGTTATCCTGGTTTGCATCCCATTTGGTCGATAATGAGGAGCGAATGACGCGAATATTTTTGCGAGGTTTGAAACCCGATATACGTCAATACCTCATTTCTTACAAACTTTGTTTATATTCAGATGCTGTGAATAGGGCTCAATTATTGGAGCGCGATAATGAGTCAACACAACCAAAAGGCAATGACCAACAACACGATAATAATCATATCGGTGGCAACGGTCATCGGAACAACGATAACCATCGTGGGGGATATTATCATGCCAAGAATGGTAACCATTTCGGTGGTAATCATGACCAAGATAATAAGAATGGAAATTTTAAGAAGAGAACGTTCAACAATGATGTGAAGACGTCTGCACCAGTACTCGTTTCGAAGGAAGAAGAACGCCCATCGGTCGTATATTTCAAATGAGGACAAGAAGGACACATTCGTCCAAACTGTACGCAACAATCCAAAGCGTTTTTTAATTGCGGAAGAGAAGGTCACCTAGCTCGATATTGTCGTATGGTGAAGTCAAGTCCAGCTGGGATAGTGATGCCAAAGGATGTCCCAGACAAGCTAAAGCCGGTAGTTTAAGAAAGAGCATTTTTTTTCGTGACAAGGAACCTGAATAAAATTATCATGGGTATGTTAGTCATAAACTCTTGCGAAATCTATACCGTGTTAGATACCGGTTCTACTCACTCTTTTATTTCACCTAGTTGTGTTTCAATGTTTGAAGTTAATTTCGGAGAAGTTAGACTTTGATATATCTGTTTAAACTCAGTTCGGAGAAACCTTCGTTACCTCCATTATTTATAAATCTTGTTCAAATCAACACTTTCACGTTACGTGTTGATCTTGTCTCTTTGAAAATACTTGCCTTTGATGCGATTTTAGGAATCGATTGGTTAACTACTCATCATGCTTTTCGTAAGGTTGTTAGCTTTCATATTCCTAACCAACCTGTTATGCAAATTCAAGAAACCAAATCACTAAAGTCAATCATTGTCATATCAAGCCATAAATAAAGAGCCCTGATCCTTTCGTTGTTGACTTTCTTGTGTGAAATGCACCGAAGCCTGACTTTCTATAGGCGACGTCGTGAATGACGATGACAAGTTGATAGGTATCATTGTGAGGTGCTATCTAGGTTAAGGGATAGAAGTCACAGTTAGTATCAATGTGACGTACTATCCAAGTCTTGAATGAGAGTAACATTTTTGAATGATATTTTTATCATTAATAAATCTCTTGACGTATTCCTGAAGACTTCTTAGCCTACCCCTAGAGCATGAAATCGAATTTTGTATTGACCCCGGTACAAAACCCATTTCTTAAACCCTCAAAATATTTCTTCAACTAAAACGAACGTAACATGCGCCAAAGAAGTTGACTCGAGCTGTTGAAGATTACGATCGTACTATTTAATATCATCGTGGAAGAGCGAACGTGGTAGCTGACGTGTTGAGTAGAAGATCGTATGCGTTTACAAGTGCGATGTTGTTAACACAAAGACTCATTTCGTATAACTTGTAAATGATGAAGATGGAGTTAAAGACTCTAGGGACCCACGTGAAGATAACGAATATACGAGTAAAATCGACTTTAATCGATAAAGTTAAAGTCGCTCAAGCTATATACCCGAATCTGATCAATGTGAAGAAGAAGGTTCAACAGGGCGTTATTCTAGAAGCAAGAGTTGCTGAAGAGAGGAAATCTCAACCCTCGATTTAATTGGCCCATTTGAAATCCTCGATTGAGTAGGTACTGTAGTGTAAGACCCCAGTTTTTATAAATAAAGATGAATTTTTATAATTATTATTTTTGAATATTATGGAATAAATTTGATATAATGTTATAGTTATGGGTAATATTTATAAATTTTGCAAAGTACGCAAGTTGTTATAAAATATTCGTTTGGTCGGGGAATATTCTTTTGTTGGGGAATATTCGTACGACGGCACAATCATTGGTGGACCCCACAACGGAAGTATTGTCGTAGTTAGAAAACGACAAAATTAGCTTTCTATAAAATAAACGGCAGAGGTGTTACCGTTAAAACTGTTGAACTACTCGGTAGTAAAATTACAGTAATACGCGTTGTTGCATAGTAGTACACGGTATTGATTATTGATGCTTACGTGAGAAGTCACTCAGCTATACTCAATTATTGCTACAGTAATTGCTTCATCATATCTCTTATATTATTGATTCAATTATTGTCACAGTATCATCTGTATAATATGTTATATTATTTAAACAATAATTGAGACGACAAGTTATAAATGATTAATAATTGTTGAAAGATTAAATATGTGTTGATTAAAAATAAAATGATTTTTGGTAATTTTTATTCAATCCTTGATGTATATAAAAAGTCTATTATTAGACGTTTGTGGTAAGTTGAATTATTTATGGGGGCCATATGTCATCATCTAAGAGTCTTTTTCATAAATAGTAATTACCTTCGTAAATAGTAATTACCTTCGTAAATAGTAATTACCTTCGTAAATAGTAATTACCTTCGTAAATAGTAATTACCTTCGTAAATAGTAATTACCTTCGTCAATAGTAATTACCTTCGTAAATAGTAATTACCTTCGTAAATAGTAATTACCTTCGTAAATAGTAATACACTGCTGCAGTATTCAATCTCCTAAATAAAGTAAGGGGTGTTATTCTTTCTTCTTGAAGAGAACTTATGTTGTTCCATTCTTTGTTATTCTGTTAGAATAACCTGTAAAAGTGGCATACCCTATACATGACCTGTATACGCGGTACACCCTATACTTGGTGAAATCCTTATGTTATTCCATTCATTATTATTCTGTTGGAATAACCGGTATACGCGGAATACCCTATACTTGGTGACATCCATTTACTATTCTGTCTTTACATTTCTGTCGGAATATCCTGTCTATGCTATACGCCGGACCTGGTTCCATTCTTTATTATTCTGTTGGAATATCCTGTCTGTGTGTTTTACACCGGACCTGGTTCCATTCTTTATTATTCTGTTGGAATATCCTGTCTGTGTGTTTTACACCGGACCTGGTTCCATTCTTTATTATTCTGTTGGAATATCCTGTCTGTGCGTTTACGCCGGACCTGGTTCCGTTATTTATTATTCTGTTGGAATAACATGCTTGTGCGGTCTATCGCATGCATGGTGATTTCTTTTGTTATCTCATTCTTTATTATACTCAATTGGTTAAAACTTTGACTTCTATACTCTATGAAATTAGTAGAATATCCTTGATATTTGCGCTTCATCCAGTATCCTTTCATGAAAATATTCTTCTGATCATTCTTGAATTTTACACTACAAAACAGTATCGTGTTGACAATTTGGACGTTAATAATTCCTGGATAAAATAATTCTTGAACTTGTTTTTATTGAATTCTTATATCATTGTCATCATCCTCTTATTTATATTTTTGAAAGTCATCTGTGGCCTGTAGAGCATGGATGGACTTGGTATGATTATGACCAGGGATTTTTCGGTGTAATCATGACCGTAATGTTACAAATGATGTAAAAATTAAAAATTCTCATTGGCCCATAGTGCATTGATGGACAGTTGTTGGCATGATCATGACCATTAATGAATACACAAATATTCTTGGCCGTAGTGCATGAATAATTGTGGTCGTGATACTAAAGAATATCCTTGGCCGTAGTGCGGGGGTGATTCGATGATGTGGAATATTTATTAAGCTGAGTCTCAGCTATAACGATGTGAAAAATCTTTTAAATCATAAAAGATAGTAGATTTTATTTTCTACTTGACTCTTTTAATGGATTGCTGGTTCCGCTGTAGTTAAACTTGTTGTTTATTGTATTTTATCAGTTTAACACTATTGAAGGCTAATGATAATTTATTCTGCATTATCTTAGTCATAATATTTCTTACTGGGCTAGTTGAGCTCACCCTTTCTTTCACTGTTCTCTTCAGGAAATGAGAATATAGCTGGGACGAGTCGGGGAACGGAGTGATGGACCAGAGAATAGTATTAGTAGTCCTCACTATTCTGTTAAATAGTGTGACAATAATTGTATTGAGGACACCTTTTGAGTTTGTATGATCTCTAGTAGATAATAATTGTATTCAAACTCACAGTTATGTTTTGTCGTATTGTACACGACAGTTGTATTAGTAAGTTGTATTTGAATTCTGTACCATGTATCTGGCAACTCAAGATGGGTGATGTATACCTAATTTTGGGGGCGTCACAGTTGGTATCAGAGCTTAGGGATATGATCCCTGGCTAAGATGTTAGAATAGTACTAGGAGGGGAGAGACGGGGAATTCCTTCGCTAGTATGACCTACCTAAGTTTATGTGCTATTTTATTGGTCGGTCAGAATATAGGGATAATATGTTACATGTTAATTGACCTTTTGTTTTGTGGCAGTATCTGAAAATGACATCTGAGAATATTGAGAATGACAATGGAGCACAGACGATCGTTGATTCACCACATATCAATAATCAGGATAATGTGCATCAGGAAGGCGAAAATCCTCATGCAAACAACAACACTGACCAAATGACGAATGATCAAATGTTCAGAGGTTTTATGCAATTCATGCAGCAGCAGGCGAGATAAACTCCTGTCCAAAACGTAGATGGAAACGCGGGAAACTCTCGGGCGGTCACCGCTAAACAGTTCAAGGAGCTGGGACCACCGGAGTTTAAGGGAGAGCCAAAACCACTTATGGCGGAAACATGGATAAAGCAGATGACCAAGATATTTGATGTCTTGGGATGCTCCGAGGAGCAAAAGGTTCCCTTTGCAGCCTTTATGTTGAGCGGAGAGACAGATTACTGGTGGGAATCAGTAAAACGTACTCAACCTGCTGTACTGAAGATATCTTGGGAGAAGTTCCAGGAGCTGTTCAATGATAAATACTTTCCCGAAAGTATTCGCCACATGAAGGAGGTGGAGTTTATTAAGTTGGAACAAAATAATATGACCGTGTCGCAATACGAGGCAAAATTTGCAGAGTTATCACGGTTTGCGTCCCATTTGGTGGATAATGAAGAGAGAATGGCGCGAATGTTTTTAAGAGGTTTGAAGCCGGAGATACGTCAACATCTTATTTCTCATAAATTGTGTTTATATTCGGATGTTGTAAATAGGGCTCAGTTAGTGGAGCGCGATAACGAGTCAACTTAACTAAAAGAGAGCAGCCGGCAAAATTATAATACCAGCGAGAGTGGTCATCGAAGCGGTGACAACAAGCGTGGAGGGAATCAGCAGGCCAGAAGTGGTTACCACTTCGGTGGTAATCAGGGCCAAAACAATAAGAATGGACATTTTAAAAAGAGGAGATTCAACAATGATGGAAAGACGTCAGCACCAGCACCCGTTGTTAAGGAAGGAGAAAGACCACCTATCATATGCTTCAAATGCGGAGGGGAGGGACACATCAGTCCAAATTGCGCGATGCCGTCCAAAGCATGTTATAATTGTGGAAGAGAAGGTCACTTGGCCCGATTTTGTCGTTTACCAAAGACAAATTCAGCTAGGGTGGAGGCACCAAAGGCCGTCCCAGAAAGGTCAAAGCCGGTAGTGCAAGGAAGAGCGTTTGTTGTGACCTCCCAGAAAGCAAGGAACCCGAATGAGGTCATCACGGGTAAGCTTATCATAAACTCTAACGAAGTCTATACTTTATTTGATACCGGTTCTACCCATTCTTTTATTTCTCCTACTTGCGCTCATCGATTAAATTTGACTCCGGAGAAATTGGACTTTGACTTATCTGTGGAAACTCCGTTGGGAGAAACCTTCATTACATCCACTGTTTATAAGTCTTGTTTGGTTCAAATCGGTACCCTCACATTACCTGTAGATCTTATTTCATTGAAAATACTTGCATTTGACGTGATTCTAGGGATTGATTGGTTAACTACTCATCATGCAAAAATTGATTGTTTCCATAAGGTTGTTAGCTTTCATATTCCTAATCAACCTATTATGCGAATTCAAGCGACCAAACCATTAAAATCAATCACGGTCATCTCAAGCCATAAAGCTATTCGTTTATTGAAAAACGGATGTCAAGCTTTCTTAGCTCATGTCACAGATTTAAACAAAAATACGTCAGTTTTGAACGATATTTCTATTGTTAATGAATTTCCTGACGTATTCCCTGAAGAACTTCCTGGTTTACCCCCAGAGCGTGAGATTGAATTTTGTATCGACCTTGAACCCGGTACAAAACCCATTTCTAAAGCCCCATATCGAATGGCTCCTATTGAACTTCAGGAGTTAAAAACCCAACTGCAGGAATTGTTAGACATTGGCTTTATTCGTCCTAGTACTTCTCCTTGGGGTGCTCCTGTTCTATTCGTGAAGAAGAAAGATGGGAGTATGCGACTTTGTATTGATTATCGGGAGTTGAATCATGTCACCATCAAAAATAGGTATCCATTGCCACGAATTGATGATCTATTTGACCAGTTGCAAGGAGCCAAATTCTTTTCAAAGATCGATCTTCGTTCCGGGTATCACCAATTGAAGATTAGAACCGATGACATTCCGAAGACGGCTTTCAGAACTCGGTACGGGCATTATGAATTCTTAGTCATGTCTTTTAGATTGACTAATGCTCCTGCTGCCTTCATGGATATGATGAACCGAGTATTCAAGGAATATTTGGATTATTTTGTGGTCGTCTTTATTGATGACATCCTTATTTATTCCAAAAGCAGTGAAGATCATGAGCAACACTTGAGGCTGACTGTGACACCCCCAAAATAGGTCCATTCCACCCAACCCATTCTGAGTTGTCAAATACATGGTACAGAAACAACTACAACTTTTACAACCCATAAGCTGTGAGTTTGAATACAAATATTGTCATCTAGACAATATCCACATGCAAATAAATCCCCATCATAATTATTGATACATAATTTTACAAAAAAAATGGTGAGGACTACTAAACAACTCTCTCTAGAACCTTCATTCCATACCCCGACTAGTACTCGCTACATTCTCGCCTCCTGAGAAAAAAAAATGGAACAACAAGGAAAAGGGTGAGCTCAACTAGCCCAGTAAAAAATATTATGACTAAGATAATGTACAACAAATTATCCTTAGTCTTCAACAGGGAAAAATCTGATAGAATACAATAGACAACAAGTTTTAGATCAACAACTGCAGCGGAAACAATAATTCATTAGAAGAGTTAAGTAGAGAATAAAATCTACTAACATCTATGAATTTAAAAGTCCATCATCAATATTTTATCCCTGTAACATCAATCAATATATGTCTCAAATCAAATCAAATATTCATCTTTGCACTACAGGCCAAAGATATTCATCAGTTGGTCATGTTCATCTAAACACCTGTTCATCTTTGCACTACGGGCCAAAGATATTCATCAATTGTTCATGTTCATCTCAACACCTGTTCATCTTTGCACTACGAGCCAAAGATATTCATAATAAAATCAACCATCTTTGCACTACAGGCCAAAGATATTCAGTAACACCATCATTTAGGACTGAGGATGATGAAAAATATTTTAAAGGAAACGAATCCAGTGAAACAAAATAACAAGTATTAAGGATTCGTACTTTAAACAATCTGAGTTCAAAAATACTTCATAAATAATCATACTGAAGTAAAATTCAAGAATGATCAAAACATGGATACAATCAAAGCTAGTATCCAGAATAGATATTTTGGACAAAAAGAAGAAATTTCATTTTTTCGGTGAATAATACCGTATTCGTGAATAGTAACTCCGACACCAAAAGATAGAAATTTCACAAAAAATATCATCACGTTTCGTGAATAGTACTCGTGAATAGTAACTCGTGAATAGTAACTCATGAATAGTAACCCCGACATGAAAAAGTTCCAAATTTGATAAAAAGTTCCAACCAATATTTCAGCATCATAATATTGAAGAAATAATATAATTTGAGAAGAAAATAACATCCCTTACCTCGAAAGACAGCACTTCTAGATAAAACACCAGATATAAGCTATGACTTGAACTTGCACCGTATAGCAATACTCAAAGTATACTCAAAATACTCACAAGAATACGCTCGATAATATAGAGAGAAAAAACTTCAGTTTCTGGTGTGATTTTCAATTCTAACCTAAGCACCTATTTATAGGAAATTGCTTAGAACACCAAAGCAGAAAATTTAATATAATATTAATATATATATATATATAATCTTCTACGCCAACCTTAAAATCTGAAATCAGTCATTGAACACATGCTCCCTTCTAGAAAAATAAATTAAAAACGTTTTTATTATTAAAATATTTTAAACTTCCAAAAATCAATTATTTCGGAGCTTCGGAACTTCAATAATTCATAATAAATAGCCCTTTTTGTCAGAAAATTCGAATCTCGCGTGTTTTTATAGGAAATTCAATTCTCTACAACTTTACAGAAGGAAGCTTTTCCAAATTCCAAACAGAAATTGACCGAAATCCACAAACATGCGATTTTACAGGCTATAATCAAATTTTCAGTCAAGAAACAGGTCTACCGACACACAAAATCTGTTTTTAATATTCATTACAACAAAAATATTCTTTCTCCTCATATACTCATATATCCCACATTCATCGTAAAAATATCACCGTTAATATATTATTAAAATAATATATTTAAATGAATTATTTTATCAGAAAAAGATAAAATATTAATTTTTAACAATTGTCACATTAAAAATTTTCTCCATCTATATCCACATAAAATCAATATTTTTCTCATCATATAAATCAATAATTAATTATTCACGAATAATATTACAGAATCACAATATTGACAACCAGGCAGTTCCCAGAAAAGAGGGGGCTTTCCAATAAGAATTTCTCCTTACTGGCGCGCAATTAGGTGACCAAACCTCTCCTTAGACAGAACTTTCTAGACATTGCCAATAATGTTATCAAATAATATTATTCAGATAATATGAATTATTGCTTCGATAATGAAAAATACTGTGTAGTGACAATTATTGAAATAACAGTAATATAAAATATCAATGCAGCAATTATTGAATCAATAACATAAAATACTGAATAGTAATTACTGTAACAATTATTGAGTAGTGCCTTCTTACGTAAGAATCAATAATTGGTGCAATACCGTGTGCTACTGTTCAACAACGCGTATTACTTTACTTTACCCACCGGGTATTCCAACAGTGTTAACGGTAACAACTATGCCGTTATTTATAAACAACTATACTTGTCGTTTTCTTCATCCAATCGCTTTCCGTTATGGGGCCCACAAAAGGCTGCGCCGTCGTACGAATATTCCCCGACAGCAAGAATATTCCACGACCAAACGAATATTCCCCGACAACAATGAATATTTTATAACCACTTGCTTATTCGAAATATTTGCGCATTTTACCCATAACTATCCACATTAATCAAATTCACCCTTACTATTTCAAAATAATAAATAAAGGAAATTCCTTTTTATTTAAAAATTTTCGGGGTCTTACAACCTCCCCTCCTTATGAAATTTCGTCCTCGAAATTGACGTACGTACCTGGTGTTTCGAAAAGGTAAAGATACCTCGCTTTCATTTCCGTTTCTAACTCCAAGGTCATTTCCTCTATATCATGATTCCTCCACAAAACTTTAACTTGTGGTATAACCTCGGTACATAGGACATGTTCTTTCCTATCCAAGATCTTGACAGGTACCTCCTCGTACGTTAAGTTTTCGACTATCTCATCCGGTTCTAACTCAATGACGTGGTTCGGGTCGTCCACATATTTACGTAACATCGATACGTGAAAAACATAATGAACACGCGTCATACTTGGCGGTAAAACGAGTCTACAGGCCACAGTTCCTATTCGATCGAGAATTTCAAATGGATTAATAAATCAAAGGTTTGAGCTTTGCTCACATCGCCAATTCTCGCTTTTAGAATAACAACTTCTTGTACCTGCTTCTTCATATTCACCAGCTCCGGTGTGTAGTTTGAACAACTTTAACGTTATCGATTTAAAGTCGATTATACTCGTATATCATCACGTGAGTACCTAGAGTTTTCATCTCCATCTCTATTATTTGTAAATTATTCGAAATGAGTCTTTGACAATATCGCATTCGTACTCGTATACGATCTTCTACTCAACACGTCAGCTACCACGTTCGCTTTTCCAAGACGGCATGGTCAGAACATGTGCTGAAATGAATCTCCTCTTGAGTTCTTCGAAGCTCTTCCCACATTCCTTGCTCCATTCGAATTTTGTATCTCTACGAGTCAGCTGCGTTAATGGAATAGCGATTCGAGAATATCCTTCAACGAATCTCCGATAATAATCAACTAAGCCTAGAAAGCTACGTATTTCGATTACCGACTTAGGTTGTTCTCAACTGTGACTCGTATCCCAACCTTGGATAGCACGTTACAATGACACCTATCAGTTTACTACCGTACGGATATTGTCGCCTACGGAGAGTCTGGCTTCGGTGCATTCCACAAAGGAAGTCACAAGATAAAGGCTCGGGTACTAAATTCTATAGTTAAATTTTTAACTCCTGAAGTTCAATAGGAACCATTCGATATGAGATTTTAGAAATGAGTTTTGTACCGGATTCAAAGTCGATACAAAATTTAATATCACGCTCTGGGAGTAAGCCAAGAAATTCTTCAGGAAATACATCAGGAAATTTACTAACAACAGAAATATCATTCAAATCTGATGTACTTTTGTTCAAGTCCATAACATGGGCTAAGAAAACATGACATCCATTTTTCAATAAACGAATGACTTCATGGCTTGATATAAAAATGTTTGACTTCAATGGTTTGATTGCTTGAGTTCGAATATCAGGTTGCTTAGGAATATGAAAACTAACAACCTTACAAAAGCAATTAATTTTGGCATTATGAGTAGTTAACCTTAAAATCACATTAAAAGCAAATATCTCTATAGAAATAAGGTTAACAGTTAATGTGACAGTGCCAAATTGAATCAAGTAAGATTTCTAAACAACGGATGTAATGAAAGTTTCTCCTAACGGAGTCTCCATAAACAGGTCAAAGTCTAATTTCTCCATAGTCAAGTTCAAACGTTGAGCGCAAGCAAAAGAGATAAAAGAATGGGTAGAACCGGTACCTAGTAAGGTATAAACTTCGCAAGAATTTATAATTAACTAACCCGTGCTAACTTCTTTCGGGTTCCTCGCATTTTAACCGGTCACGACAAACGCTCTACCAGGAACTGTTGACTTTGACTTTTCTGGGACATCCTTTTGAATCACCATCCCCGCTGGAATTGGTTTCGCTACTGTACACTCTCGAGCGATATGTCCTTCCTTTCCACAATTATAGCATATCTTGAATTGTTGTGGGCAGTTTGGGCTGATATGTCCCTCTTTCCCGCATTTGTAACATACGACCGGTGGTCTTTCTTCTCCCTTGGAACCAGTTGCTGCTGGCACTGTCGTCTTCACATGGTCGTTGTTAAATCTCCTCTTTTTAAAATCTCCTCCCGCCTCGCTTCTTCTATTTTCATGGCCACGATTACCACCAGAGTGGTTACCGCCTTTGTCCATATTCTTCTTTCTCCGCTGGTTATCGTTATTCTGATGACTGCTGTCACCAGTATGATCCTGGTTATGGTCCCTCGGTTGAACGTACTCGTTATCTCGCTCTAACAACTGAGCCCTATTGACAACATCTGAATAGATAGAAAATTTATGAGAAATGAGATACTGATGTATACCGGGGTTCAAACCTCTCAGAAACATCCGCGTCATACGTTCCTCATTCTCCACCAAATGAGGTGCAAACCTGGATAACTCCGCGAACTTCGCCTCGTACTGGGACACCGTCATGTTATTCTGCTCTAGTCTAATAAACTCCACTTCCTTCATATGGCAAATACTTTCAGGAAAGTATTTTTCGTTGAAAAGTTTCTGAAACGTCTCCCATGACATGCTGAGTGCGGCTAAATGTGTACGCTTCACAGACTCCCACCAGTAGTCCGCCTCGCCACGGAACATAAAGGTGGCGAATGGAACCTTCTGTTCCTCCGTGCATCCCAAGACATCGAATATCTTGGTAAGTTGCTTGACCCATGTTTCTGCCATGATCGGATCGGGCTTTCCCTTAAATTCTGGTGGTCCCAACTCTTTGAACTGCTTGGCTGTGACCACCCGTGAATTGCTATCATTACCACCTGTATTTTGTACACGAGTCTCCCTCGTCTGATTTTGCATGAACTGCAAAAAGCTCCTAAACATCCCGTCGTTCATCGTCTGCTCAGTGGTGTTGTTCACAGGAGGTACATTGCCAGCCTGTTGCACGTTCTCCTCATTGGTAAGTACAGGCATCTCCACGGTCTCATTTACTCCACTGTTAATATTCTCAGTCGACATTCTCAAATACTGCCATAAAACAAGGGTTAATTAAACAAATTAATAAATCACATAATACCACTATATTATGACCAACCAACAAATAAGCTTAGGTAGGACACACTAGCGAAAGATTTACTCGTCTCTCCCCTCCTAGTTCTATTCCCCGATCTCCGCCAGAGATCATATCCCTAAGCTCTGATACCAACTGTGACACCCCCAAAATAGGTCCATTCCACCCAACCCATTCAGAGTTGTCAAATACATGGAACAGAAACAACTACAACTTTTACAACCCATAAGCTGTGAGTTTGAATACAAACATTGTCATCTAGACAATATCCACATGCAAATAAATCCCCATCATAATTATTGATACATAATTTTACAAAAAAAATGGTGAGGACTACTAAACAACTCTCTCTAGAACCTTCATTCCATACCCCGACTAGTACTCGCTACATTCTCGCCTCCTGAGAAAAAAAAATGGAACAACAAGGAAAAGGGTGAGCTCAACTAGCCCAGTAAAGAATATTATGACTAAGATAATGTACAACAAATTATCCTTAGTCTTCAACAGGGAAAAATCTGATAGAATACAATAGACAACAAGTTTTAGATCAACAACTGCAGCGGAAACAACAATTCATTAGAAGAGTTAAGTAGAGAATAAAATCTACTAACATCTATGAATTTAAAAGTCCATCATCAATATTTTATCCCTGTAACATCAATCAATATATGTCTCAAATCAAATCAAATATTCATCTTTGCACTACAGGCCAAAGATATTCATCAGTTGGTCATGTTCATCTAAACACTTGTTCATCTTTGCACTACGGGCCAAAGATATTCATTAATTGTTCATGTTCATCTCAACACCTGTTCATCTTTGCACTACGAGCCAAAGATATTCATAATAAAATCAACCAACTTTGCACTACAGGCCAAAGATATTCAGTAACACCATCATTTAGGACTGAGGATGATGAAAAATATTTTAAAGGAAATGAATCCAGTGAAATAAAATAACAAGTATTAAGGATTCGTACTTTAAACAATATGAGTTCAAAAATACTTCATAAATAATCATACTGAAGTAAAATTCAAGAATGATCAAAATATGGATACAATCAAAGCTAGTATCCAGAATAGATATTTTGGACAAAAAGAAGAAATTTTATTTTTTCGGTGAATAATACCGTATTCGTGAATAGTAACTCCGACACCAAAAGATAGAAATTTCACAAAAAACATCATCACGTTTCGTGAATAGTACTCGTGAATAGTAACTCGTGAATAGTAACTCATGAATAGTAACTCGTGAATAGTAACTCATGAATAGTAACCCCGACATGAAAAAGTTCCAAATTTGATAAAAAGTTCCAACCAATATTTCAGCATCATGATATTGAAGAAATAATATAATTTGAGAAGAAAATAACATCCCTTACCTCGAAAGACAGCACTTCTAGATAAAACACCGGATATAAGCTATGACTTGAACTTGCACCGTATAGCAATACTCAAAGTATACTCAAAATACTCACAAGAATACGCTCGATAATATAGAGAGAAAAAACTTCAGTTTCTGGTGTGATTTTCAATTCTAACCTAAGCACCTATTTATAGGAAATTGCTTAGAACACCAAAGCAGAAAATTTAATATAATATTAATATATATATATATATATAATCTTCTACGCCAACCTTAAAATCTGAAATCAGTCATTGAACACATGCTCCCTTCTAGAAAAATAAATTAAAAACGTTTTTATCATTAAAAATATTTTAAACTTCCAAAAATTAATTATTTCGGAGCTTCGGAACTTCAATAATTCATAATAAATAGCCCTTTTTGTCAGAAAATTCGAATCTCGCGTGTTTTTATAGGAAATTCAATTCTCTACAACTTTACAGAAGGAAGTTTTTCCAAATTCCAAACAGAAATTGACCGAAATCCACAAACATGCGATTTTACAGGCTATAATCAAATTTTCAGTCAAGAAACAGGTCTAGCGACACACAAAATCTGTTTTTAATATTCATTACAACAAAAATATTCTTTCTCCTCATATACTCATATATCCCACATTCATCGTAAAAATATCACCGTTAATATATTATTAAAATAATATATTTAAATGAATTATTTTATCAGAAAAAGATAAAATATTAATTTTCAACAATTGTCACATTAAAAATTTTCTCCATCTATATCCACATAAAATCAATATTTTTCTCATCATATAAATCAATAATTAATTATTCACGAATAATATTACAGAATCACAATATTGACAACCAGGCAGTTCCCAGAAAAGAGGGGGCTTTCCAATAAGAATTTCTCCTTACTGGCGCGCAATTAGGTGACCAAACCTCTCCTTAGACAGAACTTTCTAGACATTGCCAATAATGTTATCAAATAATATTATTCAGATAATATGAATTATTGCTTCGATAATGAAAAATACTGTGTAGTGACAATTATTGAAACAACAGTAATATAAAATATCAATGCAGCAATTATTGAATCAATAACATAAAATACTGAATAGTAATTACTGTAACAATTATTGAGTAGTGCCTTCTTACGTAAGAATCAATAATTGGTGCAATACCGTGTGCTACTGTTCAACAACGCGTATTACTTTACTTTACCCACCGGGTATTCCAACAGTGTTAACGGTAACAACTATGCCGTTATTTATAAACAACTATACTTGTCGTTTTCTTCATCCAATCGCTTTCCGTTATGGGGCCCACAAAAGGCTGCGCCGTCGTACGAATATTCCCCGACAGCAAGAATATTCCACGACCAAACGAATATTCCCCGACAACAATGAATATTTTATAACCACTTGCTTATTCGAAATATTTGCGCATTTTACCCATAACTATCCACATTAATCAAATTCACCCTTACTATTTCAAAATAATAAATAAAGAAAATTCCTTTTTATTCAAAAATTTTTGGGGTCTTACACTGACTCTCCAAAAGCTTCGTGAATATAAGCTTTATGCCAAGTTGAAGAAATGCGAGTTCTGGCTTGAGGAAGTAGCATTCCTTGGGCACGTGGTTTCAAGTCGTGGAATATCTGTTGACCCAGCAAAGATTGAAGCTATTCAAAGCTGGGAGCAACCTAAATCAGTGACCGAAGTACGTAGCTTTCTCGGTTTAGCTGGTTATTATCGAAGATTCGTGGAAGGATTTTCTCGAATCGCTACTCCATTGACTCAGCTGACTCGGAAAGATACAAAGTTCGGTTGGAGCGAAGAATGTGAGAAGAGTTTTCAAGAACTCAAGAGGAGACTCATTTCAGCACCTGTTCTGACAATACCGTCTGGCTCAGAGGGATTTGTCATCTACAGTGATGCTTCGGGCAAAGGGCTGGGATGTGTTCTCATGCCACATGAAAAAGTCATAGCCTATGCCTCGCGACAACTCAAAGAATATGAGAAGAATTATCCTACTCATGATCTAGAGTTGGCAGCTGTTGTCTTTGCACTTAAAATTTGGAGGCATTACTTGTATGGGGAGAAAGTGGAGATCTTTACGGATCATAAAAGCCTCAAATATTTTTTCACTCAAAAGGAACTCAACATGCTACAACGACGTTGGCTTGAACTGTTGAAAGATTATGATCATACCATCCAATACCATCCTGGAAAAGCAAACGTGGTAGCTGACGCATTGAGTAGAAGATCACATGCAAGTACGAGTGCGATATTGTCAACGCAAGGGCCCATTTTGTGTGACTTGCAAAGGATGGAGATAGAGTTAAAGACTCCAGGGACGCATGTGACGATGGCGAATATACGAGTAGAACCGACTTTAATCGATAAAATTAAAGATGCTCAAGCTACAGACCTGGAGCTGATGCGTATGAGGAAGAAAGTGCAAGAAGGTGCTATGCCGGAAGCAAGAATCGATGAAGAGGGAATACTTCGAGTCAACTCCAGACTTTGTGTTCCTAACGACCCTGATTTAAAGTATAAAATCATGATGGAGGCGCACAATACACTGTTTGCAATCCATCCTGGGAGTACCAAAATGTATCATGATATTCGTCATACATTTTGGTGGAGTAATATGAAGAGAGAGATAGCGTTGTTTATCTCAAGGTGTCTAACTTGTCAACGAGTTAAAACGGAGCATCAAGTACCAAAAGGTCCATTGCAACCACTTGAAATTCCAGAATGGAAGTGGGAGCACATTACCATGGATTTCGTTACCGGTCTTCCTAAGGTTTCTCAAGGCATAGATGCGATTTGGGTTATTGTTGATAGATTGACCAAGTCTGCTCATTTCTTACCGATACGATAAACTTATACACTTGAACGTCTTGCTCGTATGTACATAAACGAGATTGTAAGACTGCATGGTATGCCGGTATCCATAGTTTCTGATCGAGACCCAAGATTTACTTCACGATTTTGGGTTAGTTTTCAAAAAGCTATGGGCACAGACTTACGATTTAGCTCGGCATATCATCCTCAGACAGACGGACAGTCGGAGAGGACTATTCAAACTCTTGAAGATCTATTAAGACTCTGTGTCCTTGATTACAAGGGAAGTTGGGACAAGTTCTTACCATTGGTGGAGTTTTCCTATAACAACAGTTATCAAGCAAGTATTGGCATGGCTTCATTCGAAGCGTTGTATAGAAGAAAGTGTTGCTCTCCAGTATGCTGGGATGAGGTGGGTGAAGCAACGTTGTTGGGACCGGAGTTGGTACGTATGACTACGGAAAAGATTCAAATGATCCGACAACGTATAAAAACCTCACAAAGTCGACAAAAGAGTTATGTTGATCTTCATCGAAAGGACGTGGAATTCAATATAGGAGATCATGTGTTGTTACGTGTAACTCCATGGAAAGGAGTTACAAGATTTGGAAAGAGAGGAAAACTCAATCCTCGATTCATCGGTCCATTTTTAATCCTCGATCGAATAGGAACTGTGGCCTATAGACTCGCTCTACCACCAAGTATGTCTCGTGTTCATAACGTTTTTCACATATCCATGTTACGAAAATATGTGAAAGACCCGAACCACATTATTGAGTTAGAACCGGACGAAATAGCTGAAGATCTGACGTATGAAGAGATTCCTGTTCAAATCTTGGATAAGAAGGAACATATTCTACGCTCCAAGGTTATACCTCAAGTCAAAGTTTTGTGGAGAAACCACGATGTTGAGGAAATGACTTGGGAGTTAGAATCTGAAATGAAATCAAGGTATCCTTACCTCTTTGACATACCAGGTACGTACCCTAATTTCGAGGGCGAAATTTCATAAGAAGGGGAGATTGTAAGACCCCAGTTTTTATAAATAAAGATGAATTTTCTATAATTATTATTTTTGAATATTATGGAATAAATTGGATATAATGTTATAGTTGTGGGTAATATTTATAAATTTTGCAAAGTACGCAAGTTGTTATAAAATATTCGTTTGGTCGGGGAATATTCTTTTTGTCGGGGAATATTCGTACGACGGCACAATCATTGGTGGACCCCACAACGGAAGTATTGTCGTAGTTAGAAAACGACAAAATTAGCTTTCTATAAAATAAACGGCGGAGGTGTTACCGTTAAAACTGTTGAACTACTCGGTAGTAAAAGTACAGTAATACGCGTTGTTGCATAGTAGCACACAGTATTGATTATTGATGCTTACGTGAGAAGTCACTCAGCTATACTCAATTATTGCTACAGTAATTGCTGCATCATATCTCTTATATTATTGATTCAATTATTGTCACAGTATCATCTGTATAATATGTTATATTATTTAAACAATAATTGAGACGACAAGTTATAAATGATTAATAATTGTTGAAAGATTAAATATGTGTTGATTAAAAATAAAATGATTTTTGGTAATTTTTATTCAATCCTTGATGTATATAAAGAGTCTATTATTAGACGTTTGTGGTAAGTTGAATTATTTATGGGGGCCATATGTCATCATCTAAGAGTCTTTTTCATAAATAGTAATTACCTTCGTAAATAGTAATTACCTTCGTAAATAGTAATTACCTTCATAAATAGTAATTACCTTCGTAAATAGTAATTACCTTCGTAAATAGTAATTACCTTCATAAATAGTAATTACCTTCGTAAATAGTAATTACCTTCGTCAATAGTAATTACCTTCGTAAATAGTAATTACCTTCGTAAATAGTAATTACCTTCGTAAATAGTAAATACTTTCGTAAATAGAGGCCTAGGGCTTCATTATTTTTCACGAATTCGCTCAAGCTATAGAAAGAGAAAGTATAGAGAGAATAAGAGAGAAAGAAGAAGAGTATTCGGTTATTATACTGCTGCAGTATTCAATCTCCTAAATAAAGTAAGGGGTGTTATTCTTTCTTCTTGAAGAGAACTTATGTTGTTCCATTCTTTGTTATTCTGTTGGAATAACCTGTAAAAGTGGCATACCCTATACATGACCTGTATACGCGGTACACCCTATACTTGGTGAAATCCTTATGTTATTCCATTCATTATTATTCTGTTGGAATAACCGGTATACGCGGAATACCCTATACTTGGTGACATCCATTTACTATTCTGTCTTTACATTTCTGTCGGAATATCCTGTCTGTGCTATACGCCGGACCTGGTTCCATTCTTTATTATTCTGTTGGAATATCCTGTCTGTGTGTTTTACACCGGACCTGGTTCCATTCTTTATTATTCTGTTGGAATATCCTGTCTGTGTGTTTTACACCGGACCTGGTTCCATTCTTTATTATTCTGTTGGAATATCCTGTCTGTGCATTTACGCCGGACCTAGTTCCGTTATTTATTATTCTGTTGGAATAACATGCTTGTGCGGTCTATCGCATGCATGGTGATTTCTTTTGTTATCTCATTCTTTATTATACTCAATTGGTTAAAACTTTGACTTCTATACTCCATGAAATTAGTAGAATATCCTTGATATTTGCGCTTCATCCAGTATCCTTTCATGAAAATATTCTTCTGATCATTCTTGAATTTTACACCACAAAACAGTATCGTGTTGACAATTTGGACGTTAATAATTCCTGGATAAAATAATTCTTGAACTTGTTTTTATTGAATTCTTATATCATTGTCATCATCCTCTTATTTATATTTTTGAAAGTCATCTGTGGCCTGTAGAGCATGGATGGACTTGGTATGATTATGACCAGGGATTTTTCGGTGTAATCATGACCGTAATGTTACAAATGATGTAAAAATTAAAAATTCTCATTGGCCCGTAGTGCATTGATGGACAGTTGTTGGCATGATCATGACTATTAATGAATACACAAATATTCTTGGTCGTAGTGCATGAATAATTGTGGTCGTGATACTAAAGAATATCCTTGGCCGTAGTGCGGGGGTGATTCGATGATGTGGAATATTTATTAAGCTGAGTCTCAGCTATAACGATGATGAAAAACCTTTTAAATCATAAAAGATAGTAGATTTTATTTTCTACTTGACTCTTTTAATGGATTGCTGGTTCCGCTGTAGTTAAACTTGATGTTTATTGTATTTTATCAGTTTAACACTATTGAAGGCTAATGATAATTTATTCTGCATTATCTTAGTCATAATATTTCTTACTGGGCTAGTTGAGCTCACCCTTTCTTTCACTGTTCTCTTCAGGAAATGAGAATATAGCTGGGACGAGTCGGGGAACGGAGTGATGGACCAGAGAATAGTATTAGTAGTCCTCACTATTTTGTTAAATAGTGTGATAATAATTGTATTGAGGACACCTTTTGAGTTTGTATGATCTCTAGTAGACAATAATTGTATTCAAACTCACAGTTATGTTTTGTCGTATTGTACACGACAGTTGTATTAGTAAGTTGTATTTGAATTTTGTACCATGTATCTGGCGACTCAAGATGGGTGATGTATACCTAATTTTGGGGGCGTCACATGTAGCTTATAGACTCGTTTTACCGCCAAGTATGTCGCGTGCTCATAACGTTTTTAACATATCAATGTTACGTAAATATGTGGATGACCCGAACTACATTATTAATTTAGAATCGGACGAGATATCGGATAATTTAACGTATGAGATCTCGTGTTAAAATCTTGGATAAGAAGAATCGTATCCAACACTCAAGGGTTATACCTCAAGAGTTAGAATCTGAAATGAAGTCAAGGTATCCTCACTTGTTCGACATACCAGGTATGTACGTAAATTTTGAGGGCGAAATTCCATAAGGAGGGGAGATTGTGAGACCCCAGATTTTATGAATAAATATTTAATTTTCTCGAAATAATTTTTTTTAATATTATGGTGTGGATTTGATATAATGTTATAGTTGTGGGTAGTATTTATAAATTTTGAAAAGTATGCAAGTTGTTGTATAATATTCGATTGGTAGGAGAATATTCTTTTTGTCAGAGAATATCCGTACGACGGTACAATCATTGGTAGACCCCGCAACGGAATTATTGTCTGATGGAGAAAACGACAAAAATATTTTTTATGAGAATAATGGCGGAAGTTTTACCGTTAAAACTGTTGAACTACTCGGTAGTAAAGTACAGTAATAAGCGTGGTTGGATAGTAGCACACGGTATTGATTATTGATGTTTACGTGATAAGTCACTCAGTTTTGTTTTATTGGTATTATTAATATAATAAAACAGAAAAACTTTTTATATAAAACAGAATACTTTTATAAAGTTATTCTATAATTAGAATATATTATATTTTATTATGCATAGTATTTGTATAGTGCCTACATAGTGTTTGCATAGTAAAATCTTTTATAAAGTTATTCGTTTTATTAGATTATAAATAGAATATATTATATTTTATTTAAAAGATTTTGCTTTAAATATGGACCGTCAGATTAAAGTAAATCAATCTGGACCGTTCATGAGTTAGTTACTATGCAGTCCATTTTTCTATAAATAGAAGCTCATTCCTTCATTATTTCTTACAAATTCACCGAAACTCTAGAGAGAGAAACTATACAGAGAGTTCTTCTTCTATAATCTTGAGCGTATTTCTTTAGAGTTTAAGAAAGATTTGAGCGTAGTATAAGTTTTCTTCGAGTATATCCTCTCCCTACCAGTCAGAATACTCTTCTTTCAAAGGTAGGGGATATTATTTGTTGTACTCGTAAGGGGTATTCTTTATTTCTTATTCATGATGAGAACTTCTGTTATTCCATTCTTTATTATTCTGTTGGAATAACCTGTATACGCGGGATACCCTATACTTGGTAAATTCTTCTGTTATTCCATTCTTTATTATTATATTGGAATAACCTGTTATGCGAAGTACCTCATACATGGTGAAATTCTTCTAATATTTCGTTCTTTATTATTCTGTAGGAATATCCTGTCTGTGCGTTTACGCCGGACCTGGTTCCATTATTTATTATTCTGTTGGAATAACCTGTATGTGCGGTCTATCGCATGAATGGTGATTTCTGTTGTTATTCCATTCTTTATTATTCTGTCAGAATATCTTGTCTGTGCATTTATGCCGGACCTGGTTCCATTATTTAATATTCTGTCGGAATATCTTGTCTGTGCGTTTACGCCGGACCTGGTTCCATTATTTATTATTCTGTTAGGAATAACCTGTCTGTGCAGTCTATTGCACGCATGGTGAATCCTTATTTTATTTTATTTTTTATTATTCTGTTGTAATAACCTGTCTATGTGGATTATCAAATGCATGGTGAATGATCTTTCGTATTCATTCCTTATTAAATTGTGAAAATGATCTGTCTACGTGGATTACCGCATGGCGGGCGAAAATTCATTTGCAGTTTCATATATTTTATTATACTTAGTTGGTTAAAATTTTGACTTCTATACTCCATGAAATTAGTGGAATATCCTTGATATTTGCGCTTCATCCAATATCTTTTCATGGAAATATTCTTCTGAGCATTCTTGAATTTTACTCTACAAAGAAGTATCATGTTGACAATTTGGACGTTATTAGTTTCTGGATAAATTAATTCTTGAACTTGTTTTATTGAATTATTATGTCATTGTCATCATCCTCATGCTTATATATATTATGTTGAAAGTCATATGTGGCCTGTAGTGCATAGATGGACTTGGTATGATTATGACTAGGGATTATTCGGTATACTCATAACCGTAATGTTATAAATGATATTGAAAAAGTCCTCATTGGCCCGTAGTGCATTAATGGACAGTTTTTGGTATGATTATGGCTATGGATTCTCTTTGGCCGTAGTGCAAAGATGAATTGTTTTATGGCATGATCAGGACCGTTGATGAAAACATGATTATATTTAGCCGTAGTGCATGGATAATTCGTAGTCGTGATACTAAAGAATATCCTTGGCCGTAGTGCAGGGGTGATTCGATGATGTGGATTATTTATTAAGCTGAGTCCCAGCGATAAAAGTGATGAAAACCCTTTTAAATCATAGAAGATAGTAGATTTTATTCCCTACTTGACTCTTCTAATGGATTGCTTGTTCCGCTGCAGTTAAACTTGATAGTTATTATATTTTATCAGTTTAACACTGTTGAAGGCTAATGATAATTTATTCTGCATTATCTTAGTCATAATATTTCTTACTGGGCTAGTTGAGATCACCCTTTCTTTCACTGTTCTCTTCAGGAAATGAGAACGTAGCTGGGACTAGTCGGGGAACAGAGTGATGATCCTAGATGTTTGCATTAGTAGTCCTCACTATTCTGTGAAATAGTGTGATAATAATTGTAATGAGGACTCCTTTTGAGTTTTTATACTCTCTAGTAGACAATATTTGTATTCAAACTCACAGTTTATGTTTTGTCGTATTGTACACGACAGTTGTATTATTAAGTTGTATTTGAATTATGTACCATGTATCTGGCGACTCAAGATGAGTGATTTATACCTAATTTCGGGGGCGTCACATGCATATTACTGTATTTTAACCACCAGATATTTCAATAGTGTTAACGGTAACAATTTCGTCGTTATTTATAAAAACTCAAAGTTATCGTTTTCTTCATCCGACAGTTATTCTGTTATGGGGCCCACAAATGGTTGTGCCGTCGTACGAATATTCCCTGACAACAAGAATATTCCACGACCAAACGAATATTCCCCAATAGGAATGAGTATTTTATAACCACTTGCGTATTTTAAAAATTATATATATATCACTCTTAACTTTAAACTTTTATCAATTTATCCATTTACTAAATAAAATAATAATTATAAGAAAATTGAGTACTTTCATTTCATAAATTTCGGGGTCTCATATTTTTGAGGTCTTTGGCATTGCCCATTTATCAGGCATTCCTCAAATCGTTGTTTATCCTTCGGTTTTCACATGTCATCCGCTAGAATAACTAGTAGATTAATTTATTTTTTTTGTTAACTCGTTGATGGGGGCATAATTGAGAAAATTTTAAACCAATACACTAGTTATTCTAGCGGATGCTAGTAGGGATTAGCATGGTGCGGTTTGAAGCCAAAATCGCATATAAAACTGCTTAGGTGCGGTTTGACAAATTGAAAATCGCACATAACATCGCTTGTAATTTCGGTGCAGTTTCATTTGGTGTGGTTTCGGTTCCAAAACTAATTGAAACAACAAAATTTTATGCAATTTAAATTAATAATTTAGCATCACGCAGTATTAAATTTGTAAAAGAGATCAAATTTTATTCCTCGTTCTACACATCCAAGAAGGAAAAACAAGCATCAAGGAATAATATTCAATACTACTTCATCCAACACTGAGTTCCAGAAACACGCTGATAATTCAAGAGGATTGCCTTATGATTTGCCTAATTCTAATAACTTCAATTCTTTTAACCATAAAACATATTGAATTCGAATAATTATATATATATATATATATATATATATAATTTATGAAGTATCTATATAATAAAACAGAGCGGCTCAAATCCCAAGACTTCAACATCCAACGGCCTCAAATCAATCCCAAGGCTTCAACATCAAACGGTCTCAAATCATTTGGGGCTTCAAGATCCAACGGCCAATAATTTATCTTTCAAAAATTCAAACACACATCCATTCTCTCACTTTCTCACTCTTTCACTTCCCAAAAAACACCATTATTTGAACACACACACTTAAAATGAATCAGTTTTATAAAAAAAATTAATTAACATTGAAAAAAGTGATACTTTAAAGTTAAAAGTAAATTTTTGTGAAACTTTGAAAGGGAGAGTTTTAACCCTTAATAGAAAATTTAAAGTAAACAAGACAAGAGTGTATAATAAACTCTAAAATGACTGAAAATAAATTCACGAAAGTAGCGTAAATTTTTTTATTATTCTTAAAAATAGGCAATTATATTTAAATATAAGGAATTATGAAATTAGTGTAAAGTAACAATTTTCATAACTTAACTTACTATAATGTATGATGTATTCCAATGACGTACGTCTATCACGGTGAATCCAATCTTCCATTATTTCATATTTCGTATTCCATATTCCATATTCTATAGCCTTCCTAAGTTAGACGGACGGATAGATAGAATTTTAAATTTGATTATAATTTTTTATTTTAATATTACAACGTAGGGTAAAATTCTTAACCTTTTTAGTGTATCGCATTATCATTATTAAATTTTTAATTAAAAAATATTATTTAAATTTTATCTTTAATTTTAAAATTAAAATTAAAAATGAAGAGAAAATTTTGCCAAACTACAACCAACTTTACACTACCCAATTTATTAAATTTCAATGTTAATATAAAAAATTTGTGTGTTTATTTTCTACACTAATTTATTTCTAACAAGTAATAATTAATTATTATTATTATTATAATAATAATTCAAATATCTTTGATATAATTATACCAATTGCCTGAATGCACTTTATTATATGTATTTAATCAGAAATACCAATTGAAACTTTGGACATGTTTGGTAGCTGAGAAAGTAGAATAAACTAGCATAAATTTGATTGAAAAGTTTTGAGTCCTTTCTTTTCCCCTTTTTAGTGGTTATTGTTTTTGTTCAATTTTCTTATTTTGATAAATGGATTTATGGGTGTTCTTTATTTTTAAAACAATAAATAGAACTATATTGATTGTTGGGTGTAGTCATTATGTTGATTCTGACTTCCCAAGAAAGAATGAAAGAAACAAAATCATAGTTTAGAGTCAAAAGGCTATGTTATGCCTCCTTGGGTGAATGTTTGTCTTCTCTGGTGTCTCAAGGCATGAAAAAAATTTAAGCTTTTCTATATTGTTATTACTTTTATTGCTCATATTCTTAAGCTAACAAAATTTATGTTTGATTGATGTTTCTTATTTTACTGCTACTTCAATTATATCAAGTAATTGACCCAGCTGGAATTTACCCATTTTTTAAAATTTGTTTGAATACATGTGATTTGAAATTGTAAATTCTTGTTGTTTTCCATCTTATGTATTTTTTGATCTGGGTCGGAGGAGAACAATTGTTTTTAAAAAAATTTGGCTTGAGATTATATGCTTTTATTGACATGTCCCTGTTGGAGCCCTTGTCATTTTGCCTAGATGGTCAAAGTAAGACTATAAATAAGTTTATGTTCCCCCATCTTATTTCCTATTTCCTATTTCCCATTTCCCTTATTTGGAATAGTTTTTTTGTGGGTGACCTCATCTATTGACCTCACTGTGTGCTCTTGTGCCTTCCTTTTTGGCATGGATAGATGTGTTTTTTCTTTGGCTGTTTTAAAAAGTTTTGTTTTTGCATGTCCTTTTATAATTGTTTACCATTATTTGATTGATCTAATGAAGGAAGGTACATGGGTTATCCATATATCTATGGATAAAAATTCATAAAGATTTGATCCTGCAAGCAAGTTGTAAAATTGACCATATAACTTAACCATTAGTCATTCGTCACCTTATTTGTTTGACCTCTCCCTCTCTCTTATTTGTCTTGGTTCTTCATTTTTAAACTTCGTTGCTGAGATAATTTTAAATTTATATAATGACCTGCAATCAGTTTTTGTATCAAGTTACGGCTCTGCAAAACTGTATACCAATCTACGTGCGACAAAAAAAAATATTGTTATAACAAGCAAACAATAATTTTTAATTGTCAAGTTACTATTTAAAAAGTTACAATCAATCAAAAAGACTTATAAATAATAAAAAATAAATCTTGAAATATAGTTAAACTTAGTTTAAATTTATGAGAATTTGACTATTAAAGTTCGATATTATTTATTTATTCATTGAAATTTGTCTTCATAAGAATTTTCATTTAAATGTTTTGTAGAGTATGTATGGAAAGTACGGGTGTGTTAAGAATTAATTTAGGCTTTTAATTTAGTGTGTGTCCATATTCAATGCTTCATTTTTTTGTGTTCATAATTTTTTTTTGAATTATACAGTGCCTTCAGGCACAGGTTATCGCTAGTATATACATATATATGCTCATGTGGTGTATAGTCTAATAATTTTCTATAATTAAAGGATAATTGTATGGTGATGGTGATCATGTAGATCAATACCATCCAAATTCAAAATTATTAGCTTAATTTTCATGTTAGGTTCATTACACAAGGTTAAATGAAACATCTCTCCTGTAATAGGATTGTATAAATAATTAATTTTCATAATGCAGTTTGATTTCAGTTTTATGCGTGTGGTTTTGACTAGTAACTAAACCGAAACCGTAAATTTAATTTTTCAACCCACCTAAAACCGCCACATACACCGGAATCGTTGGTACGGTTTTAATTCGGGCGATTTTTGGTGCTATTTCGATTCCAATTTAGTTCCTTGTTCAACCTAGATGCTAGTTATTCTAGCGGGTGGCGAGATGACCTTTTTAATCCTCACCATTGATAGTTGTTATGAAATGTAAAGATGTTATTTGTTAATTTTTGATCCATAACAAATTAATGTTGTGTTATTGCTTTTAATAATTATTTTAATGACAGAGAGAGTAACCTTTAAAATGTGCATTTTATGGGTACACAAATTTTTAGAAAATTAATATTTTTATATTATTTTTTTGGTGTCACATATATAATTTATATATTAGCCAATAAATATTAATATGTGGATACTAGGGGTGAAAACATAAAAAAAATGATATGAAAATATTAATTTCGTATATTTAGACACACCTGAATGTCTATTAGCTCTGAATTCTGATGCTCTTTGCTTCCCCTCTCCGTTCCCGCAAAATAATAGGAAGAGAGAGAATTATAGATAAAGAAACATGAATGTCGGTGCCGGCGACGATTCCCCCGTCAACGCGCTGTCTCAGTGGTCCTACACCGTATCCCGCCGTTACCAATACTTCCTTGATAAGTCCACCCCACACGTCCTCCGCCGTTGGATCGGGTTCTCGGCCATAGTCTTCATTTTCGCCTTACGCGTTTACCTCGTCCAAGGATTTTTCATCATCACCTATGGCCTCGGTATCTACATCCTTCAGCTCTTCCTCGCCTTTCTCTCTCCTCAGGTTGATCCCGAGATCCATGATGGACCCAGTTTACCGACCCGCGGATCCGACGAATTTCGGCCCTTTGTTCGCCGCCTACCCGAATTTAAGTTCTGGTAATTTCTCATATGCCGGATTTTAATATACTTCGATTTCAGTTCTCGATGATCCGTATTGCTCTTGTTGCTTTGCTATTGTCTGAACAATTGCTGCATCATTTGGCATTGTACTTGCTACGAGGGAAATTAATTTTACATTGCTATGGTAATAAAAATGATTATAATGTATAGCATCCTTATTAAGAAATTGTGGATCAATTGTGCTTAGAAAAGCTTGAAACTTTTGTTGATTAAGGATTTGGGATCTTTAATAGCCAACATTAGCATTAGTTTAGCAAATGCTACTGGTACATTCTAATACCTAGAGAGAGAGGTGGAGAATCTGGGATTGAATATAAATTGGATAGATCATAAATCTTTGTTAAGGAGGCTTATACGGATAATAGGGTTATTATCAAACATTTTTTTAAGGTCAATTAGGCGGATGACATCATGGAGTCACCATGTAAATGGTGCACAAAAATACTCTGTTAGCTATTTTGGCCAGTGATACTTAGTACGCAAATTGTTTTGTTTTGGAGAAGAAATAAGGGAACGTGCTACATAGGCTAAATTGGGATGTGCTAGGGATAAGTTTATATGGATGCTTATAGTTAGGATCTTCTTAGAATCTAGATGCTTTAAAGCTATACTTTAGAGAGGATTTGTAGTTACATCAACAAGTTGATTGTTGAAATAATTTTGTACAAATGTAATGTTGAGCATCCAATACTAAGTTATAAGTAAAGGTATGACAAAGAAATATTTATGTTGCTAAATTTAGAATTTCAAAACGTAAAAGCAGCATATTTGGGAGCGTAAGTATCAAGACGCAGTTCACTAGGTTAATAAGAGTATTTGTTACTCTTATTTTGGTGGTAAGTGATTGTGGTTTCGTCCTTGAGCTATATCCTGGGCCATATATTATTGATATGCGACATAAGGTTTTTCTAAGTAACTAACTTTAACTGAGTTTTTGTGATGACAGGGAATCACCTGGTAAGCTCCATGAAAGTTTATTTGTGATGAGTCTGATGACATGGAATCACCTGGAGATATTATTTTAGCTAATGTAGAAGTCTACTGATGATGCATTCACAGTTCATAAAGAGGCATTATCCTAGATTTCTCGAATTCTCCCTTGCCTAATAGTGGTGCTTCCTCTTTTAGTTTTTGATAGCGAACCTATTCTTTAAATTCTAATATATGGATTTCATGCTACAAATTTTTTACTGATATTAAATTATTAGCTACGTGCTGTTATTTTGGAGCGAATATTCATTTAGATGTAAATTTTTAAGAACATTGATATTGAACAAACCATCTTGGAAGACGTTTTGCTTTTGTCGTTTTCCTAAATGAATAATGTACCTTTTGGCTTCATCATCCTCTTGGACTCTTTGATGAGTCACATCATTTTCTTAAAGTTAATGCACACTGGAACAAGTTTTCTAATACTAGTCTTGGTTGCAGTCATCTTTTGATACTTAATTTGATCCAATACCCGAAATTTGGACCATAGAGCTTTGTTGGATTTAAGTTCCCTTGACTAGGTCATGCAAGATCTCTTATAACCTGATATTATCTTTGTTTTGCCTATCCTTTTAGAGTGCATGTCTTAGGAATTTTCATCAACCCGTCTTATATTTGTTTCTGGTCATATGCCTATGTCAAAATCATTTTATCGCAAAACCTGTTTTTTCACACTAGTACTAGCATGAGTTTACTTTTAGTGGGAGTATTTATAGAAAGTCAAAAAAAAACTTAAAAAGGGAATAATGCTAGAGATTCTTGAGATACTCTCTTTTGGCAGAACAAATGGATATCCTTTTGTGAATATGTTAATCTTATTTTCTTAGGTAGATTTAATTGAAAATTAACCTTCAAAGGAAGGAACATGGTCAAATGAGGACAACCATTCACTTTTAGGCTGTCAGCTTACTCCGTACTACTAGACAGCAGTGGCGAAGCCAAGTGTCTGTCTGGTTTTTTTTTTGTTATATATGATATAATAGATTTTTTGTGGGTGTAATTTAGTAATTTGACCCCACTGATTTTTTTTAATGTATATGATGTAATAGATTTTTTGAGAGTATAATTTAGTAATTTTACTCTACTGATTTTTTTTCTGGCTTTGCCCCTGTAAACATGGCAAGGGGTAAGCATGGGACTTGGTGATCGTTCCTCACCCTCAGCCTGCTGAGAAAATCCTGCTCGCAAACCTGCCCCGTCCTGCCTACTACAACCCCGACCCTTGTCAAGCCAATTTTTCTCCTTGCAACAATTATCAAATAACACACAGTCAAAAAGTAAAAAGTTATTAGATTATATTAAAAGAATTGGCCATAATAATCTTATTATAGCCTAAAATATGCACAATACTCAAGTTGCTTAGTGATTTACTATTAGATTATAGAATGTGCTTCAAGCAAGGTCATTAAAACCCATAGTATCAAATAATAGGTTTGTGAATAATATTCTAGCAATTATCTGATTATTAATATATCTAGTTTAGTTGTGAGTTTGTGACAAACTGTGCCTAGAAGTCTTACAATAATTTATAAGAGTTGACAGATATCATCTGTCTTGTGCATCATCTCAACCAAGACTTCATGTAGCTTGCTACCTTTCCTCATAAAATTAAAGCTCATGTAATGCGAACTTTACATGTGATGACCACTAGCTCAAGTACTAGATTTCATTTTTTTTACTGTTAGTAGTACTGCCTTTTTTAGTTCCATTTCTGAAATGAATGTGTTTGTTTTTGGGATAAGTATGAACACTGCAGAGATATATCTATGTTTTTTGTTTAATTTCTTTCAACATGTACATATTGGTGTTAGATTGGCTAATTGGTTTATCTTACTAAAACAGGTATTCACTAACGAAAGCGTTCTGCATTGCTTTTGTGCTGACGTTCTTCAGTGCATTTGATGTGCCTGTATTTTGGCCTATCCTATTGTTCTATTGGATAGTGCTTTTCATTTCAACGATGAAGAGGCAGATAATGCACATGGTTAAATACAGATATGTCCCTTTCTCCTTTGGCAAGCAGGTAACTTATATTTACTTGGTGGGTTTTCGGATTTATATATATCCTTTCAACTGTTACTGTACTCTGATTCTAAGTACTTGAGGTGTCATCTCTTTTCTTTTTTGTTTAAATCAGCGTTACACTGGGAAGAAAGCTGCTTCAGCAGATGATAAGGACACTGTTATTAGGAATTGAGGATTCAGGAGAGTGAACAATTTAAGGACAAATACAGGCATGTGTCGGCTTTAAGTTTATTTAGCAAATTATGAATTATAAAGTAGGAACTATCTGAATATGTGGAAGCAGTTGTAATGATTCATGCACAAAATCGTCTTACTTTTTTTTCTGCAAACTTGGTCCTTACAGTCTTTTTTGGGGTATCAAGGGCTATGATCTCCCTATTTCCCCGATGCTCGTCTCGTCTCGTCTGTAAACTACCTCACTGAAAAGAGTTACCAAGTAAGTTGCTCCCATGTAAATCCTGATAGATGACTTGCTTTGGAGCCAAATTTTAGTGTAGAAATTTAAATCCAAGGTTTCTAGATTGTGAAGACAGAAATGAGTACTAAGATTATGCTTCAATTATTCAGTAGTTATTAGAGCTTTCTAGTTTGTATAGAATGTTTACCGGAAAAATGAAAAGCTTCTCTTGAAACATTTGTGGACCTTATATTTCAACAATAACAAATACATAGGCTATGGTATAGTTATTTGCAAGGATTATAATTATAATATCAAGAATTTTAAATCATTTTATAATTTCGTGACTAATAAGTGTTAAGTTTAAATTTGAAAACAAACAAGAAGCTTGAGATTAATAGTATTATTACTTAAATGAATTTTTTTAATAAAATTTTATTTTTTCAAACGTATCTCTAATGGAGTATTTGATAAAAATATACTGGTGGTGACATGATAATTTTCAATTTATATCCAATACAAGTAATTGATGATGTAGCTTGAAAGGATGCATAACTTGTGCCTCGTTGTGAATATTAGTTGTGTGCATTTGTTAGTTGTTATTGACATGGGGCATCTCACATTGGCAGACAATGTGAATGGAGAATATTTTTTAGGGCAGGTGCGTAGCCAGGAATTAGAGTGGGAGGAGGTCAAATTTTTATTTATTTATTTATTTATTTTTTCTTCAAAAAACACACATGTTACCATTCATTATATTTGTTCACTATTCTGATGGATCTAAAAATTTCATTACATCTGATCCATATGTATATCTTGTCCCTTTCTAACTACGCGTTTGTTCCGAGGTACTCTTTCCGTTCTTTAATATATGTCATGTTTTTTTAAAATTATGTACAAATATTAAGAAAATAATTATATAATATTAAATATAATATTAATTATCTATATTGTTCTTGTATTAAAAAAATAATGTTATTCATTTGACAAAAAATATTAAGAGAATTAAAATTATATTAGAAAAATATTTATTTTTCTAAAACGATATTTAAAAATGGACGGAGTATGTGATTAAATGTAGAGCAATGATCTTAGGCTCACCCTTATTGAGCTCACCCCGAGCTCACCCTATCTTTTTTTTTAAACAACTAATAAAAAATATATAATAATTTTTGGAATTGAAAGTTTTTAAAAAAAAATGTTTTGGGTGTGATTTGGGTACATATAACAAAACATTGTTGTACAGTCTGTACAACACTGTTTTGTTATATGTACTGAAATCACACCTAAAATATTTTTTTTTTAAAAACTTTCGATTTCAAAAATTATTATATATTTTTTATTAGTTATGTTTTTTTTTATAAAAAAAAAATTGCAGGGTGAGCTCGGGGTGAGCTCAATAAGGATGAGCCTAAGAAATGGACTGATTAAATGTAATAATTCTCTTAATAAATTTTTGTAATCAATGTCTGTAAAGGAAGGACATTATACATATAGAGACGATGGTCAGATTCTGTGGCTGGGAGAGTAGTTGGGTTTGGGTGTAGACTGTGTAGTGTGATTTGTGAGTAATGAAGAGAGAGAGAGAGAGAGAGAGAGAGAGGAATTCGATTCAGAATGTAGCTAAGAAGAGGGTGAATTAAAATACTATTATAATAACGATAAGGAGGGTACAGGATGAAAATGCCAGAAAGAATAAAAAATACAACTTCTTCCCTGTAGTTGCCTCTACCTTAGGGTGGGTGCATCATATTCATTCCCGCCTTGAGCTTTTCAACCATCTATCTAATAAAATACAAATGATTTTGAATTTTTCGTTCACTCAATAAATTATCTGGGCCGTCCAAAGTTTGGAATAAATCCCACCGTTCATACATCTATCTATCTAATAATCTAATAATAATTTAATAAAATACAAATGACTTTAAATTTTCCGCACACTCAATAAATTATTTTGGTCGTTCAAAGTTTGAGATAAATCATATTGTCCATACAGTGCCGGAGGCACGGGACCCAGCTAGTCTATCTAATAAAATACAAATGATTTTGAATTTTCCGCTCACTCAATAAATCATCTGGGCCGTCCAAAGTTTGGGATAAATCTCACCGTTCATACATCTATCTAATAAAATACATCTATCTATCTAATAATCTAATAATAATTTAATAAAATACAAATGACTTTAAATTTTCCGCTCACTCAATAAATTATTTTGGTCGTTCAAAGTTTGAGATAAATTATATTGTCCATACAGTGCCGGAGGCACGGGACCCAGCTAGTTTACATAATATTATGCCAAGTTTGGATCCAAGTAATAAAGGTGGGAATAAAATAACTCATTTTATGGAATGTAAAAAAATTGTGTTTAGTTGCGATGGAAATGGATTGAATTATTTATTTTTTTTTTACTATTTTCGACTGAAATTTAACATTCTTGCCTAAGATTTTATACCCAAAACCGTATGAGTAGTTTTTTTTTATCAATGAGTCGTGAGGGTCTTGGAGAGAAATCATGAGATAACTCATTTCAACTAGAATGAAATGAATCGTTCTAATTTCTATTTTATTCATTCAATCCAAATGTAATAATGCGAATCTTATTAAACAATGATTTCCAAGAATCCTGTTTCTTTATTATGCAAATAAATTTGGCAATTGAAGGAAAGCATCGAGTGGCAGGACTGAATAGTCAAGAAAGTGAAATGTGATGCAGAGGAGAGATTAAGCATGGTAAAACCGGTGACCAACTAAAAGTAAAAGTAAAGGGTTTCTCAATTTGATTACTCCACACAGAGGTATAAACGAGTCGAATCTCAGCGAACACTTTTATGCTCAGATTCGGTTCGACTCGAAAAAATTGAGCTTCGGCTCGACTCGAATTCGATAAGGGGTTTATATTTTTGCGTCAGATTCGATTCGGATCATTACTCGGACCTACTCGGCTCGAAAGTACTCAACTCGTTTACAAAGCGAGTTACTCATGAGCCTTCAAATCGAGTTTCGAATATGAACCATTTCACTTAAAACTGAACCACTACATACTAAATTGGTTACTTAACTAATATTTATATATAAAACTTTTTTACTTTTATTTATGTATTGAAATTATAAATAATGTAATAAAAATTGATATTCAATTCATTGATTTATTCAAGTACAAGTTTACATAATTTCATACTACACTTTATAAACTATAAAGATTGATACAAATATCACATATTTAGCTTACTAGAATGGATAAAACCAATATTTAAATATGATCCATCGACCAGGTATCGAGTATGGTTCGAGAAAAAATAAAATTCTCGAACCCTAATATGAGCGAACACTGGTATGCTCGAATTCAACTCGTGTATCATTAAACAGAAAACGAGTATGGATCAGATTCGACTCGGATCAACTTCGAATTCGAGCTTTGGATCATATTTTCGAACCGATCTCGAGTCGAGTACCGAACTACTTGGCTCGATTTACACCCCTAACTCCACACGTGGCTTGTTGTTTATTGATGATTCTTTGGTTACATAGAACTTTACAATAAATAGTATTTATAGCTACTAATTATATTCCAACCCTATTTCACATTATGTCTCAATTACCCATAATATCCCTCCAGAAACAACACAGACAAAGGCACTACATGACGCGCCCCGCGCTACTAGGGTAGAAACTTCACCGGCACCGGCACCCCCCGCGCCACTCTTAGCTTTCACCCAGCACGCCCCGCGCCACACCTGCAGCCCCTCGCTACACTCTGCTATGCTTCGCACTAATTTTTTTCAATAACTTCTATGTTATGAATCACAAGTTCTAACACATATTATAAAAAAAAATCCCCCACCCATTAAAAACCATATATATATATATATATATATATATATATATATATATACCAAATTAGTTGTAGAAGCTCTGTCATCTTTTTTTTTACTAGTATTATTATTGCAAGTTGTAACCATACTACGACAGCAAAAATGGTTCTTTTTCTTGATGACAGAGAGCATATATATATATATATTGGTTCATATATATATATATATATATAATAAAGATGGAATTGGAATTGGAATTGGGCCATGGGGACAAAGAATGGTGCACGTTCTGAGGTGATAAACGGAAACCTACCCCTCCGGTCGACGTCCAGACACCTTAAACTGGACCACATACGATCCGATATGTCATGAGCCGCTCTCTCTCTCTACAATTAAGTAATTAAAAATTATGTAGCATATATAACTGTAGGATTAATCACTCACCTCCTCTTTAATTTCAACCATACTAACTAACTAACTAACACTAACTAACTTGTATACTGAAAAGCAATGGGGGCCGGCCGGGCAAATTATGAATTGATGATGAAATTATTAGACATGCACTTCCCAATAACCTGATGATCCAAATGCATGCATGGTCATGGATGTTTACATGAAACCACTAGACTTATTGTATAAGAATATACAAACAGTTAATCATTTCATGATTCGGATAGGAATTGCAAATCTGCTGGACTGGAGTCTCCTTTTCGATGTTTTCACACGCGTGAGGGGTGAAATAATAATAATAATAATAATAATAATAATAATAATAAATGCACTTCACTTTTCCTGAGGACCAACACAATTATTTTCTCTGTTTACAAATTTAAATACTGAAATTCTAAAATTTAAAAACAACACATTGAATTCATTTTTGATAAATTGACTACAACCAAATAAATTCATATCAATTTTAAATATAACATTTTTATAAATCGACTTTAAAATGTGTATGTCCCTATATTGTAACTAAACAGTACCCGAAAACCATAACATATTTGTTGAACTAAATCTCAAAAGTTTCAATTCCATTACAAACAAAAGCCAAAACTGATGGAAAAGACCAAGTCCTAGTCCTAGTCCTAATCCTAATCCAGCTTGATTGATAACATTGGAATTATATTCTTAAGGAAACAAAAATGTATGTTACATAATTATGGACTAAAAGCTACTTTAGTCTTTAACTCTGTTACTGCACAGAGACAACGAAAATCTGGCCAAGATTATTGGTGTTGCTCACACTCTTGTTTCTTTTCCCTTTTCCCATTTAATTTTGATCATGACCCAAACAAGCTAATATATGCTGGTAGGCTTGTGGTATAGTGTCTCTCTATTTCTTCTCTCTCCTATTATCCTCTCTCTCTCTCTCTGGAGAGGACAATGGAGGGTGGACTTCCCATGCTTAATTGTCTCTTACAGCATACACTGAGAAGCCTGTGTACATGTAATTCAGATTCTCCTGATCCTTCTTCTAAATGGGTTTATGCTGTCTTCTGGAGGATCTTGCCTCGAAATTACCCTCCACCAAAGTTAGAAGCTTTTCAATCTTTACTTTCAAACTACATGTACAAAAGTTTTTTGTAGATATGTAGGTGATATAATTAAGTATAATTTATTTTTTTTGCAGATGGGATCATGAAGGAGGAGCTCTTGATCGAGCTAAAGGAAACAAAAGAAATTGGTAACTGAATTGTGAGAAGCTTAAATTGTATCAAAATTTTCATGTTGAAGGTGGATTTTTAATTTGTTTCAGGATTCTTGTTTGGGAAGATGGGTTTTGCGATTTTTATGAATGTGAAAGGGCTGGTAGTGGATACATAAAGGGGAGGTTTGGAGCTGATGTCTTCTTCAAAATGTCTCATGAAGTATATAATTATGGAGAAGGGTATAATTTCCTTTTTGTTCCTCTTTTCTCTCCAAGTGAAATTCAAGGTTTATTTAGTTTGTTATTTAATTGCAGATTGGTTGGTAAAGTTGCTGCAGATAATAGTCACAAATGGGTATTTAGTGATAGCCCAAATGAAAATGATCCTAGTTTTTCCTCCTCATGGAATGCTTCCATTGACCCTGTAAGCCAAAAAGAGAAATTTTTGACTCCTCTTTGTTATAATTAGCAAGGAGAAAGAAAAGATAACAAGTATTTGGTTCATGTAAAAGTTATTCCTTTTTTATTAACATCACTTACTTGGTCATCTTAACAGCAACCGAAAGCATGGGAGTTTCAGTTCAATTCTGGCATTCAGGTTAGTATCTCAAGAACAAGAATTGCACAGATAGAACCCACTTAACAATCAACATTATAAAAAAAATTACCTATTTAGAAGCTTTTTTTTTTGGGTAGACAATTGCAATCATATCTGTCAGAGAAGGCATTATTCAACTGGGTTCATTGGATAAGGTATCTATGTACTTTATGTGTTTATTATATATACATATCTATATATCCTGCTTAACTTTGATTGATGTTTCTTGGGTTTCTTAGATTGTTGAAGATCTCAATCTTGTGATAAGCATACAGAGAAAATTCAGCTACCTTCAGAGCATACCAGGCATTTATGCCATACAGAGGCCATACCTACCTATTCAACATCCATACACATTCAAGCCCAATAATCCTCATAATATGATTGAATCAAATGAAAGAGCTCTTTCAATGGACGATAAAGGCCAATTAGCTGGATTAAAGAGGCTGTATGGTGAAAGACCCAATGACCAGTCTTCAATCAAATCCATGAACTTTAGCTACAACAGCCCCCAAAATGGCATTGCTGGATCACAACCTCTCCTTTGGTCAATTCCACCTCTCTTGCCTTCTATATCTTGCAGCTATGGAGGTTTGTCATCTAAATTACCTTCTGTTGCACCATCATATAATGCCACCAGAACATTTGACAACAGCAACAGTATGAAAAGTGGAAGCCATGGGCTTATTGAAACTCAAAATGCCGTTTTAAAAATGGAGTCATCTTATGTTGTAGAGGCAGTTCAACAAGAAAAACCCGGAATGGCAGACGCTGTAGGGGTGGAATTAGGGTTTGGAGGGAAGCAGAAAGTACTCTAAATTAATTAGTAAAGTCTGTGACTTAATGATTCGAGTACTAGGCGTTTGGTTGGTTGCTGGGTAAACTTTTTATGCACTAATGTACTATGTTTATACGATAATATGATAATTATATTCAACTTTAGCATAATGACACCATACTTATTCTGTTTTTCCCTTTTGATTTGATAATGTCGAGCTTTTTTTTCTTGCTTTGGTAGCTGTCTTGTATCAATGAGCAATATATAATCATGGTTACTGGATATTGGCTTTCTTAACTAGTTGGCATTACTGTCATGTTCAAAACATTATTAGGCATCACATCCAAGGCTAGATCAGCTAGATGTTGCATGATCTATTGCCTCCCAGTAAAATTTTAAATCATTGGTCCCCTCTGAGACTAATTTGTACGGAATATCTCCACCTAATTATGCTGTAATGTAAATGATTAGAATCTTGATAACTATAATCTTGGCAATGGTGCTATGGTGGTGACAATGCTCATACATTTTCCACTAGTCCCTTGCTATTTTAAGCAAGGTTGTGAGGATGTTAGTCTAGGGTTGAACGACAAGAATTGCGGTGATGCAAACGATAGCTCGAGACAGAATGGATGGTCCCTAACTCCACTGTTTTTCCCCCTTCATTAATTTTGGTTATGTTCTGTCTAGAAGACTCACATTAAATTCCGTGTAAATGAGGGGATGTGGTATGTGTTCTAGGACACAAAGAGGCCCCTGGCTACTTCAGTTGTTAGTTGTCCCAAGTCTAGAATGGACCAAATATTAGAGAGCAACAGTTTGGATTAAAAACAAATTTGCTAAAAGTTGTTGGCTGTATCAGCATCTTTATTTCTTTTAAATTGTGATTTCAATGTTGTTTTCATGGCACAATGGTCTTAAAACGCAAGACAGCGATGTGGATTGTGGAAGCGCGACATTAAATCTTTCAAGTTTTGGATTCTGAGGGTGAGATTACTTGCTGTCACCTTCATTACAACTCATTAGGTTTACTGCAACAACTTCAATTTGAGCAGCACCAAGACATTTAACTCCACTAGTACTAGTTGATCTTCTAACCATTTTATTTAAGAAATTAAAATTTCCACGTGAGTCTCGCATATGAATTTGGCTTGAATATGTAATCCTGCAGCTTTTCGTTGTACACAACTTGATAACGAACAGTTATCTTTATTAACAATCATAAATTAGTTCATGAAAGGCGTAGATAGATAACACATAAATACTAAACCTATAATCATATAACAGAACTCGTAAGAATTATAATCCTTGTGTTGTTCAAATGAAATACTTAAATGGGAGCACTATATACAGATCTGCAGATGGGTATCCAATAAATGACCCTTGCCGATAATGATCATTAAGTTGAAGAAGTGTTGCAGTGTCCTCTCTTTTCTTCCGTTTTTGCACATCCACTGCTTCAGGGCCATTGATGGTTTTCTTTAAGCACTGACCCTCCTTCCTTTGCTCCCGTGTTTCCAGTTTGGAGTTGCAAGAATGCGCTTCATTGCCTTCACTCCCAATGGGTTGTTGTTGCTCTATTACAAGGAAGAAGATAAAATATGTAAGCAATAAATCCACCAATGGAAATTTAGAAATCAAAATAAAGATAACAAGATTCTTCACTGCTTACCATTGAGCAAGTTCCTGCACGGACATTGCATACAGGGTAATCATGGGGGCAGCAGCTATAACCGTCATCACAGCAGGAAGCGCCCTCAAGTGGGCAGCATCCCCAGGCATAGCAGTAGTTATAATACTCGTAGACGCAGCAACAAGTGCTGCTCACCGGGCAAGTGTAGTCGTCATCACAAACACTTTCAGGCCTTTTGGGGGACGGTGGAGATGGACCGGGATTTGGGGGGTTTGGGCCGTCCTTTACAGGATAAGAGGGTTCTGAGGCAATTCCACATTTTCCTGCCCTGGTGCCAGCCAAATTTCGTTCCATCCTGAGGTAACCCTTCTCTCCCCAATCTGCACCCCATGAGTTCCTGACAATCCAGTAATCTTTACCCTTTTCAGTACCATAGCCCACAACTACCACGCCATGGTCCAGTGCTGTCCCACACTTTCCGGTAAATATACCCTAAAGAAATTGCAAGAAAAGCAGCACAATGATTAAACAAGGTAACCATCAAAGATTTTTTGAAACGGTTGAAACAGAATCAGTGTATTCAATCAAATTTGCATATTATTCCCATTAAACAATCATCTCATTTGATTGTTGGCTTTAAGTTAGTCCCCCAAGTTTAAACCAACTTAATTTGTTTTTGGTGTAAAAATTATCCCAAACATGATCTCAACAATCTCACAGCTGAAACTCAAGGGGATTCAACAAAGAAAAAAACAATTAAAAGGAGGGGAAAAGGTCAGAAAATTAACATGCAATTAAGAAAATAGAACTTACATTAACGTAGAGCTGGAAACCCCTGCCACCGGCTTCAATAGCAACACTGATAGGCTGGTTAGCAGCAGCTTTTTGCAATGCCTTCTCATCGTATGCAGGAACATCTTCGTAACCATTAATTGTGACAACTTTTGCATTTTTCTACACAAGGCAAATGAAAAATAATCAGATGTAATTATTTCCCACAAATGTTTACCCATTATCGTAGATGTCCTCTGTATAGAACTTGATACTGACCCTGTATTGGTCACACTGTCCATCCCTGGCTGTGTAAGGATAATCTTCATCAGAGTCGATTCCACCATTTTTGATGATGAACTCAAAGGCATCGTCCATAAGACCCCCATCACAACCAGTGTTGTATGATCTGTCACAATCCACCAGCTCTTGCTCTGATAGGGTAATCAACTTTCCAGTACTTATCTGGTTTATTGATTCAACAGCGCAAATTGTTGAGAATGCCCAGCAGCTTCCTTCATTTCAAATTAATTACATGTATATTAGTTAACCTCACAATATAGAATAGAATAGATATAAATCCACCAGAACATGGCGTATGAATTGCATTTTGCCTTGCTTTTTTATCATACTCCATTAAGATGATGCAAGAGTGGAGCAAACACCCATCGATATGTGTGGGATCATAACCATACAAAACTGTTAACTGTGAAGGTCAAAAGTACCATGAGTTCATGCATGACGTATTGACAAATCATATAATTTAATATTATTATATACTATATGCAGCCATCAAACAACAATGAATATTCACATAAACTGTTACAAGTTGCAAAAATACAAATCCCTACGAATCTAACCAAGAAAGTGGCAATACGACCACCCTGTATAAAATAAAATACATGACCTAATGATATTATCCGTTATTATATTCCAAAACATTATCAATATATAAAGTAAAATATGATAAAATTCTTATAAGATAATATGTGACAGCTAATCACATACATTATTACAAGGCTCACCACATATTTAACAATCCTCTCTCTAGCTATCCCTTTCTTATTAATTGGAGAAATAATTTCGTATGATACTAACATTATGCTTCATCTATTTGAAAAGCACAATTACCTCGATATGTTTAAACATAATTTTTGTTTTCCAATGACAAACTTATTACATTTGTTGAACTTGTTACATTTATGAAAATATTTTGTACAAGAGTGCCGATCCTTAATATGGATACAAAAGGCAAAAGTCCAATAGTTTCGGAGGGACAAAACTAACCACTGCAGTTGACATGTTTTACTGATTACACCATCAAACTTTTAATTTTTCTAATTATTCCACTAAACTAATTAAAATAGTTAAATTGGACTATTCCGTTATAAAAACTAGATGGACGTTCAATTGCTTCAGTTTTTTACTGCGTGGCAACATAAAAAAGGAAGAAAATAAAATCATTACTTATGTGGCAAAAAATAATTAAAACAAAACAAGAAAACCCACCTCTTCTATCATTATTCTTTATTTAACCAATGAGTTTCAGCAACCATACTATCTTTTACACATTTTACACATTTGAGTGTTGGATTTGAATGTAATTTGTAACTATTCATTCTGAAAATGGTAGAGAAAATTAATTTGAAACTATTGCGACGGTTTTTACCGTCACTATACATCTACAACGACATTTTTGTTGTGAAAATAACAAAAAGTGTCGTGAATTTAACAATTACCTATAAATAAACTTTCCTAAATTCAAGGAAATATCAATGGTTTACTACCCAACCAATTAGTGAAACCTGATATACTCTCTAAACAATGTAAGGGCATTATTATCATCTTCACAAGCCTAACTGTGCAGTGGACCAAGTGTATAAACTATATATTTGGAACAAAATATTCAATTGTTATCATCATTAATTCATTACTTTACATATTTGCAAATAATCATTGTTATTATCACCCTAAAATAATGAATATATTGAAAAGGAAAATATAAATATTTTATTATGAGATTTCCTAATTTATATCACAAAATTCAAAATTTTCACTCCCTTTTATAAAAAAGAGTTATTTCTTTTGATGGTATAAATCGATGTCTATCTCCTTAAGTTTGCCCTTAAATCACGTCATCATTGCTGCTAAACTAAAAAATCAACAAATTTAGGGGTAATTATAGAATAAAAATATATATCGTAAAAGAAATTTGTACAAGAGTATAAAATTTTGAAAATTTAATATTTGTTTTAAAAAAATCGTATTTTAAACAATTTAAAAATAAACGTTGAAAAATGATGTAGCAAATAATACTAATAAAAAAAATATAAAGCTCACCACAGCCTCCTTGATCTTTGACGGCAGCGATTGCACCTTTCTCTCTCCAGTCAACGGACTCCGGCAAGCTCTCGCCGGCGAGAGGAGCATACCGGTCACTCTTCCCCTTAGACAACTTGGGCCTGGAATCCTTAGTCTTGGCGCCCAAGTACTTTGACCGATACTCCTCGTTGGTTAGATCGGCGAACCGGTTCAGGCCAAGCTCGTAGGTCCGATCCTCGACGGCGTTATGATCGTCTATGTACCGGAAATTATCCTTAAAAATCTGGAACCTTTTCTCTTTCTCTCCCAAGGCGTTGTAAGATTTTCCGTGTTTGACCAGCCACGACTCGTAGAAGGCCATGACTTCATCGTCGGATCTCCATGCGGACGATTTGTCGTCGTGGGTTTCGTCGTAGGTGATGATCGACATGTCTGCCGCCAATGATACGGCGAAAAGGAAGGAGAAGAAGAGAGCATAAGCCATCGGTGAGAATAATTTCTTCATGTTTGAGGAGAGAGAGAAGATGGGAGTGGGAATGGTGGGTTTTGCAAGTAGTAGAAGGGGGAGACAGTGAGATTCTTATAAAGGGAAAGGGCGGTATTTTTATTTTTATTTTTTTTTTAATATATTTATGATTCATGCTAGGAGGTGTTTAGATAAAACTTGTCTACATACTTTCATTTAAATATTTATTGGTTGTCGTTTACAAAAGTACAACTAATTAAGGACTCACTTTATTTCAAAATAAAAAATATATTATTACAAATATAATAATTTATCTTAAATATTACTTTACAATTTAATAGTTATAGGTGATGTTACAAATAATAAAAAAAATAATGAAATACAAAAAATATATTTTAAAATTGAAATATTGTGATATTTAAATTTTAAATTTTTTGATATTATTATAATAATATAATAATGTACTGAATTATTAATTTTGTGAATTAACCCTTCTACTCGTTGGCCAAGATTCTTGAATTTGGTTGCGTATGAGAAAAAGACCACGTTAGAATAAAGATGGTTTGAAAAAATGGTGGTTTAAGTAATGAAGTGGGAATCTGTAAAAGAATAAATAAATATATTCACGTTTTATTTTTTTATTTAAGTACAATTAAAGTGTCGCTATAGATACTATAGCGACAATTTTTACCGTCACTATACATCTACAGCGACACTTTTGTTATAAAAATAACAAAAAGTATTGTGGACTTATCAATTCCCTATAACTATTGCTCTGACATGATCAATTACGTGTTTTATTGCCTCTATTTTAAGTTTGGTTTATTAAAAGAGTAGAATAATTGGGAAAATATTACTCGTGAAAGTTTCATATAAATTTCCCAAATGAAAGATAAAACAAGTGACCAACCAACCGGAACATGATACAATTCCAATTTCCAAGACTACGAGCTCGTGCTCGGCCGCAGAAGTAGGTAAATTGTAATGCTGCACCAAATCATTCCGGCTGGATTTTTTCTTTATTTTTTGGTTGTACAAAAAATCTCAGAATAGTAAAAAGTAAAAATATAATGAACTAATATTTTTACATGTATTTTTGATTTTTTTTTTTACATGAGCATAGTGTGGGTCCACCTTCATGTGTGAAGAAATCATGTAAAAATATCAATATATATTAAGTGAGCGGAAAATTAAAAATCATTATTAGATAGATTAGATAGATAGATGTATTTTATTAGATAGATGTATGGACGGTGAGATTTATCTCAAACTTTGGACGGCCTAGATGATTTATTGAGTGAGCGGGAAATTCAAAATTATTTGTATTTTATTAGATAGATATATGAAAATATTGCTCCGAAAATATAATGGGAATTTCAGGACAACCATATGCCAAACTAATTTAATGGAGACTATGAATTCAGGACACTAAACTGAATTTTCATGTTTCAATCAATTTAGATACTGTCATTGAATTGTGAGACAATACTATAACCCTTTTCACCTTAAAAATAAAAATCAAACTATATATTTTTATTGAAATGAGATTAAGAATTTTAATCGACTTTAATTTCACACAACATAGGAGGAATTTTTATTTTATTTTATTTTTTTACAAGTTTTTATCTCATTAGGACCGGACCTCATTTATAATTCTTATCAACGTGTTCACTAAATTTGAATTTTTAAATTTGAATTAATTTTCAAAAAATTAGAAAGGAGGGAGTAGTTTAAAATAAATTATACAATTGGACTTTGAAAAACAAAAATCAAAATCTATATTAATTTTAAATTGGGCTCAAATATCAAAATTAATTTTTATTTTTCAATTAATTATCCTTATTTTTTATATATATAACATTTTAAACTGGTACAAACGATGAAAAGATTACAATACAAATAATTGAAATAGTAATCCTTCTAAACATAATACTAATAGATAATCAAAAAAAGGACCATTCGTAATAATAAATAGTGTTCATCTGATATACTCTTGGAAAACACGAGTCATGTTTCAAAAATAATAATTTGAATGCTTTTTTTTAAAAAAAGAACTTATTTATATTAACAAGTTTCAATTCTAGGGTCCTAGGGTAGCTTGGAGGAAGGCCAAAAGAGAAACAACAAGGAACTTATAAAAAATTATCATCAATAAGGTACTCTTTTTTTCAATAATATACCACGTTTTAAATAATTATTTTTTTTTAAAAATTATTTGTCGTTTTATATAATCTAAGAGAATTAATCACAATTTTTTCAAAATTATTTCTCATTGAAGAATGTTACAGATAAGAGAGAGAGTATGAGATAAATTTATGATAAAGAATATTATAAATAATTAATATTATATTTAATGTTATATAATTATTTTTTAATTTTTGTGCACAACTCTAAAATAAACAAATCTCAAGTAACTTCTCATAAATTAATTGCCTGAATATATATATATATATATATATATATATATATATATATATATATATATATATATATATATATGAGTTCATCCATAGCAAACGTTTGCTGCAGCAAACAAGTTCTCTCTGCCGCTACAGCTTGTAGCGACAATCCTTTTCCTCTTAGCCGCTACAGCCTGTAGCGGCAGTGTGGGCAGTGTGGGCCATATGGCTATAATATAAAAATGAGTTTATTTTTAGGTATACATAATGTAAAAATAAAAGATAATGATAAGATAAGTATGAATAAAAGATAATGATGAGATAAGTCTGAATACAAGATAAATTTATTTTATAATAAAAGATAAATTTATTTTATAATAAAAGATAAATTTATTTTATAATAAAAGATAAATTTATTTTATAATAAAAGATAAATTTATTTTATTATAAAAGATAAATTTATTTTATTATAAAAGATAAATTTATTTTATAATAAAAGATAAATTTATTTTATAATAAAAGATAAATTTATTTTATAATAAAAGATAAATTTATTTTATTATAAAAGATAAATTTATTTTATTATAAAAGATAAATTTATTTTATAATAAAAGATAAATTTATTTTATAATAAAAGATAAATTTATTTTATAATAAAAGATAAATTTATTTTATTATAAAAGATAAATTTATTTTATTATAAAAGATAAATTTATTTTATAATAAAAGATAAATTTATTTTATAATAAAAGATAAATTTATTTTATAATAAAAGATAAATTTATTTTATAATAAAAGATAAATTTATTTTATTATAAAAGATAAATTTATTTTATATAAAAGATAAATTTATTTTATAATAAAAGATAAATTTATTTTATAATAAAAGATAAATTTATCTTTTATTCAGACTTATCTCATCATTATCTTTTATTCATACTTATCTTATCATTATTTTTTATTTTTACATTATGTATACCTAAAAATAAACTCATTTTTATATTATATCCATATGGCCTACATTGCCCACACTGCCGTTACAGGCTGTAGCGGCTAAGAGGAAAAGGGACTGCCGCTACAAGCTGTAGCGGCAGGGAGAACTTGTTTGCTGCAGCAAACGTTTGCTATGGATGAACGAACTCCCTATATATATATATACATAATGGATCAGGTCCGGACTCCCGGACCTAATAAAAAACGGATTTTTTTTTTCTTTTTTTTTCTTTTTTTTAAAACAAAAAAAATATTTAATATGTAAGACCCCGAATTTTATGAAATAAAAGTATTCAATTTTTCTTATAATTACTATTCAGTAAATGGTTAAATTGATAAAAGTTAAAGTTAAGGGTGATATATGGATTTTTTTTGAAATACGCAAGTGGTTATAAAATATTCATTGTTGTTGGGGAATATTCGTTTAGTCGTGGAATATTCTTTCTGTCGGAGAATATTTGTACGACGGCGCAGCCATTTTTGGGCCCCATAACAGAATAACTGTCGGATGAAGAAAATGACAAATTTGAGTTTTTATAAATAACGACGTAGTTGTTACCGTTAACACTGTTGGAATACCTGGTGGTTAAAATACAGTAATACGCGTAGTTGCACAGTAGCACACGGTATTGCACAATATTTTTTCAATTATTGATTCTTACGTGAGAAGACACTACTCAATAATTGTTACAGTAATTACTATTCAATATTTTATTTTATTGAATCAATAATTGCTGCGTTGATATTTTATATTATTGTTATTTCAATAATTGTCACTGCACAATATCTCCATTATCAGATCAATAATTCATATTATTTGAATAATATTATTAGATAGCATTATTGGCAATGTCTAGAAAGTTCTGTCAAGGAGAGGTTTGGTCACCTAATTGTGCGCCAGTAAGGAGAAATTCTTATCTAAAAGCCCCTACTTTTCTGGGAACTGACTGGTTGTCATTATTGTGATTCTGTAATATTATTTGTGAATAATTAATTATTGATTTATATGATAATGAAATATTTATTTGATGTGGATATAAATGATGGATTTATTTATGTGGTTATTAATGAATGAATTAATGTTGAGATATTTTATCAGTATTTTGTCGGATTGGAGATATTAAAAGATCACATCAGTGTTCTTACAGCTTTATTATGTGAGTTATAATTTTTAATCTGACCGTTGGATCGTTGTGATTTTTGGATATATTATACATATATAAGTTGAGTATATGTTCATAAATTTTGAACCGTTAAAAATGAACGAATGATTTGTTATAAATTTTAAGAGGTGACTGATTCGGTAATTAGGTTTGTAAATGATTTTGGTGGAAAATTATAGAAATAGGTGGGCCCCACTTTTGGTTGTTAGGGAAGATGACTGATTTTTGGATGGTGGAATAGTAGCAGGTAAAGCCTTCAGGTAGCAGGTCAAGTCTACTTCGGCGTGCTAACATTTTCTTATAAATAGAGGGCTAAGTTAGAATTAAAAATCACACCAGAATTCATAAGTTTTTTCTCTAGATTATCGAGTGTATTTTGTGAGTATTTAGATACTTGGTGAGTTGCTATTCATCAGTGCAAGTTTTCTTCAGCGTCATATCCGATATCCAGTCAGAAGTGCTGCTTTTTTGAGGTAAGAGATAGTAAGGGATTTTAATGGTTGTTATATTTTTCAGTTTCCTAATTTTTCTGACCTTCAGAAATTCTGGAAAAATTTAAAATGATAATTTGATGAGTTTTCTAGATTGTGTCCAAAAATGATGATTTTTGGATGTATATATTAGGAGTTATGAATTTTGCGGGAAAAGACTATTTTAAAAGTAAACCCTTATAACTCCTTGCGATTAACTCAAAAATTGGTGAAATTTTTATTGGGAGTACATGTATATAACAGAAGTATACTCTGTAAATTTTGGAATTTTTGCACAAAAGTACAATTTATGATAAATGTCTAAATATTCGGCAGTTTTAACCATATGAAAAATACTAAATGAATTTTAAAAATTCTGAGAAAAATATATGTTCAATATGGGACTATATTTTGCTAAATCCCAGAAAAAAAATATATTTGGGACTGATTTGGTATTTTTTTTTATGAAAATGGACTAGTTATGAGTAAATGAATTAAATATATTATGTGAAGTAAGAAAATTAAAAAATAGGATTTTATGGCTTGAGAATCCTATATGAGGTATATGCAGATTTTTTATGAGGGTTTTGGTTATTGGTGATAAAAGTTTATGAGTTTGAAATTTTAGGATGATTAAATGCATTATTTAGTAAAGTGTAAATAATTAAAATAAATTGTTTATAAGTTTAAGAAATGTTATTTCAATATCATTATACCGAAATATTGGTATGAATTTTATTGTGAAATTTTTACCTTTTTATGTCGGATTTACTATTCATGAGTTACTATTCACAAAGTTATTATTCATGGGTTACTATTCACGGGTTACTATTCATGACAAAATTGGTTTCTTTTTCTAATCAAATTATAGTTGATTTATGAATATTACTCTTGAGATTAAATCTAGATTTTTTGATTATATTGATTTTACTATTATATATAACATTTTTATAACTCTAATGATGATATTTCTCTTTGACTTGAGTGTAAAGATGGGTAAATTTTTGGTATGATCATGACTCTGGGTTCCCTTTGGCCAGTAGTGCAAAGTTGAATTGTTGACTGGTATGATCATGACCATTGAATTTATAATTGAATATCTTTAGCTTAAGTGCAAAGGTGAAATGATCAACATAGTTATAATTATTGTTTATATAAATTCTGAAATGATTATATATTTATTCGAGATATTAATATATTTGGCCTATAGTGTAAATATGAACTGTTGAGGAATATCTTTGGTCTGTAGTGCAAAGATGAATTGTTGATGAATATCTTTGGCCCGTAGTGCAAAGATGACCTGTTGTTGAATATCTTTGGCATGTAATGCAAAGATGGTCTGTTGATGAATATCTTTGGCCGTAGTGCAAAGATAAAATTGTTAGTATGATTATAAATAGGAACTATGATTTGGTATAACCATGATCTTTGATGTTTCAGGTAAAGACATGTGATGAAAATTATCTTCGTCCTGGATGGGAAGAGGAATTTAGAATTACAATTATGATTATGAGTTATTCATATAATTGTGGAAAGGAACTGTTGATTAATGTTACAGGGATAAAATATTTTTGGTGGACTTTTAATGTGGAGAAGATAATAGACTTTATGGTCTATTTGACTCTTCTAATGGATTGCTCGTTCTGTTGCAACTATGGTTGAAAAATTTTATCATCTACCATATGTTCTAAATCTCTGATTTATTACTATTGAAGGCTATTGATAATTTATTTATCTGTAGTCATGATATTCTTTACTGAGCTAGTTATGCTCACCCTTTTGTTTCAAAATTCCTTTCACGTAATACGAGTGTAGCTGGGTCGAGCGGGGGTAACAGGGGAATAGAACGGTGGTCATCATTTAGTAGTTATATTTGACGAATCCAATAGGGTGAGGCGAACCCAACGTTGGAAGGGTGTTTTGCCACTATCATACAAGATGTCTAATATCATACAATCTCGTGTCATTATAAGACAGGGTTGTGCACATCTACTTGTTGATTATATTTACGAGCACTACCTATATAATCTTGATGTTTGTTTGAAGTATAATTCACGATTAGAGACAGTTGAGATAATGATATGTCAAGAAAAGACTCACCATTGAAAAGAATATGATAGTAATCTTCTTATTTTTCTTTGGGGTCTATTAGGTCAACCAAGGATAATTTTGTGGACATATGATATCTATCATAACCTGGAAGCATGGCCTCCCATGTACGAAGGTTTTCTTGAACACTTTCCAAAAATTCTAATTTCTAAAACAGTTTTTGACTATACCTTTATGTAGGTATCACTGTGAGGTGCTGTCTGTGACGCCCCGAAAATAGGTATACGTCACCTATTCTGAGTCGTCAAATACATGGTACAGAATACAAATACAACTTAATAATACAACTGTCGTGTACAATACGACAAAACATAAGCTGTGAGTTTGAATACAAATATTGTCTACTAGAGATTATACAAACTCAAAAGGAGTCCTCATTATAATTATTATCACAGTATTTCACAGAATAGTGAGGACTACTAATGCTATCATCTGGCCCGTCACTCCGTTCCCCGATTAGTCCCTGCTTCGTTCTCAATTCTTGAAGAGAACAATGAAAGTAAAAGGGTGAGCTCAACTAGCCCAGTAGAAAATATTATGACTAAGATAATGCAGAATTTATTATCGTTATCCTTCAACAGTGTTAAACTGATACAATATAACAACCATCAAGTTTAACTGCAGCGGAACGAGCAATCCATTAAAAGCGTCAAGTAGAGAATAAAATCTACTATATTTTATGATTTAAAAGGTTTTTCATCACTTTTATCGCCGGGACTCAGCTTAATAAATAATCAACATCATCGAATCACCCCTGCACTACGACCAATGATATTCTTTAGTATCACGACCACAATTATCCATGCACTACGGGCCAAGAATATTTGTGTATTCAATAATGGTCATGATCATGCCAACAACTGTCCATCAATGCACTACGGGCCAATGAGGACTTTTACCACATCATTTGTAACATTACAGTCGTGATTACACCGAATAATCCCTAGTCATAATCATATCAAGTCCATCTATGCACTATAGGCCACAGATGACTTTCAACAAAATATAAACATGAGGATGATGACAATGATATAAGAATTCAATAAAAACAAGTTCAAAAATTATTTTATCCAGGAACTAATATCGTCCAAATTGTCAACATGATACTGCTTTGTAGAGTAAAAATTCAAGAATGCTCAGAAGAATATTTCAATAAAAAGATACTGGATGAAGAGCAAATATCAAGGATATTTAACTAATTTAATGGAGTATAGAAGTCAAAACTTTAACCAACTGAGTATAATAAGGAATGGAATAACAAAAGAAATCACCAGGCATGCGATAGACCACACAGGCAGGTTATTCCAACAGAATAATAAATAACGGAATCAGGTCCAGAGTAAAACGCACAGACAGGATATTCTAACAGAATAATAAAGACGGAACCAGTTCCGGCGTAAAACGCACAGACAGGATGTTCCAATAGAATGATAAAGAATAGAACAACAGAAGAATTTCACCAAGTATAGGGTAGCCCGCGTATACAGGTTATTCCAACAGAATAATAAAGAATGGAATAACAGAAGTTCTCTTCATGGATAAGAAAGAAATAATACTCCCTACCTTTAGAAAAACTGGATACTAGAATAGTGAGGTAGCAGACTTCACTTCTTCTTTCTATAATTTCTCTCTATAATAATCGCTCTAAAGCTTTTGTGAATTGGTGAGAAATGAAGGAAGAATGAGCTTCTATTTATAGAAAAATATAGTTTCGATAATTGCACGCTTTGGGGCTCGAAAAATTTCAGTACAATACCTCTAACTTTTCTTTTATTTTTAATTTAGTCATTGAAGTATTATCAAACTTGCACCACCTCCCCTAATAGTAAATAATGTGATTCAATAGTAAATTATGTGAATCAATAGTTCTAGACATGTGAAAATACGTGTAAGACCCCAACTTATTATTAATGAAATTTAATTTTCTCTATTTATTATTTTGAAATAGTAAGGTTTGATTTGATTAATGTGGATAGTTATGGGTAAAATACACAAATATTTCAAAATAAGCAGGTGGTTATAAAATATTCATTGTTGTCGGAAAATATTCGTTTTGTCGTTAAATATTCTTGTTGTCGGGGAATATTCGTACGACGGTGCAGTCTTTTGTGGGGCCCATAACGGAAAGCGATTGGATGAAGAAAACGACAAGTATAAGTTTTTTATAAATAACGGCGTAGTTGTGACCGTTAATACTATTGGAATACCCGGTGGTTAAAATACAGTAATACGCGTTGTTGCACAGTAGCACACGGTATTGCACCAATTATTGATTCTTACGTAAGAAGGCATTACTCAATAATTGTTACAATAATTACTGTTCAGTATTTTATTTTATTGATTCAATAATTACTGCGTTGATTTTTTATATTATGTTATTTCAATAATTGTCACTACACAGTATTTTTTATTATCAAAGCAATAATTCATATTATCTGAATAATATTATTAGAAAATATTATTGGAAATGTCTAGAAAGTTCTGTCTAAGTAGAGGTTTGGTCACCTAATTGCGTGCCAATAAGGAGAAATCTTTATTGGAAAGCTCCCTCTTTCCTGGGAACGGCCTGGTTGCCAGTACTTTGATTCTGTAATATTATTTGTGAATAATTAATTATTGATTTATATGATGAAGAAAATATTGATTTTATGTGGATGTGGATGGAGAAAATTTTTAATGTGACAATTGTTGAAAATTGAAATTTTATCTTTTTCTGATAAAATAATTCATTTAAATATATTATTATATTTTAATAATATAATAATAAAGATATTTTTACGATAAATGTGGGATATAAGAGTATATGTGGAGGATGAGTATTTTTGTTACCAAAAATATTTAAAGCATGTTTTATGTGTCGGTGGACCCCATTTCTTGACTGAAATTTGATTATAGCCTGTAAAATCGCCCGTTTGTGGATTTCGGGCAATTTCTGTTTGAAATTTGGAAAAACTTTCTTCTGTAAAGTTGTAGAGAATTGAATTTCCTATAAAAACTCACGAGGTTCAAATTTTCTGATAAAAGGGCTATTTATTATGAATTATTGAAGTTCCGAAGCTCCGAAATAATTAATTTTTGAAAGTTTAAAATATTTTAAGTAACAAAAATGTTTTTTTTTATTTTGGTGTGTTTCACATGTGTGCGGAAGGAGCTGAATTCAGATTCTTGGTGCGTATGAAGTTGTGGAAAAAAAATTATTATTAAATTAAATTTTCTGCTTTGGTGTTCTAAGCATTTTCCTATAAATAGGGTGCTTAGGTTAGAATTGAAAATTACAACAGAAACTGAAGTTTTCTCTCTCTATATTATCGAGCATATTCTTGTGAGTATTTTGAGTATACTTTGAGTATTGTTATACGGTGCAACTTCAAGTCATAGCCTATATCTGGTGTTTCAACTACAAGTACTGTCTTTCGAGGTAAGTGATGTTATTTTATTCGAAAATGATATTATTTATTCAATATCATTATGCCGAAATATTGGTGGAAACTTTTTATCAAATTTGAAACTTTTTCATGTCGGGGTTACTATTCATGAGTTACTATTCACGAGTTACTATTCATGAGTTACTATTCACGAGTACTATTCACGAAGTATGATGATGTTTTTTGTGAAATTTCTATCTTTTGGTGTCAGAGTTACTATTCACGTATACGACACTAATCACGTATACGACACTATTCACGAATACGTCACTATTCACCGAAAAATAAAATTTCTTCTTTTCGTCCAGAATATCTATTATGGATACTAGCTTTGTTTGTATCCATGTTTTGATCATTCTTGAATTTTACTCCACTCTGATTACTTATGAAGTACTCTTGAACTTGGATTGTTTAAAATACGAATCCTTAATATTTGTTTTGTTTCACTGAATTCGTTTTCTTTAAAATATTTTTCATCATCCTCAGTCCTAAATGATGATATAATTGAATATCTTTGGCTTGTAGTGCAAAGATGAATGATTTCTGATGAATATCTTTGGCCTGTAGTGCAAAGATGAACAGGTGTTTAGATGAACATGACCAACTGATGAATATCTTTGGCTTGTAGTGCAAAGATGCATATTTGATTCCAGATATATATTGATTAATGTTACATGGATAAAATATCGACGATGAACTTTTAAATTCATATATAGAAGATAGTAGTTTGCATTCTCTACTTAACTCTTCTAATGAATTGTTGTTTCCGCTGCAGTTGTTGATTTAAAACTGGTTGTCTATTGTATTCTATTAGACTTTTTCCTGTTGAAGACTAACGATAATTTGTTGTATATTATCTTAGTCATAATATTTTTTACTGGCTAGTTGAGCTCACTCTTTTCCTTTTTGTTCCATTTTTCTTCTCAGGAGGCGAAAATGTAGCGAGTACTAGTCGGGATATGGAATGATGGTTCTAGATAGAGTTGTTTAGTAGTCCTTACTATTTTTATAAAATAATGTATCAATAATTATGATGGGGATTTATTTGCGTGTGGATATTGTCTAGACGACAATATCTGTATTTAAACTCACAGTTTATATGTTGTAATAATAAAGTTGTAGTTATTTCTGTACAATGTATTTGGCGTTTCGGATTGGGTTGGATGGAATGGACCTATTTTGGGGGAATCACAATACGAATTACAATATAGTACCTCTATCTATACCTCTATTTTTAACTTAGTCATGCAAGTATTATCAATCTTGCACCAACTCCCCTAATAGTAACAAGAATGTGAAATAATAGTATACACATGTGAACAAATAGTTATAATCATGTGAAATAGTAGCAATCAATTGCTTATTTATCTGGTTAAATACCCGATTGGTCAATATAACCTCCGACATCAATTATTATCGAAATAATTATCGATTTTCAATAACACAATTAATTCTAACACAATGAAACCATTTTTATCAAAAATATAAATTTTGAAATTTCAAAATTTGACTTTTCCCAAAAAAGTCAACTATTGACTTTTTGACTAAATAGTGAATTCCGAAAAATTTTGTGTTTATAGACTAATTTTACTAATTTCATCATTCCGGACTCAAATATCACGTCTGTATCTCTAAATTTAACCCCGAACATAACTTTAATTTTAATAACATTCAACATTAATATTATAACTCATAATATTTATCAACCAGGTCGTTTCCAGGAAAGAGGGGGCTTTCCAATAAGGATTTCTCCCTATTGGCGCGCAATTAGGTGACCAAACCTCTCCTTGACAGAACTTCTAGACATTATAAATATTACAATTTAATAATATGAATAACTTTGTCATTTCAATTATTGATTTAATAAAATAACATATTATGATGATGATACTATGACAATAATCGAATAAGTAATATGAGAGATATGATGCAGCGATTACAGTAATAATAATTGAGTATAACTGAGTGACTTCTCACGTAAGCATCAATAATCAATACCGTGTGCTACTATGAAACCACGCGTATTATTGTATTTTTACTACCGGGTATTTCAACAGTTAACGGTAAAACTTTCGCCGTTATTTTTATAAAGTATTTTTGTCGTTTTCTCAATCCGACAATAATTCCGTTGTGAGGGTCCACCAATGATTGTGACGTTTTACGGATATTCCCTGTTAAAACGAATATTCTCCGACCAATCGAATATTATATAACAACTTGCGTAATTTGTAAAATTTATAAATATTACCCACAACTATAACATTATATCAAATTCACACCATAATATTCAAAAATATATTTCGAGAAAATTTAATTTTTATTCAAAAAGTTGGGGTCTTACACTGTCCACTGATGGGACATTTGTCATATTACGGTTGGGACACGAGTCACAGTTGGTATATATTTGTATCCAAACTCACAGCATATATGTTGTTGTATTTCGTACGACAATTGTTGTAATAAAGTTGTGGTTGTTTTCTGTACCATGTATTTGGCGACTCAGAATAGGTTGGGTGAAATTGACCTATTTTGGGGTTGTCACATAATATTTTATGGAACTGAATTTTTTTCATAATACAATATTTTGGGCGTGTTTTGAATACCTATACCAAAAAGTGGTGATACAGTCTGCACAGACTGTACATACATATTTTGTTATACGTACCCAAATCACACCCAAAATACTGTATTATAAAAAAAATTCAATTCCATAATTATTTATTTATTTATTTTTAGTTGTTTTAAAAAAAGTAAAAAAAAAATGTCCGAATTTTGGTCCGATTTGGGAGTCCGGACCTGATCCGGCCTCATATATATATATATATATATATATATATATTAGCCTGAAAATGAGGTTGTTTACATTATATATATCCA